>JAJOZX010000844.1:695000-1067500 GCA_023014485.1 Bathynomus jamesi
TATCAATTACCTACTGAACGAAGTGAACAGGCAATTAAATCATGTCTATAAATGGATGTGTGCAAATATGCTTTTACTGAACTTGACAAAATCATCATATATGATCGTAACTAAAAAACTGCAATCGTGCACACACCATTAATAATTGGAAACACTCCTCTTCAAAAAGCAAATGAAGTTAAAGTTCTTGGCATCAACTTAGATGAAAAATTAAATTTCAAAAGCCACACACAACATATCATATCAAAAATATCTATATTTCTCGAAACCCGGAAATTTGTACGCCGAAATTTATACGCCAGCATTTGTACGCCAGAACATTTATACGACTGGAAATTTATACGCCAAGCATTTGTACGACGGTAATTTATACGTTATACCCAAGAAATTCATGATCAGTTAATAAAATTGAATTTGAAACTAGGTAAGTTAAAATACAAATTATCACAAATTATGAAATTACATATTACAATAATTAAATGCATAATTGAAACTAGATTTCAGCCTATCAATTTATGAGAAAATGTAACTAGCGATATACAGAACGAATGTCATTTAAAAAATCGGAGAACAAATCTTGCGAGTTTTTTCTCATTAATCTCCAGACCTAACCTAACCTAACGTAACCTAACCACCTGTACCTATTCAATAACCATTTACCTACCTGTTAATCTTTTAATGCGCTGATACATGATAAAATTTAAAATTCTTCAAATTGAAATTATTTTAAAAATATTTAAATAATGTTTACTTTTATTTATTTATTTATTTTGCACCTGTCCTTATGTTTATATAAAAAAATGAAGTCACGGTTATTATCATGGGTAGATCGCATACTTAAGTCAGAAAAGTCCGGTAGAGCGCATACTTAAATTACCGTCGTACAAATGTCAGTCGTATAAATTTCCAGTCGTATATATAAATGTTCTGGCGTACAAATGCTGGCATATAAATTTCCGTCGTACAAATGTTGACGTACAAATTTCCGCACACGATGATTTGTATTGTTTACCATTTTTCTTTTCTATTATTTCTATTATTATTTCAATTATCATTTTCTACTTTTCTAAAGATCATTTCAATTTCATTTGTGATGACAGAGTTAACTAAATGTAACATTATTTTATTTTCCACAAATTCTATTTATGTGACATTTTCCGATGTAAAAATAGAAATGACTCTCAAAGATTTTTGCCTGAAAAGCTGTCATGCTTCCCAATGGCATATTCAGATAAGAATATTGTAATTAAACTACAAAAATTAAACGTTAATCGCAACATTGTTTAAACCAGTATGGATGTAATCATAGCTTATGTAATGTGTTTTTTCTGAATAAAGATTATTATTATTATTATTATTATTATTATTATTATTATTATTATACTCGTGTGTGTGTGTGTGTGTGTATATAATATATATATATATATATATATATATATGGGATGAATTTCACAATTAAACGCATGAAATGAATGAATGATGCAAACCCACAAGGAAAAACAAAAATGATTCTAGGGTTTTCGTGTATTCAGAAGTACACCGTCAGGAAATTATGGGAGAAGGCGAGATGACAAAAATATATACAACGGGACAGAAAAACAAAAAGATTAGCACATGATTAACAAGAGTTGATTAGAGGCAAACGGTATTTTAAAAGGATATTGTCAATTTTATACAGTCCCGCACTGTTATTGAGCTTATTTTTAAAATGGATAAATGCACATTCTACAATATTCCTTTCAATTATATCTGTTTTAACGAGCGCTTTAGAACTATTCCACTTGATACTATGATTACATCTAAACATATGGTTAAACAATGCATAAGAATTATTTGCTGTTCTACACGCACATTTATGTTGTTTTACCCTAATGTCTAACGTTTTACCCGTTTGGCCTATATATACTGAGTCACATTGTGTACATCCGATCGAATACACAACCAACCACATTATCCGGGCTATTCTTTATTAGGCGTTATTTAACAGTATTATTATATTTAAAGACTACATTGATACCAATTGCTTTAAGTAAAGTCGGAAGATATTGAAAATTTACATGGTAAGCAGTGATGTAGGTCTCGAGATCGGTCTCGGTCTCGAGACCGATCTCGAGACCCAATTTGCAGATCTCGATCTCGATCTCGGTCTCCGCTATTTAGATCTCGGTCTCGATCTCGGTCTTGACAGACGCGGTCTCGGTTTTTCTCCCCGAGACCTTTCGAGACCTCTCGAGACCGTAATGAAAAATACATGTTATTGGCATACTCATGATGGTGGCTTGGTTGAACAGACACAATTCAGAATGTTTATGAAAGTTTGTAAAAGTAAGGGACTCTAGGTATTCACTAATCAGTCACCCTGTTTTGAAACACTACAGTAAATAGAGAATGGCAAAATATCAAAGCTATCGGTCCAAGCAGAAGAACGTTGAAACTAGGAAGATTTTGAACCGCAGGGAACAGTTGCGGCGGTACTTCTTAGAGATCGATGAATCTCATATTTTAGACAACTGCTCTCCAATAAAGTTTTGGCACCAGAAAAGGGATAAATTCCCATCAATGGCCAATATTGCCATGACTGTTTTAACAGTGCCTGCCTCTAGTGCTCCAATTGAGCGTGTATTTAGCCATGGAGGCATAATAATGAGGCCCCACAGAAGTCGAACTTCAGCATATCTTTTGAGCATGCTGATGTTCCTTAAGTGTAATGAGCACCTATCATGCTTTAAATAAATGCACAAGTCAAACTGGGTAGTGGGTACGTTCATTAAACCTTCTGTAACAGATATAAAAGAAGTAAATAAATAAAAAGTACGTGTACAGTGTGTCCGTAAAGTCATGGTGGGATTTTAAATAGCTATATTATTGCAACGAAACATGATAATGAGATGAAAAAAAGGCAAATTGAAGAACTCTAAAAGAATAACTTTATTTAACGTAGTTCGATATGGGCTCCTCTGGTAGCCCTGCAGACATCTAGGCGGTGATTCAATTCCAGCCACACACGCCCAAGAACATCAGGAGTGACGGATGCGATAGCTTCCGTGATTCGCTCGTGCAAGTGATGAATATCCCTAATGGGTACACTGTACACGCTTTGCTTGACGTAACCCCACAAATAAAAGTCCAAAGGTGTCAGGTCCGGAGAGCGTGGAGGCCATGGCTTCCATCCTCCTCTTCCTATCCATCTCTGTGGAAATTTTTCATTAAGGAATTCTCGAACAACGTTGGCATAGTGCGGAGGAGCACCATCTTGCTGAAAGATGATATTATTGTCAATAAATTGGGGTACTGCAAAATGTTCCAACATAGCGAGGTAGTTGTGTGACGTCACAGTGGGTTCCGCGAAGAAAAATGGGCCAATCACTCGATCTCGTGCTAGAGCCAGTGGCGACTCGTGGTATAAATGTATGGGGGTGCGATTTCATAAAATTTATAATTTTTAGAATTGTAGTACATAAACAATCACATGGTGCTTCCGTACGGTACTTATATGTCAAAAGAAGCCATAAATTTGTATTAAAAAAATATTTTAATAAAATATAAAAATAATTGTTGAATAAATTTGACTATAATAATGTACCACTGTACGACAACACGGACTCACAATAGGCTAGTGCGAATCCAACTGCCGCTCACAAGAGTACTGTACTTGTATTAACATATGCGGCTATGCCAGACGTACAATTCTAGTTAATTACAAATAAGTAATAATTTTAATAAAATACATATAAATGGCTTATATCATTATTACTGAAGTAACTATTAGTAAAAATAAAGTTATTATAAAAAAATTCGCGATTGTACTTATATTTTCATTACAACAGTAAAATATAATTTATATTTACTTGAGCGAAAAATCTATCGCTCCATTCGGCTGCAATATTATTTTGTATTCAAACAGCGGTACGCTATTTGAAGCTATGCTATAAGTTTAGAATATTATGTACTGTATGAAGGCTTACTCAAAATGCCTCATGAATCATGATATGCCACATGAATTTTTAAAATATATTTCAAGAATATTTATTTTAATATCTTAAAATTAATATATTTTTTATCTGTTAAATTAATATTTAGCGTTTCAAGCAAGGGGGAGCGACCGCTCCATCGCTCCTATACGCCAGTCGCCACTGGCTAGAGCACACCACACATTAACTTTCGGGCTATTACGCTCATGTTCAACATAGGCATGTGGACAGCCTAGACTAACTACGAGATAAAGGTTAAGCTTAGCCTAGACTAACTACAAGATACAACTTTGAGAGTTGTTCTTAAATTTGGCATTGTTTCATCTCATTATCATGTTTCGTTGCAATAATATAGCTATTTAAAATCCCACCATGACTTTACGGACACACTGTGTATATATATATATATATATATTCATTTGTTAATTTATAGGCTACACTTTTTGCATTCAACACACTACATCTGAGAAAGTAGTTATTAGTTTATTAATATACTTAACATAGTCTAATTTCCATAGTAGTGTAAAACAAATTGAAAGGGCATGAGCTTGGTCTCGATCTCGATCTCGGTCTCGAATTTTAAGGGTCTCGATCTCGGAAGGTAGATCTCGATCTCGAACCTTTGATCTCGGTCTCGATCTTGGTCTCACAGGATCAGGTCTCGGTCTCGGTCTCAGTCTCGGACTTGGTGGTCTCGACTACATCACTGATGGTAAGGTAGGCTAAGGATATTTTTATGCTCAAATTTCCTTACAGTTATACTATTATAATACCTATTCTTGACTTTCCTATGGCAGTAATCTAAAAATGAAATAGGATAACATAATTTAGTACCAATATTCATGATATTGCTTAACTCGGAATCTAAAAATTCAGGACTGACAACTCTCAATGTTCTAAGAAACATAGCAGAGAAAGTAGGTTTAATCGCGGGATGATGGTCAGAATAAAAATGCACATAAGAGTTATTATTAGTAAGCTTACGATAAACTTCAAATTTGAACTGATTAAAGCATCTCCGAATTTTTAGATCCAGAAAAGGTAAGCTTCCATCATTTTCTTTTTCAACCGTGAACTTACAGTAATAGATGGGACGAAATTGTTGAGCCTACCAAGAAATAAGTCAACATCCAAATTATTAGGCCAAAGGCATAAAATATCATCTATATACCTGTACCAAACAAGGTTAAAATTAACAATAGTAGACAAAATTCTGCTTTTAAAAATTCCATATATAAGTTAGCTAATACCGTGAGAGGGGATTTCCCATCGCCAATCCAAATGACAGCATAAAACTTATTTTCAAACTGAAATTTACAATCTTTGACACAAAGCTTAATTAACTCAATAAGAGTGTTCTGCTGAAGGGAAAGAATATTAAGAGATTTTATCTTTTAAAAAATCAAGTAGGTCATCAACAGGGAGTAGTAGTATGCCCGCAAAATGGACGAGTGCAATGCAATTGCAAATGTTGCAATGGTGCCACCCCCCTTTGTTGCAACCCACCACCCCCCTTTGTTGCACTCCCACCCCCATAGTGCCAACCCCAACCCCTTTTGTTGCAAGGCACCCCCAAAATGGGGGAGGGGGATGTTGCAACTTGGAGGCGGAGTTATCCCCCAAGCGGCAATGAACCTAACCTAAGAGAGAGAGAGGAAGAGGTGTTCACCCGGCCACTGCCAGGCGCATATGAAGACTTCAGCCGAGCGGCCGCTGTCTTATAGGACCCCTAATCAGCCAGTTGGCATAATCAGCCAGTGCCTCCAGGCACCATCAGCCAGGTGGCTTAATCAGCCAGTGCCTCCGGGCAACAGTTGACACTGTTTGCATCTATACTGTTTATGTGCGTCACGCGTTGGCACAGTGTACACACTGTTTATGTGCGTTAAAAGGGGGCGGGTTCGTTCCTTCGTGCGTCCTTCTGCGGTTGCAGGGTACCCTAATGATCCGTGTTAAACCGTAGGTCTAAGGTGGGCGTAAAGCATCGAACAATTCGTACGGGGTGTTAAAACTTCGAACAATTCGGACGGAAAGCAGAGGCGTGCCTATATATGCAAAATTCCGGAAAAAGTTCATCTAAAAATCGTGTAAGCACTTCCCCGTTTAAAAGTAGGTCTAAGGTGGGGCGTAACACGCCGAACAATTCGGACGGAATAAAGAAAAAAAAAAAAAAAGGGCTCGAGACCGGCACGGGGTGCCAGCCAGAGAATAATTCGTACGGGGTGTTAAAACTTCGAACAAATCGGATGGAAAAAAAAAGAAGAAATCGGGCTCGAGACCGGCACGGGGTGCCAGCCAGAGAACAATTCGTACGGGGTGTTAAAACTTCGAACAAATCGGACGGAACAAAAAAAGAAAAAAAATCGGGCTCGGGACCGGCACGGGGTGCCAGCCAGAGAACAATTCGTACGGGATGTTAAAACTTCGAACAAATCGGACGGGGAGAAAAATGCCAGACCCCGTTATAGCAACACTCGATCATATCGTTTATCTCTCTCTCTCTCTCTCTCTCCTCTCTTCTCTCTCTTCTCTCTCTCTCTCTCTCAAAACCCCTGATGGACAAAGCTATTCTTATCTTACCACAACAAAAATTTGAATACATGCGATAAAAGGCCAGCCATTTTGAACATATATATATATATATATATATATATATATTATATATATATATATATTATATATATATAGTTATATTTATCATCTTTCACATTTAAAATAAAGTTTGAAACATCTGTTATCTGTTTCTTCAACAACAAAAATATAATTAGGAGATGGGACATTTCAGTTCGCGCGATATCGTATTCAGTGATCCAGTACAACACAACTCATTGTTTTTATCTATTGAACTTATATATATATATATATATGTGTGTGGTGTGTGTGTATATATAACCTCGTTCGCATTTTAAATTCGCAAACATCTGTTGGCTTATCAGATGTTCTCGGTTTTCCATGATTTGTGTCAAGATATGCATTTAAATTATACTGACCAGTTCATCACACATATTTGCCATTATCTAATTATCTGCTCAAATTACCCCAATATCAATGATATTGGACCCTTGTTCCATGCTCTCTCACAAGCCCATGCTGACCAAAGCTTTTCTTATCTTTCTACCAAAAATCTGATGTACAGGATATCACGAAACCTCCCTCCCTCCCTCCGTTCATATATATATTATATATATATAATATATATATATATACAGGGTGGGCGGAAAGTAGCTCCCTATTTTGGATTGGTAAAAAAATACGTATATTATCCATTTATTTCAGAAGAAATAATATAAAAAAGTAGGCATACATGGTAGGTTTTCTCTAAAATTCAATGTGGGCTCCAACTCTTTCCACCAGCTTCTGGAGCCGCCCAGGAATGGGCAATAATTAATAATATTTTTATCGATAATTAAAGATGTATTTTTCTCTTTTATAATTGACAATCTAATTTCCTTTATTCAGAGTTTTCCTACAACGTAAAAATTATTCCCATTGTTTTTAAATATTATCTGTTTCCACCGCGATTATATCAGCATGGTGGAGCTTTAAGAATATTTTTCACGATAATTCAGTACCGCAGTAGGATTTTTAAATTACCAAACTGCGATAAACGCGTTTTGAAAAACTTGTAATTATTTTCTGTTTTCTCATATATATATATATATGGTGTTTTTATTTGTACCTTTCTTGTGGAATTTTTATAAAACTCACAATAGGAATATTAAAAACTATTAAGATTTGGCTCCGGGTTTGAGTCCCATTGCATGCAGATGGTGCATGGCACACCCAGCTAATCTTACTTTTGAAAACTGTCATTTACAGGACCGAATCCGAGCTAGACCGTATTATAGCTACTTTTGATGGAAGGGGGGATAAATGAAATGGAGGCTTCTCTGACCGGCCAGCCCAGTGATCTGAATACAGAAATCGAGGTATTGGCATACATTGGGTCCAGCGAGTGCCACGTCATCGGTGAGAAAATGTAAGTACTTTTGAGGTTAAGAACAAAACACATTGTATTTTCATTTTGAAAATAGCAGAAAACATGCCGATAAAATTGTAATGAAATGCTAGAACCGATCAGTGAAGAGAATGTAAGTGACTTATAAGTGTCATAATAATTGCTTTGAAAAATAGTTTACATTTTTTCTCGTTTATAATTAGTAATCTAGTTTCAATCGGTGTTAACTTAAAAAATACGTCAATAAACGTGCTTTCAAAAATATTTTTTATTCTCTGTTTGCATCGTGATTATTTTGGCATATATATATATATATATATATATATATATATATATATATTATATATATATATATATATATATATATAGTGGTGTTTTAACAATAATTTTCTCGTTAAGCCAACGCCGCTGTTGGACACAACGAATTATCTGCATTCAATTTCGTGACATTAATCTCTATTTTAATTACAGAACCGAATCCGAGCTAGGCCGGATTATGGCTACTTTTGATGAACGGGGGATAAATGAAATGGGGGCTTCTCCGCCCAGCCAACCCAGTGACCTGAATACAGAAGTTGAGGTATTGGCGCACATTCGGTCCAGCGAGTGCCACGTCATCGAGGAGATAATGTAAGTATTTTTGAGGTTAAGAACAAAACACATTGTATTTTCATTTATTAAATAGCTGAAAACATGTAAAAAATGGGAACAGAATCCGTTAAATAACTCTTAATGGCTAGTTATAAATGTATATACAACTTTACACAATATAGATATATGCCTTTAAATTTACAGGGTGTGCTAACATATGAGAACCGTTTTTTTTATCTGTTTGCATACACTTTTATCGTTTATCTCTGTCACACAAATCGAATAATTTTTAAAAATTCATAAATCCCTTCCCACGTGATATGTGCATGAGAAATAAAATGCAATACAAGCCGCATGTTTCAGTATAATATCCTTGAAAGCGATAAGGATTCCAAACAATCTCAGGCACGTCTAGTTGCGTGATAAACTTCACAATTACTGAATCATTCCAGGGCTGAAACCCGAGTGAATCAAAATAGTACATTCTTTCCCTATTTTTAAAATAGATTGCAAACCAATGAATCCCCTCACCCCCCCCCCCCACAATGTCGGTGTTAACGATAATCCCGCACCAGTTTCTCGTACTCGGCAGATCCAATATTTCATTCCTCACAAACACACCGATAAATTTTGAACGCGTGAAACGGTCACTTTTCATTACTCTCTGGAGTGTATGCGCATCCATTCTAAAAGTCCGTGACCACGTTCCTGAAACGATCAACTTCTATTAGTGCCTGTGACTCGAGATACACGAGTACACTTATAGGCGTGCCTAAACAGTCTTTGCGGAAAATTTGCACAGAATACCGGCAAAGGGAACGTTCATTTGGCACAAAGTTATAGTGTAGTCTGGGATTACGCCAACGCACCCGATAAAGAGGTCATGGAGAGTGTGAATGTAGGTAATAGTGAATGTAGGTACAACAATACCGAATTGGCCACAGATACCTCACGGGTTACAAACATTCCTGTAGCCAGCTTCACAACAGCCTACGCACGCATCAAACTTTGGGGCCTATTGCATTCTCTTGGGGGGGGGGTTTGTACGCCGATACAGATAGCGTGATATTCACAGCGAGGGGGGTGAATACATGCCCGCTATTGGGGAGTTCCTCGGAGAGCTAAAACGAGATCAAGGATGAGTATGGAGACATCGCATACGCCGACTCATTTGTGTCAACAGGGCCAAAAACCTATGGGGTACGGGTGAGGATAGGGGATGATACGAAGTATATCGTGAAGGCTAAGGGTATTACGCTTAACCATGCGAATCGGCGGGTCGTTAACTTTGATTCGTTGAAGGAGTTAGTGTGCTTGGAAGATGATGAGGTGACCGCCCGCCCCATCTGACTGTAGGTACCCACAATTTTCGGGCACAGAAGTTGGGGGGCGTGAAGGAACTTAGGGGTACAAAGGTGTGCCGTAACACCTATAGGAAACGTTACCAGGTACCTGGTACCTATGACACCGTGCCCTTTGGATACCATAATCTTTGATATGTCTATTATTAACATATTTATTACACGTATTTGTAAATATATATACCTTGAATATTTCGTTTATTAAATGGATCGTGTTTCAGCTAGCGTTTCACTTTCTCCTTTGCGTGCGTGCGTGTGTACAGTAAAAAGCTAAGTCCCGCCCACTGTAAGGTCGGCAACGTGAGTCATGTCGCAACCTGAGCATGCCTCTATCCCTGCGTGCTCAGTTGACCTCTGTATACCCTTGAGTTCAGACGTGTATTCTCTCGCGTAGAAGAAAAATAGTAATGGCTACCTTTAATATTGCGTGTTCAACATTTATGAAGTGGTATTCAGCAAAGTGCATAGATGTAGTGGATACTGAAAAACTCCCTATTCCCCGCTCCTTTGCCTCTTTTAAGGCTACATTGATCCGTGCGAAGGACCAAGATGTTCAAATACTCTATAGGTATTCTGGCGAGAGTATTGTAGGATTTCATAGTACAGACAATGTACTGAAGTACGTTATAGACCTAAGCTTTATAAAGGCTCACATATTCCGCGAAGTAGAAGAAGCAACACGTTCAGAAGATAAGCAACGGTTATGGATAGTGAGTCTTGTGGATGAGTGGTGTGACAAGCGATATTATATCATGTTACACCATACCGACTACTCGTACCCTACGGTTGAAAATGTAAATCTTGTCATCATGGACAATCTTAAGTATTTTTACCACTATATTAATATACAGGGTGTCCCATAAGTCCGGCATCATAGGAGAAATTCATATTTTTCTATTTCTACAAACCATAATTCATATTTTTCTCTTTCTACAGGCCATAATATCTGTGAGCAAGGAAGAACGAATCCAGATAATTCTACTCATAGGAAATCGGAGTCAAAGAGAGGCCACTGCTGAATTTAACAGACTGCATCCAGACCGCGAGCCAATAACACAGAGTTGTGTTAGCAGACTTGTTGCAAAGTTTAAGGAAACAGGATCCACAGAAGATAAACCACGAAGTGGACCTTCAAGGAGGTCCACTGACGATGATACAGCGACTGCTATCCTGGCTCATTTTAACAGAAGTCCCAATAAGTCTCTTCGGCGATTGTCCGCCGAGACAGGAGTGTCGAAAAGTAGCATCCATCGCATTCTTCAGGCTCACAAATGGCATCCATATAAACTTCAGATCCTACAGAAATAAGCGAAGATGATCCCAACCGGCGGGATGGAATTTTGTGAATGGGCTACGGAACAATATGCTCGGGATGCCAATTTCTCGTCCACCATTGTGTTCAGTGACGAGGCTGTTTTTTATGGAAATGGTGAGGTAAATCGACAGAACACCCGCTACTGGTCTCAAAACAACCCTCACTGGTATACCTCTTCAAAGGAACAAGGTGCATCTCGGGTGATGGTATGGTGTGGCATTTGGAAAGATCGCATCATAGGCCCCTCTTTTTCGATGAACATGTCACTGGAGGCACCTACCTACGTATGCTCAAGGAAGAAGCATTTCCCAGTGTCTTGAACGAAGAAGGGTATTTCCCAACATGGTTCCAGCAAGACGGCGCTCCTGCACATTACAGCACCCAAGTAAGGGAATACCTGTACCAACAATTCCCTGGTCATTGGATAGGACGTCGAGGGCCTGTGGAATGGCCAGCTAGAAGCTCGGATCTCACGCCACTAGATTTTTATCTCTGGGGCCACTTGAAAGCGCTGGTATACGCAGAGAAAATTAGGAGTGTTGAACATTTGCGGCAGCGCATTATTGGGGCATGTAACACCATTACTCCTGACATCATTCACCGTGTGCTTGCTGACTGGGTATCACGTCTGAATTTGTGTATTGAAAACAATGGTGGACATATTGAGCACGTTCTGTAAATAAAAGCTTTTGTTTTGCCTTTTTTTATTTTTCCTATGATGCCGGACTTATGGGACACCCTGTATATCATGATGAGGTTTGTAGTGAGGTTGTGGCTAATGGACTGTGTGAGTTTTTAACAGAATTTAGAGATGAGTATCGCTTGTTAAACAGAAAGGCCAAATATGAACATATGTTTCTCTCTAATAATGCGCCGGTTTGTGAAAATGTTTAGTTTGTGGAAATGAACGTCTGGTGAGTGATAAAACATTAAATTCGTTTCGGAAAATTCTGTTTGTCCAAGAGTGTTCGAACAAGCCTGTACACGCTTTAGCAGTGTGACGCGTTCCCGTGCCGCCCACCCATGTACCTCACGGAACATGCGAGTACGAACAAACCCATACGCGTTTCATCAGCGTGACTCATCCCGCCCCGTCGAGCCGATCCGGCCACCTGTGGCTCATAGTCATCTCAGAGCTTGCACCGAGTGGACGTGCGAATACGATGGAACTTCCTTGAGAAGCATTCTCAACGCCTCGTACGATGTCTCCGTGACGAAGTCATTGCGCGTGTTCAGGCGTGAAACTGGCACGATTGAAAATCTCGAAACGGTAAGAAAAAACCCCGATTGGAAAGGCGTGTTTATAAACTTGTATTTAATAATGATGTGGTTAACGATAACTTCTTTGTGCGTGCTTTTGATTGTATTCTAGCCGTGTTTAAAGATAACTTGCCAGCCGGGTGTAAAGTGGGCACAAAAATAGTATTGAATGATATGAAAGCCATTTATGTCGAGTATAGACCTCCGTATCAGTTAAACGGTGAAGTGATGCTTGGACGGTTTTTCCATGTCGTACAAAGTAATAGCGATGTGGATGTAGACTCTATTACATGTGAGTTTAGCGTTTGCACCGTAGAACATAAAGGATATATATTTAATTTGTGTATATATATATTTCCTGTACTAATATGCAATTGAATATACGTTTCGTATATTTTCAATATATTTAATATAACTGTACATATTTTTCCTGTAATAATGTGCAATTGATTATACGTTTCGTATATTTTCAATATATTTAATATAACTGTATATATTTTTCCTGTACTAATATATTGATAATGCACCGTTTTATATATTTTTTATTATATATCTCCCGTTCATAATGCTATTATTATTTTTGACCATATATATATACGCCATTGTATATTTATTTCCATTAATTCGTCTAAATAAACAGAATGATGTATTGGCGTTTTATTTATTCCTTTTTGTTTGTACACGGTATTTAATTAGATCATTTGATTGGTTTCTAAAGCGGATTTCTAAGGCAGAATATATGTTTTAATTAAATAAATAGAACAAACTGGCAACTCGACCTTCTAAGCCAAATGGGGCTTAAAGTCGGAATATATGTTTTAATTAAATAAATAGTGCAAACTGTCAACTCGACCAGATACGCTAACTGGTGGTGAGAGAAGGAAATAAGCAACATGATCGAGTGCTGCAATAACGGGATCCTATTTGTTTAATACAGGGGTGGGAAAACTTTTCAGTACCAAGGGCGAAAATCGATAACATAAACACCTCCGCGGGCGTCTGGCAAATTTTAAGCTTATATACAGCGTGTCCCAAAGAAATGTATACCCACTTTGTTCGATAATACCAGCTATGAGGATAATAAATATATTACTTTTTATGTTTTTTAATAAAGAATTTTCTCCTGAATCTAAATATGTAATTATTTTTATTAAAAATTGAAGAACAAAGAAGTTACAGATGTTTAAATTATAATTATTATTTTCGAGACTTCATGTGCGATATTTTCTAATATTTTAACCGACTGTTTTGAGATACTTATGTTTAGTGTTGATATTGAAGCATAAATGTTGTAATTATTAGTTAATTCAAAAAATTTACAAATTCCATGGTTAAATGACACTTTATCTAAGATGTTCGACGTCTTCCAGAACGTTGTTTTTGTAAGTTTTGCACAGTGCCGTCGGTTTCAAACTTATCTCGTATACGTGCAAAAATATTAGAAAATATCGCACATGAAGTCTCGAAAATAATAATTATAATTTAAACATCTGTAACATTTTTGTTTTTCAATTTTTAATAAAAATAATTACATATTTAGATTCAGAAGAAAATTCTTTATTAAAAAACATGAAAAGTAATATATTTATTATCCTCATAGCTGGTATTATCGAACAAAGTGGGTATACATTTCTTTGGGACACGCTGTATATAAGATGTATTTTAAAAAGCTATTTGCTGAGCTGTAAATAAATAATTTTTAGTAAATAATAAATACCTAAGCGGGCGAATTGAAATTAGCTCGTGGGCAAAATTTCGCCAGCGGGCGAGGGTTTCCCCACCCCTGGACTTTAATAGGTCTGTCTATTGGTCGTATTTAGCGACCTTGTCGGTCTACCAGGAGTTGGCTGATGGTGGGTTGTTGGTTTCACCACTAATCGTCTAAGTTTGGACGCTTGGTTGTAGCCCTCATATCGGATACGTGGTGTTAATGGAGTGAGCTCCTAAAAAGTCGTAGCCCTCATCTCCTGTTGATGGGGTGAGCTCCTAAAAGTCGTAGCCCTCATTTCACCATGTGCTGTTGATGGGACGAGCTCCTAAAAGTCTATACTTAGAAGATTGTTGGTGATGCTTTTGTGTGTGTGTGTGTGTGTGTGTGTGTGTGTGTGTGTGTGTGATAATAGGGGCTTTAATGGGCGTACAGTCGGTGAGTGTATGTACGCTTTTAATTCGTTCGGAGGTTATATACATGCCATTTATGCCTTCTAAGAAGCCTTCTAAGCCAATTGGCGGAATAAGACAGAAAATGTGCTTTAATTAAATAAACAGCACAATCTGTCAATTCAGCCTTCTAAGCCACCTGGCTGATTAAGTCAGAATATATGCTTTAATTAAATAAATAGCGCAATCTGGCAACTCAGCCTTCTAAGCCAATTGGCTGATGGCGCCCGTTGGCTCTGGCTGATTACGCCAACTGGCTGATTAGGGGTCCTATAAGACACCGTCCGCTCGGCTGAAGTCTTAATATGCGCCTGACAGCTGTCGGGCGAACACCTCTCCTCCTCTTTATTAGGTTAGGTTTATTGCAGCTTGGGGGATAACTTCGGGGAGCTATTGAAGAATAGGGACCCCAGCCTTCTTTAGTTAGCTTTATAAGGCTAACTAACGAAAATATCATGACCTAACCTAACCAATCGTTACGTTAACTGTACGCCCTTGACGATTGATTAGGTTAGGTCATGATATTTTCGTTAGTTAACCTTATAAAGCTAACCAAAGAAGGCTGGGGTCTCTATTCTTCAATAGCTCCAACTCCGCCTCCAAGTTGCAACATCCCCCTCCCCCATTTTGGGGGTGCCTTGCAACAAAGGGGGTGGGGCTGCAACAAAGGTGGTGGGTGCTGGCAATATCGGAGGTGCCTTGCAACAAGGGGTGGGGTTGCAACAAAAGGGGGTGGGGTGGCACTCTTGCAACATTTGCAATTGCATTGCACTCGTCCATTTTGCTGGCATACTACTGGGACTTTTGTGAGTAACGAGCATACATCAAAACTTACCAGTTTGAAATTAGGGTCATTAGGAAACTTCAGTTTGTCAATAAGATCCATGTTATTTCCAAAATGTGACTTGGAAATAGAGCCAACGGAGCAAGTGAGCAAGTGTAATTTACGTCCCCCTGTGGTGCCTAGTGTAGTTTACGTTCCCATACATTATCCTAGTGTAGTTTGCGTTCCCCAACTTTGTCCGCATATACCTGATCAAATAAAACGCTAAAACTAACGAAATATTACGATACATACATACGGTACATACAAGAAAGTGACAAATGAGTATAGATTTGATATTTATCTAGGTTTTATATATATATATATATATATATATATATATATATATATATATGCGCCTCGGTAGTGTAGTGGTTAGCGTCGCTGACTACGAATCCATCGGCCCCGGGTTCGAGACTCAGTGACGGCAGTCGGCGCGCAGCAAAACCCAGATGTTCATCCTTCCACACAATAAGGAAGGTGTTTGGTAGATAAATGGATACCCTGTGTGGTCTTGTGGTTAAGACGCTGGGCTGCTGGTAGGGCGTGGTTCGGATTCCACGTTAAACTGTAGGTCTAAGGTGGATTGAAAAGCTTAACCTCCGTCAGAATGAACAATTCGGCCGGAAGCAAACCAAAGTTTACCAAAAGTGTATATATATATATATATATATATTTTTTTTTTTCATATATGAAAATGAAAATGAAAAGGTTTATTGGCAGACTATAGTCCATTTGACAAATATTATTAATACAATGACAGTTCATATACTAAGGATAGAAATATATACAACTTATTAGAAATAATACTGTAATGTCGAAGTTAAGTGGAACTACAGACACACGTTTTCATACCAAGAAGTCCATAACTTAGAGGAAAAATGGCAGGACTCATGGATATATATATGATATATATATATATATATATATAGGGTGGGCCAAAAAACAATTACCCAACTTTTGAAAACATATTGTGGCTCACCCTGCATATTGATCTTACTTTTGAGGCCGTATGTTGTACCCATACTTTTACTCTTGCAAACGCTGGCTTTGAATCTAGATTCAACGCCCCAGGAGTAGAGGTACAGGCTCACAACTGGAGGGAGGTATCAGAATATGGTGCTCAATTGAAAGGCGGTCAAAGTCAGCAACTGATACTTTCAGATGACAGTCAGTTTCTCCATAAATAATTAATTTTCCTAATTTTTACACAAAATAATTAATTTATTTCCTTTTTCATTTCAGACCATCATTCTGCTCTTGTTGGTGAACAAGTTATAACATAATGAAATACTCTTTGGAAGATGAAGCATTGATATTGAACCTGCGTAAGGAGAAACACGGGATGCAAAACGAATGAAGAAAGAGTTTCCAAATAAACGATGAACGATACCTGGACTTCAGTATCTCATAAAGAAAATCGATATCACAGGGTCGACCAAACGAAAAGAAGGCAGTGGAAAGCCAAAAGCATCACGTACTGAGGAAAATATTGACACGGTTTCATCCATGATATGCAGTCAAGAAGAACGGCCCAACACCCACAAGTCCGTTGGAGAAATATCAAAAACTACTGGTATTTCTCGCTCTAATGTTCGTCGTATAGTAAAAGATGATCTGGGTCTTAAATGTTTTAAAAAGAGTCGAAGTTTATAAGCTCTCTGCATCAAATAAGCAAGCAAGAGTTGAAAAATGTCCTGCTCTGTTAGATCGATTCCCAGGCAGAGAAGTGTTGAAAATATGGTTCAGCGACGAGAAGACCTTTACGGTTGCTTCAACAATAAACACAAAATTTCCGAGTTTATGGAAGACAGGACAAAAAATCTATTAGTCTAGATCGACTTTGCAAGGAACATCCGCATTTTTCTCAAGCAGTCATGGTTTCCATCTTTATTTCAAAGTTAGGGAAGTCAGAGATTAGTTTTCTTGATCAAAATGCCAAAATCGCTGCTGCTTATTACCAAGAAAAAATCCTTGATGCGGTACTGTCGTCGATAAGGAAGAAGTCAAGGTTGCAAGCGTGCATTGATAATGGAGGAGGGCACATTCCGCATAATCTTGGACTCAATTAGGTAACTGTATAGAAACAAAGTTTTTCTACCCCTGTCTGTAGAACAGCGAATTACAAAATAATGGTTACAGTTAACAAAAATCCAACTTCATCACGAGACAGACCACGAAATTCTATACAGGACACATATATTGATTGTACAAATAACATTTGATAGAGGTAAAATTATATTGTTCAAAATCAGGGTAATAGTTTTTTTTTGGTCCACCCAGTATATATTGGACAAATCCTGATTCGAGTATATCTGAAATGAATTCGGATACGGATCTGAGTACTAGTAATTAAGAATATAGTTCAGTAATTTATTGAGTTAATACACATTCTGGTTTCGTTTGTGTATTCATTGATTTCATACTAATTTTCTCTTATTTATTCCGCGCTATGATTAATCATCATATTTTATGACATTTTCCAAGCATTGTAAGTTTAATCCGAACAATAACCACGCGTAATTTTTATGTTGAAAGTTTATAATAACTTAGAATTAAGCAGAGCGCTGGTTTGTGTGTGATGCAAAAGATTTTTAGTTTGACGGGAAATATTCCAGTGATTTAAAAGTGAAGAGAAAAATTTTACTGTAATATCAAAAGAGTGAATTAGAATAACAGAATTACATAGCAGGTGAAGTTACTTATAGCGTGCTGTGGCGCCATTCCTATTCGAGGTCAGAAAGTGGGGAGTCTCGAAGTGAGAATTCCAAATTTGGAAGAAAATTAAAAAGAGACCGTGATGCATTTGCGGGTCGGTCCGAGTATAGTATTTTCTATGAAAAAACTAAACGGTGAGAAATTCTACATTGCCTCCTTTGAGAATCCCACTTTCAGAGCTCTCGTTCTTGGACGAAGGCTTAATAGGAATGGCAATGAAAATTTAAAGATACACGGAGAGAAATACTTAATTAAAACAACTAAATATATGGTTAAATATTTGCCAACCACTCCAGTGGTTAATCCTGGGACCATGCGATGAGTGTTCCTATCCGGAACAAAAGTATGGTTGAATTAACCATTTTGACTAGCTTGCAAATATTCAACCATGTATTCGGTTGTTTTAATTAGTATTTTTCTCGGTGTATAGCGCAGTGATCTTCACCCGTTAATCCGGCGATCAGTAATTTTGGGATTGGAATTTTACTGGTCCTCCAATTTCGCAGCATAATAAAAATTCAATAAGTAATAGTGCAAATATGACAACGCAACACGGTGGTTAAGCGTAATGATATGCAGCGAGATGGAATGCTGAAAAAATTTACAAAATATTCATCGAGGGACATCATAGTTCCGCTAAATGCATATCCATTTTTGAGGTACATCTGCTACTATTATTCTAACAGTGTGTTTTGCACTGAATGCTCACAAGTTCCAGGCGAAAAGTGACTCGTCACGCCTTCAAAATTATCACTCAGGGGAGAGAATAATAAAGGGTCTGCAAGTTCTTCTTTGCATACACAGAAAAATCTGTAATCTAAACCAACAAAAAACGTTTAGTTGACCACTTTCTGTTTGGATCAATAAAGTAGTGGTTAAAATATAATAATTGCTTAATTTGAAGTTACTATATGTATTTTGTTATAACAAAGAAATACTCCATTTTTGAAAAACAAATCACGTTTAGTTAACCATCTTTTGTTTGGATCAAATAAAGCAATTGTTAAACTACAATAATTGGTTTAATTATTTATAACAGCAATTTTTTCCCTTCATTTTGTGATTGTAGGATTTCATTGCGAATTCTCTATAAAACTTCATGTATTATATTTCCGAACGACAGCCCATGCATGCACCCATGCACCCATCCATAAAGACTTAATATTAGTTGGTTTTGTTTCAAAATAATGCATTTCTTTATTTTTTCTTAATATAAAGTTTATAAATGCAAATGTAAAATTTTGTCACTTCAAAAATCATTAATTTTAATATTTTAATATACAACAAAACTATAAATATTCAATTTGTTAAACACGTATGTAAATCGGGGTGGCGCATGAAGTAAAACACTTTGAATGTAACGTTGCGTATCTGTCGATATATATATATATATATATAATATATATATATATATAAGGGGTTCCAAAAAACCTTAGCTCCCCCATTTGCAGCTTACATGTTTACTTATATCGAAATAGATTTTACTGATTATAAAAATATATAAAATTCTTTATTTATTGCAGGTATTAAAATTACTCTAGCTGATAAAGTGATAATAAATGGCTTCTCAATTAATTGGTGATTCGGAGAGTCAACGTGTGATAGATCGCATACGAGCAATAACATTTTGGGAAGCTCGTGATGCTGGAGCCACCTTTATAACACGTTCATGGGTTGCCAAAAAGTTGCGAAGAAGTGAGGACTTCGTCAAAAGAAATTGGAATAAAACTTTGGATGAATGTGAAATGGATACAACCAAATCTGGGCGCCCAAATTTGCCACTCTCTCAAGAAACAAAGGACATCATTGAAAGCGGTACGTGTAAGCGGATAAACAGCTGTGCTAAACTTTCTAGAGAGATCGAAGTGTTGAGAGGAAAAATCGTTAGTGGTGAGATCATTCGACTGTACCGTCATAGGCAAGGTTTAAAGCCTTGGCATGAACTTCCAAAGCCAAGAAAAACTCAACTTAACATCGATGACAGAATGTGGTTTGCTCATTATCTTGAAAATTGGGATGTGGATGATTTCATGCATTTAGCTGTCTCCGATGAATTTTTTGTTTACGTAACACGTCGGCCTAACTACCAAAATGATCGAGTGTGGGCCACAACACCAGATGAAATCGATGACAATGAACATTATCGCGAATTATTAAAAAGTCCAGACTGTGTTGGTGTGTTTGTTTTGTTCACTACAAAGAAGCTCATGTGGGTGCTGAGGCCAAATGGTCAGAGTTGGGATGGACAGTATTTTCGTGATATTATTCTATCCCAGCATGTCATTCCTTTTCTAAGAAACCCAAACAATGTTATGGATGTCGATCAGGTCACACTTCTGCACGATAAGGCCCCCTGTTTTAAGGCATTAGTCACTCAACAGTTGTTGCGGAACCATGAGATCGATTTCTTTAGAAATGAAGAATGGCCAGGAAATTCTCCTGACCTGAACGTGTGTGAACACATTGGATCAGTTATAAAGGACAAGGTTGAATGTCTCTTGTTTCAAGAACCTGCAGTAAATCGATTTTCGAAGGATACAATGACGCAACACATTGAAACTGTTTTAGCAAATTTGCGTAACGATCAAGATCTATTCACGTCACTTTTGGCAAGCTACCCAAAGCGAATTCAGGCTGTCTTGGAAGCCAATGGCGGGAACATCAAGTTTTAATTGGCTCTCATTAAATGCAGGATTAAATTCTCTTTTGTAAGGTCTGTTTAGTTTTACTGTACCTCTAATGGTTTAGGCCATGGGCGAGGGGGCTAAGGTTTATTGGAGCCCTGTATATATGATACAACTCAGAATGGTCCGCTGAGAAACTTTTATGTTACACATACACCGTGCATGGAACAACGAACTCTTCTGGGAAAATTAAATCTACTATAGTTCGAATAAGTAATGGTAAATGACAAATACTATAGTTTTTCTTTTTCGTGATGGAAGGCTCAACGTGGGCAACAGGTTACTCGTAATGAGACCCCGAAATATAGCTTCCCTCACCAGGTATCTGCCAAGCAGATAGGATCCAGCTTTGGGACAGGATCTGGAGTTTACAGCTACACGTAGCATACTGCGAGGGGAGGTCAGAAAATAAGGTTACACGGCGTATAATTTCGTAACTAAAGGACCTACATTGATTATGTTTGTATCAGGTGAATTCGTTAATCATTGTTGGCAACACTGCACGTCGATTCGGCTGTCATCGACCGTACATTGGTTATATGAGTCAGTTGAACATGGCGACTCGACTGGAACAGTGTTCTATCATTTCTTCAACGATATTCCGAGTCTGTCAGTGGTCAAGAATTTCTCCAGCGCATTGTCACAAGAGACGAGACATGGGTTCATCACCGTACTCTGGAAACAAAACGTGCCAGCATGGCATGGAAATACCCTGGGTCCCCGCGACCAAAGAAGTTCAAGATTGTGAGGTCCTCTGGGAAAGTGATGGTTACCGTGTCTTGGGACCACAAAGGCGTTTTGCTCGCAGACTTCATGCAAAAAGGCACAACAATCAATGCAGCTGGGCAGGGCACTGTTCCAGTCGAACCGCCATGTTCAACTGACTCATATAACCAATGTACGGTAGATAGCAACCGAATCGACGTGCAGTGTTGCCAACAATGATTAACGAATTCATTACGAGCGGACATTAAACGTAAACGTCGTGGACTGCTTCATAGGGCAGGGCACTGTTCCGATCGAGCCGCCATGTTCAACTGACTCATATAACCAATGTACGATAGATGGCAGCCGAATCGACGTGCAGTGTTGCCAACAATGATTAACGAATTCACCAGATACAAACATAATCAATGTAGGTCCTTTAGTTACGAAATTATACGCCGTGTAAACTTAGTTTCTGACCGCCCCTCGTATATTCAGTACCTCAATATAGGCAAGAAACTTGTTGCATTCACTTTGGATTGAATACATCAGGGGTGGGCAACCTTTTGTTCAATGTAGCCACAGGTGCCACAGGTGCGGCGAATGAAAAGTAAAATTTGCCACACCATACATAAATTGAGAAACTAGGTTGATAAATCGAAATATAAAAAGAAAAACTGTTTAAAAAGTTTATTCAAAACACGTACAATCTCATGGCCAATTCGCCACTTGTGGCGATTGGCGACAGGGTTGCCCACCCCTGGAATACATCAAAGAAAAAGGGGTAACTATTGTATTTTTAGCCAAAGACCAAAATTTAAACCACAACCGTGAAATTGAGCGTCCACTTTTCAAGGCACAAAGCTGGATCCTATCTGCTTGGCAGATAGCTAGTGAGGGAAGTTATATTTCGGGGCCTCATTGCAAGTAACCTGTTGCCACGTTGCGCGTTCCATCATGAAAAAGAAAAACTATAGTATTTGTCATTTGCCAATATTTATTCGAACTATAGTGGATTTAATTTTCCCAGAAGAGTTTGTTGTTCCATGCACGGTCTGTGTGTAACACACACACACACACACACACACACACACACATATATATATATATATATATATATATATATATAATATATATAATGTTCATAAGTGAGTATATAGTAAGTCATTTAAAATTAAGTTAAGAAATTCTGATTAAAAGAAATAAGACGAAAAAATTAGACATTTTGATAATTCGAAAATTAAATAATTTATGTTTAATTCAAACAAATTGCTATTTAAAACAAACATATGCAAAAACCTATTCATATCAGACCAGAAATAGATCAAAGCATGTTATTCTTCAATTTAGATTGTCTTCATCTCAAAACTTATCCATTTTCATTGGACTGAAACTATAGAATTATTTAAATGTTTATATAAATATATTGTAAATGTAAATTCGTTTAAAATCAAATTGAAATCCCGATCAATAATGAAATACTAATAAAAATCTAGGATTAAATATACATTATTATTATTTATTAATTTCTCGTGTGTACTCTAGGATTAAATGTACATTACTTGTTATTGTTGATCTCCCATGTCAAATACTGATTTATTTGTATAGTATTGGTATCATACCTTCAATAATGACTTTGTATTTGTTTTACATCCATAATAATAATAATTTAAGATTAATACATACCCTAATTAAGAATGATTATTCATGGCTTATGTATTATTAATAGTAACTATTTGTTTTATTTTTAATTAAGAGCCCAGTAAAGCCTAAAGCTTAGGAGCCAAATAAAATAAAATAAATACTGTAGTTCAGTTTCACAGTTATTCATGTTAAAACAAACAAAAATTGTAAAGTTGATGTATTTGTTTTGTCAATAAAGGTTATTCAATTAAAAAATTAAAAAATAAGAGTTCTAAAACAAATCTTTAAATCAACTTTGGCAACATCTTAGCTGAGCTGTGCGGTGCCATAATAAAACACTCATTCATTGATTCCATGCCAAAGTGTGTGTCCTACAGCACTTCATCAGGTTACTCTCTCTCTCTCTCTCTCTCTCTCTCTATATATATATATATATATATATATATATATATATATGAGGATAGAACAAATGTTTAGGATCAACTTGTGTTCGACCCCTCTGCAGCATCCCGCCTCATTTGGGAAATTTTCATGGAATCCATTTATCTACCAACGAAAGAAGTATGAACAGGTGGTTGAGCTGCGCATCGCCTGCTAACCACGGCACGAATCGAATCTGAGCCAATGGATTCGGATTATATATATATATATATATATATATATATACTAGGCGCACTCAATATATTTTGCCCCACCCTTTTTTCTTAGCTAAATAATAGGCCATGGGGCTCAAATGTCTTTTGGGCCGTAAGTTTGAACTTTCTGCACTTCACATAACCGGATTTTTCCAGTTTGAACCTCTCCTCCTTGTATAAAACCGTTTTTAAACGCCCGTCTATAAAATCGATGGTTAACGCAGTTTCGAAAATGGCGTCTGACAGTGATGTGCGTCGTAAACGGAGAGCTGTTATCGAGTTCTTAATCGCAGAGAAGGAAACAGTCTAAACGTGTGAGATCATCGGAGAGAGGGAGAGCCAGCCTCGATGATGAGCAACGCAGCAGGTCGCCCGGCATCGGCTGTGACATCTCACACTGTGCAACGTGCTAACATCATCATTCGATCAAATCGGCGCGTCACATACAAGGAGCTATCACTGGAGCTTGGAATTACTGAAGGAAGTGTGAATACGATAATTCAGCAACTGGGATACTCAAAAGTGTGTTCACGGTTTGTTCCTCGCGAACTGACTGAAGATCACAAAGCCCAAAGACAAGAAATTGCTTCTGAGTCGTTGGTTCGATTCGAGACAGAAGGGGATGACTTCCTTTTACGAATTGTGACTGGGCATGAGACTTGGGTGCTCCACTTTGAACCTGAAACAAAACGCCAATTCATGGAGTGGCATCACGCAGACTCCCCACGGAAGAAAAAGTTCAAAATGGCTCCCTCTGCAGGAAAGGTTATAGCCACCATCTTCTGGGACATCAAAGGGGTGATTCTGGTGGACATTATGAAGAAAGGACAAACAATCAACTCAGAGGCATATATTGTTACCCTACAGAGCCTCCAGAGACGTATAAATCGAGTTCGACCAGGGAGAAAACTGGAAGATGTCCTTCTTTTGCACGATAACGCAAGACCACACAACAATTTGCAAACAAGAGAGGCCATCACAAAAATGCGCTTGACTGTGTTACCCCACCTTCCATACAGCCCGGATCTGTATCCGGGTCACCTTCAGCCACCTTCAGACTTCCATTTGTTTGGGCCAATGAAGGATGCCATTCGTGGAAGAAAGTTTCAGAGCGAAGGTGAGGTTGTTGAGGAGGTTAAGAAGTGGCTCCAATGGAACCCAGCGGACTTTTACCAGCAAGGAATAAAGGTTCTTGTTTCGAGGTGGCGGAAAGCCGTAGAAAAGGATGGAGACCATGTGGAAAAATAAAAACTTGTAAAAAAGGTATATAACTACTTGTGTACAAAATTTCTGGAACTTACAAGGAAACTTGGAAAAAAAAAAAGGTGGGGCAAAATATATTGAGTGGCCCTCGTATATATATGAAACAAAAGTGCCCACACCAAGATTCGAGCCCAGAATTTCCTGAGTAGGAATCGTGAGGGGATCGTAGCGAGGGGATCGTAGCGATCGCGACTTCTACTCAAGAGGTCCTGGGTACGAATTCTGGTGGGTTCATTTTTGTTCCATACCAAAAAACCAGTGCGTGCTAATGCGTGTTGTTCCATATATAACGGGTTCCAAAAAACCTTAGCCCCCCCCCCCCATTTGCAGCTTACATGTTTACTTATATCGAAATAGTTTTTAGTGATTATGAAAATATATAAAATTCTTTATTTATTGCAGATATTAAAATTACTCGAGCTGATAAAGTGATAATATAATGGCTTCTCAATTAATTGGTGATTCGGAGAGGCAACGTGTGATAGATCGCATACGAGCAATAACATTTCGGGAAGCTCGTGATGCTGGAGCCACCTTTATAATACGTTCATGGGTTGCCAAAAAGGTGCGAAGAAGTGAGGACTTCGTCAAAAGAAATTGGAATAAAACTTTGGATGAATGTGAAATAGATACAACCAAATCTGGGCGCCCAAATTTGCCACTCTCTCAGGAAACAATGGACATCATTGAAAGCGGTACGCTTAAGCGGAAAATCAGCTGTGCTAAACTTTCTAGAGAGATCGAAGTGTTGAGAGGAAAGATCGTTAGTGGTGAGATCATTCGACTGTACCGTCATAGGCAAGGTTTAAAGCCTTGGCATGAACTTCCAAAGCCAAGAAAAACTCAACTTAACATCGATGACAGAATGTGGTTTGCCCATTATCTTGAAGATTGGGATGTGGATGATTTCATGCATTTAGCTGTCTCCGATGAATTTTTTGTTTACGTAACACGTCGGCCTAACTACCAAAATGATCGAGTGTGGGTCACAACACCAGATGAAATCGATGACAATGAACATTATCGCGAATTATTAACAAGTCCAGACTGTGTTGGTGTGTTTGTTTTGCTCACTACAAAGAAGCTCATGTGGGTGCTGAAGCCAAATGGTCAGAGTTGGGATGGACAATATTTTCGTGATATTATTCTATTCCAGCATATCATTCCTTTTCTAAGAAACCCAAACAATGTCATGGATGTCGATCAGGTCACACTTCTGCACGATAAGGCCCCCTGCTTTAAGGCATTAGCCACTCAACAGTTGTTGCGGAACCATGAGATCGATTTCTTTGGAAATGAAGAATGGCCAGGAAATTCTCCTGACCTGAACGTCTGTGAACACCTTGGATCAGTTATAAAGGACAAGGTTGAATGTATCTTGTTTCAAGAACCTGTGAAATAGATACAACCAAATCTGGGCGCCCAAATTTGCCACTCTCTCAGGAAACAATGGACATCATTGAAAGCGGTACGCTTAAGCGGAAAATCAGCTGTGCTAAACTTTCTAGAGAGATCGAAGTGTTGAGAGGAAAGATCGTTAGTGGTGAGATCATTCGACTGTACCGTCATAGGCAAGGTTTAAAGCCTTGGCATGAACTTCCAAAGCCAAGAAAAACTCAACTTAACATCGATGACAGAATGTGGTTTGCCCATTATCTTGAAGATTGGGATGTGGATGATTTCATGCATTTAGCTGTCTCCGATGAATTTTTTGTTTACGTAACACGTCGGCCTAACTACCAAAATGATCGAGTGTGGGTCACAACACCAGATGAAATCGATGACAATGAACATTATCGCGAATTATTAACAAGTCCAGACTGTGTTGGTGTGTTTGTTTTGCTCACTGCAAAGAAGCTCATGTGGGTGCTGAAGCCAAATGGTCAGAGTTGGGATGGACAATATTTTCGTGATATTATTCTATTCCAGCATATCATTCCTTTTCTAAGAAACCCAAACAATGTCATGGATGTCGATCAGGTCACACTTCTGCACGATAAGGCCCCCTGCTTTAAGGCATTAGCCACTCAACAGTTGTTGCGGAACCATGAGATCGATTTCTTTGGAAATGAGTGGCCAGGAAATTCTCCTGACCTGAACGTCTGTGAACACCTTGGATCAGTTATAAAGGACAAGGTTGAATGTATCTTGTTTCAAGAACCTGCAGCAAATCGATTTTCGAAGGATACAATGACGCAACACACTGAAACTGTTTTAGCAAATTTGCGTAACGATCAAGATCTATTCACGTCACTTTTGGCAAGCTACCCAAAGCGAATTCAGGCTGTCTTGGAAGCCAATGGCGGGAACACCAAGTTTTAATTGTTTCTCATTAAATGCAGGATTAAATTCTCTTTCGTACGGTATGTTTAGTTTTACTGTACCTCTAATGGTTTAGGCCATGGGCGGGGTGGGGGGGCTAAGGTTTATTTGAGGGATCAAATGTAGAATTCGGACCCCAGCCTTCTTTAGTTAGCTTTATAAGGCTAACTAACGAAAATATCATGACCTAACCTAACCAATCGTCAAGGGCGTACAGTTAACCTAACGATTGGTTAGGTTAGGTCGTGATATTTTCGTTAGTTAGCCTTATAAAGCTAACTAAAAAAGGCTGGGGTCCGAATTCTACATTTGATCCTATTTGAGCCCCGTATACAGTATATATATATATATATATATATATATATATATATATATTATATATATATATATATATATATTTCCAACGTGTTCTTGATTCCACCATGTTCCATTTATACACGTTTGTCATTGTGAGTGACTTGTGATTTAAATCTTCATAAAGAGGATAAAATTTATGGGGACTGAAAACAAACACAAAATAAACTAACATCACACGTGGAATCACAAGTGGAATATATTCCAAAGTTTTCTGTATATCTACATATGTAACGTACGAAAAAGGATTCAGGTTAAAATATTATCTGCGTACATGTACAGTCCCCTGCAATAGTCACGCTCCACCCCTTTATAGCCCTTTCCGAGATCTGGCAACAACTCATTGATGGAAGAGGGAGAAGCAGAAGGAAAGAGGTGCGGATATGAGGAGAGGGCGGGCAGACAGGGATCGCATCCAGTCAGAGCGAGAGGTGGATATCGTGTGTGTGTGTGTGTGTGTAAATACTCCCACACTTTATTTTTTATTCTTGAAACACTGCTCTATACACCGCTATCACATATGCTTTCCATCAGTTTCCAATGCAACGTATAAAATAAATAATATTCTTAAAAAGAGAAAAGAGTAATATGATTAATGATTGTTATATAAAGTATGTAATAGTAATATTGCTGCAATCGACTATAATTTATATAGAAAAGGAAAGGGACACTTCTTGCATTAGTAAAAAACAAATCACGATTATCTCAGTTATGATGTATACCTAAATATAAGAAATGGGTTAAGTAGGGTAAAAGGGAAACGACTTACAGCTCGTATATGGTAGTGACGTAACTTGGACGGACCAACCCAGACAATACGAGGTATGGCCGCCAATAAATATATGAAGTGGCAAGGAGTAGACACGTGACCTCCAACGTGTGGAGATGGGTGCACCTGTACGGCATTGGAGAGCTGGCAGAAATTAACGGGAGGTTTACAGCCGACCAGTATTTAGAGATACTGGAGGTGATGATGCCAACCGTAAGGACATACGCTTTGCCCCATCCTGAGCGGATTATATTTATGCAGATAAGTAATACAACTAAATTATTTTCATTACGCAGAATATGCTTTCAAGAAAATGACTTAATTAAGATCAAGCAGTGTATATTTTAAAGAAATATGATTAAAGGAGGACATTAGTAAATGTAGTTTTAAATGTAATTTTGAATGTATCTTTATTTTTTTTTATTTATTTACTTATTTTTGCGTCCTCTTAAAGCAACTTCAAACAAGTATGGATGAAATATGAACTCTCAAGTTTTGCTAATTTCTTTTTACAGGATAACTGCGAGCATCATCAGACAGTGGTTTCAGGAACAACTAACCAAGGGGTGTGACCTAAACCCCATTGAAAATGTGTAGGCAAATGTGGTTAACGTTTGGGAGCCTGGGCAGGAGCGAACATCTCGGCACCTGCTGGAACACACCATGGCAGAGTGAGAACTTTTCCGCAGAAATCTACAAATCATCTACAATCACGTGACATCTGTTCCAAATAGGCTACGAGAGATCATTAATAATCATGGAGGATGGACCAAGTATTGAGTAATTGTGTATAATAATGTTATGGTTGTGATGTAGTAAATATATATTAATTTACTTGAACAATTGTCCCTTCCTTATAATTCCATTTTGTTTTGTATGTTCTTAAGAAAAAAAAATTCACTTGATTTATGTTTATTTTTGTAATAAAAAATTGAACTATAGGGTGTTTCAGGTCGACCCTAGAAATATGGGAATTGGCGAAATTTTAACCAAGTAGGTAGGAATTACTATGACAAACTTCAAATACCAAATGCCAAATTCCGCCAATTTCCATATTTCTAGGGTCGACCTGAAACATTTTGTATGTTATTATCTGTTCATGGATAGACCTTTTTCTGGATAATCATTTGTTGATGATGCATGGACTGCAAACAAAAATGTTATTGCCTGGAGGAAAAGTCGATGCTACAACTTATCTTACACTTTAACTATAACATGGCCACATCAAAATCCTATGATTGAAAGTTTTTAAAGTATCCCACGTTTGTGAAATAGCCTAACTACTCTTCTCCCTGAATTTAGGAATAATGCATGAATAAAATACATAGTCGTCCTAGCATTACCACCAAAACTTCCGTGAATAATATGTTTATTCAGTCATTGGTTTTCAAAAAATAAAAGTATTACTATGACAACACCTGAGAGGGGGAGGAGGAGAGGGAAGGAGTGGTAAGGGAGAAAGAGGGACTGCGTTGCTGACATATCTCGGAGAGGGCTATACAGGGGTGGAGCGCGAGTATTATAGAGGACTCACATCAACATGCTGATTTTTATTCAGGAATGTATATTGCGATAATATATATATATATATATATATATTATATATATATATATATATATATGAAAATTATTTCACGAAAGTAACACGTGAAAAATATTTATGATGAATAAAACCACGAAGGAAAGGAAACACAAAAAGGTGCTCAAGCGCTTTCGTCTAATGACATCCTCAGGAACACTGAAGTACATAAAAGGTTACGGCCTATATATAGGTTACAGAAAGAAAAAAAAAAATAAATAAATAAATAAATAACACACATACACACAAACATATATATATATATATATATATATACATACATATCTACACACACACACATATATATATATATATATATATATATATATATATATATATGCAATAAACGGAGAAGTAAAAATAAAAATTAAAAATTAAAGGATTAACAAAGAGGCATACAGATTTGTAAGGAAAAATATCGATTTTTAGCACAAGATCAAATGAATTATAAAAATACAAATTTATACTGGAAATCTGCCCGGGTTTTAACACTTTGCCTTTTATAGTCAAGTTTCGATATATATAAAAATAAAATGAAGATTAAAATTTAATAAAGTAGCATACAAGTTTACCAAAGATTTAGCGTCCTACCCTTTTTATCTAAATCTGTTTTGAAGGAATTCAAAACAACAGGATCGAGTTGAAAAAGACCTTTGCTTATGTTGAAGTTATTTGAAAGTTGGATAATGGCAGACTCAAGAATATTTCTATTAACAATGTTGCTAGAGTGAAATAAAACTGAAGCATTATTCCAATCAATACAGTGGGATAACTCTGACAAATGGACAAAAAGAGCACTGGACAACTGTCCTGTTCTAACGGAATATTGATGCTGTTTTATACGTGTGTGCAAATCCTTTCCCGTCTGACCTATGTAAAAGGAATCACATTGTTTACACCCAATTTTATAGATAATGCCTGAATTATTGGTAGGGCTATTTTTTACTATGATATTTTTCACAATATTGTTATATGAAAATACTACATTAATATCCAAAAGTTTAAGTACATTAGCAATGCCTAAAAAGCCCGGGAAAAATGGAAGTACTAAAATATTGAACGGGATTTAAAATAACAGGATCATTTGACCCGGGGGTAGTATGACCGCAAAACATGCTAATGCACGATTTTTCTCTTTAGTAATCATAACAACTAGCTCTTCCCCGAATTGTAACAACGGTTAAGGTTTTCACTCCGCCTTAGACCCACAGTTTAACGTGGAAACCGAATGCTCTTTTCTTTTTTAAAAATATAATTAAAGGAATGGATATAGTTATAATTTCTTTATTATAAAATGTGGAACATGCAGTCTTCAGAAGATGTGAACAGCTGTTCTGTGGATCAGTTCAAGAAATACATCTCGTCAGGGAGTCGTTGCTCATCATAATTTCAACATAACAGGAACATTTTATTATTGAACCGGATTTAAAATAACAGGATCATTTTATCCGGGGGGGGGGGGGGTAGTATGGCTGCAAAACATGCTAATGCACGATTTTTCTCTTTAGTAATAATAATAACTAGCTCTTCCCCGAATTGTAACAACGGTTAAGGTTTTCACTCCGCCTTAGACCCACAGTTTAACGTGGAAACCGAACGCTCTTTTCTTTTTTTTAAATATAATTAAAGGAATGGATATATTTATAATTTCTTTATTATAAAATGTGGAACATGCAGTCTTCAGAAGATGTGAACATCTGCTCTGTGGATCAGTTCAAGAAATACATCTCGTCAGGGAGTCGTTGCTCACTCTTCCACATTTCAACATAACAGGAACATTTGATTATTGGCCAGTTGGCTTAGAAGGCGTAAATGGCTTGTTCAGGTTGAGTTGCCAGATACCACTTTTTATTGTATACATTATTATGGAGAGTTGCCAGATACCATTGTTCAGGTATACAGTTGCCAGATTTTACCATTTATTTTCTTAAAAGTTGGATTAGAATTCCGCTAGTAGGTTTAGAAGGCGTAACATGATATAATTAACCAAAAGAATTAAGTAAAACAACATTGCATCATTCTGTTTATTATAAATATATAGAAAATAAATATACATTTGAATAATCAATAATAATAGAAATATGAACGAGGAATATGCATATAATCATATATCCGTCAATATAACAGTACAGGAGAAATATATACAACACACACACACACACAATTATGGAGATATATAGAAAATAAATATATGTTAACCCCTCCGTCTATGGCCCTGGGGTGGTTCGGAATCGACGGGGGGTTCTGGTTAGGAGGCAGCAACGGATATTTCTTCTATAACATTCTAATTCTTTTCTCTCGCTTTATGGTCGACAGTTGTTAATTCTTCTCTTTCTATAATACTCTGATACTTTCTCTTGGTACTAAAATTATCGACTTTTCTTTTATAACTTATCGACTTTACTGACTAAATTCCTGAAGAGAACAAGGCTCGAAGGAAAAGATAAAAACTTCTTTTACTCTAGTTTACTTCTTAAAATGTACAGGTAGTGCTCTGAATTTACAGGGGTAGAGGTTCGACCTCTTTCGACCATGGCTCAGGCCGGAATCTAAAAATTAAGGAGGCAAGGGGCCTCTGCCCCCCTCCCCGCAGCGAAGCTGCTAACAAGGGAGGCTCGTAGCAGTGACCTAAGCAGAGTCCCGTAATGAAGTGCAATAATGAAGTGACGTCCATTTTACAAATACATGTATAATATAAACCTAAATGTTGGGGGAAGACAGTTGAAGGTTAAGTTCCCCCCTTTTAAACACATGATCAGATGTTTGAAAGATTCCAAATAAAAAATTTTAAAAAATAAAAAAACTAATTTGTATTTTTCGCCGAGTCTACATTTATGAAGGCGATATAATTTCATAGTAGTACATAAGTACAAATTGAGTACATGACTGAGTACGTATTAATTTTGGTTCATTACAATTACGATTACAATTACCAATTAATTCATATTCACTTATTGTTTAATTACACTTCCATTTTAAAGTACATTCTTACATTACCGTATATATTAAATCATTACATTTAATTACAGTTTCAATGAAGTACATTACAAGTTATTATTAATTACAGTTTCATTAAAGTACATTCCGTTATATTAAATTAAAGTATTACAGTTAATTACAATTAAACAGTTACTATAACTTTGTTTTGTTTTTTTACAGTTTCATATTAATAGACAATTAAGATGTTAGAAATATGATACAAAGTACATGGGCACATACGGTATGGATTTATATACAACATAATATGTTATAATATATAATATGTTTAACATGTTATAAATTTGAAATCAGAGCGAGAGGAGATATTTTTATCTTTGAAGCGTTCAATTCTGCAATAGTTAGTGGAATTCGATAACTTAACTAAGCATTTTTGAGTTCAATGCGGGAGGTGATATAATTAAAAATAAAAATGAAAAAAATAATACGAGAACGTATTTATGCGTTTTCGAACGAATGCATGAAGTTTTGCGTTTCATAGATTGTCACGAGTAAAAATGAATATTTAATAAAATTTATATAGGATAATGATCAAGGGAAATTAATGACGTATAGATGAATATGGTTGAATAATAATATTTATACTACATAACACCACAACATTATTATTAAGAATTTACCATACATTGAATACGGAAGATGTCCAAATACTAAGCACATGATTCAGTGTACAAGGTATGGGAAACGTAAAGAGAATTAAGTTATTTTATGACGTCATAGTGTATAAGTCATTATTAGAAAAGATGAATTAGAGAAATACAGTAATGAATAAAGAAGTACAAATCGAAATTCTATCCAAAACTCGCTTAGGCGATTTTGGTTTCTTATGTAAAAATGAATATGGATTATTCATTGTTCATTTTTACAGTGTTCCCCCTCTAAAATGGTATTAATTAATACAATAATATAGTACAATTAATACAATACAATTGAGAAAATAACATTGAACGAATTCAAATTAGATGATGACGAATTCTTTTTTTTTTTTTCACAATACAAATTTTTATACAGAACAAGTGAGTTATTATATAATATAAAAAATTCAAAGATTAATACTTTAATTTAGACAAACATTTAAGTTAGACAAAGAATGATATTGTTAAATTTTTAGCAAAATTTTATTTTCTGTGGGGAAAATTACATTCATAATGAATAGGTAAAAGGGAAAAATATAAATTTTAAAGTTCATGGATTTTTCAAGGTTACCATGATAGTACAATTGATAAAATAATTTTATTGACTATTGTAGGTAAAAATAGAATTACGTAATGGATGATGTATAGACCTGTGGTCTAGTGTGTATTTTTGTGTACTAGGTACAAAGTGTGTATCTTACAATTTCGAGGGACAGATTAGCTGAGAGGATTGTTCAATTAACTGAATAAATGCATGCGCAAGATATATTAGAAAGCAAAAATGATTAAGACTAAATAGCATAGTTAGCACTTACACGCAATGAAATAGTTTGTGATATCCAATGATTTTAGCATAAGGTTTGTCTATATAGTATATATAGTGTGCATACATGCGTGTGTATGTGTAGGGATTTGGAAGGGTTTTGAATTAACAAAGTTTTAAAAATAATGTATAATAATTTAAGATGGGTTTAGGGTTATAAAATCTTTTAAGTTTAAGTCAGTTATTGTTATTATTATTATCATTATTATTATTATTATAAAATCCTTTAAGCTCAAGGTCAATTATTATAAAATTCTAAATTACAGGTAGTATTAATGATGGTGTATGCATATGAGTTTAATGTGAAAGTGACTTGAGGTACGGAAAGAAAATGAATTCGAATATGTGTCAAAAGTAATAGAATTCAATTAGGATTATCGATTGTACGTAATTAAATCAGTTACACATATATTAAGGTAATAAAAAAACGTACTTAGAGGACCTTACAATTAATGAAAGTAAATCTCACGGTTTTAAAATTGAATTTTGACACACAATTAATTAAATTCGACTACGACAATTACTCAGTATTAATCGAATTAAAAAAATTAAAAAATAAAAATTGAAAATAGAAATCAATTATAAACTATAATGAACTAAACATATAATATACTCAAAAATAAAAAAACACAACTTAACATAAATTGAGGTTATGTTCCTTCGTACCAAAGAGGAATTAACCATGGTTGAACCATTTCTCTGGTTGACAGTTCAACTGGGGTTGGGGGTGTTAAAATAAAATAAAATAAAAAGACAAAGTTTGGAGTACGACATTCGGGGGAATTGAGTGACTAAGCGGGGGGTATAAGTCTGAAATTGACAATTACATCTTTCGTGAGCACTTTGCTCTTTAAAAAAAAGATTGCTTGTCACACTACTTAGAACAAAAATTAAAAGAGTTCAAACAAAACGGGGAACGGCATGTTCCTCCTTATAGTAATTTAAAAAGGAGTCATTGGGACAAGATCGATTAATTAATTATTACACAACTATTATTATCACATATACATTACAATGATTATCAAAGTCATTACAACCTTTGTAAAAACGGTTTTGTTACAAATAATAAAATACATAACTATATATTTATATACGCAACAATGGCATGAAAAGAAAAAGACAAATCGGTGAATTTCCTTCTTACAAACAAAAAAAAAGGTTAACTAAAGACGCAAACCGGTCAATTCAGGTTGAATTTAATTCTCTTTTACAAAAAAAAGGTTGAATTAAATTCTCTTAAACAACAAAAAAAAGGTTGAATTAATTCTTAAATTAAATTTTCTTAAATTAAATTCTCTTAAATTACAAAGAAAAAGTTGAATTCAATTGACTGCATTGAAATGACTGGGGATTCGAAAACTGACTTGGAATAAAACTCTGACTTGGAATAAAACTCTGACTTGGAATAAAACTCTGACTTGGAATAAAACTGTCTGACTTGAACTCTATCAAGTATTCTGAAACTAACTTGAACTCTATCAAGTATTCTGAAACTAACTTGAACTCTTATCAAGTATTCTGAAACTAACTTGAACTCTATCAAGTATTCTGAAACTAACTTGAACTCTTATCAAGTATCTTGAAACTAACTTGAAACTGGAAAATGACTGCACTTGATCTTTATCAAGTGGAGACTATTAACCTCTGGGGTTTGGTTTTCCCTCTTGGTGAAACCGACTTACTTGAAATGCAATCAAGTATCTCTTTAAATCTCTATAAACTCTCTGTAAACTCTCTCTTTCTTAATTTGCAAGTCAATTCAATTCAATAATTTGAAAAAAATTGTATACAAAAATAAAAAAATGTAAACAATATTTCACTCTAATGTACGCGAAGGTATTGTACTATTATGTTTGGTACATAAAATAAAATTATTCTATACTGAATATAACAGTGAAAATAACTCTGAAAATAACTCTGGGACAATTAACTCTGTGCCAATTAACTCTGTGACAATTAACTCTGTGACAATTAACTCTGTGACAATTAACTTCTGTTACTTTAACTTCTGTTACTTTTAACTTCTTTTACTTTTAACTTCTGTTACTTTTAACTTCTGTTACTTTTAACTTCTCTTACTTTTAACTTCTCTTACTTTTAACTTCTCTTACTTTTAACTTCTCTTACTTTTAACTTCTCTTACTTTTAACTTCTGTGAAAATTACTGTTCCACTAAAAAAAATGTATCACTGGTGTCTGAAGTGTTCACTGTGTTTTGTGTTAATTCTGGCTCCATACTAAATATTAACTGTTAATAATGCTGACTTTTCAAATGTTTACAAATTACTTAAAAAGACAAACTCTGTACTTAACAAAATATTTATGGGGAAATCCTTGAGACGTGTCCTGAAGACGTCTTGCTGGCTACTTCTTGGATGAAAACTAGGCGAGGAGAACTTGGAGTCGTGACACACCGGTTCAAGGGTGGATGTTACGAACTGGAAGTCGTGACACGCCGGTCAAATTGTTTTATCCTGATGCAGGGTAATTTCTATCCTGGCCAAAGAGTGGCCACTTGTTAAAATCCTCTTCTTAAAATCTTCTTCTTATCCTGGGGCAGGGTCGCCAGTTTTGTTAACCCCTCCGTCTATGGCCCTGGGGTGGTTCGGAGTCGACGGGGGGTTCTGGTTAGGAGGCAGCAACGGATATTTCTTCTATAACATTCTAATTCTTTTCTCTCGCTTTATGGTCGACAGTTGTTAATTCTTCTCTTTCTATAATACTCTGATACTTTCTCTTGGTACTAAAATTATCGACTTTTCTTTTATAACTTATCGACTTTACTGACTAAATTCCTGAAGAGAACAAGGCTCGAAGGAAAAGATAAAAACTTCTTTTACTCTAGTTTACTTCTCAAAATGTACAGGTAGTGCTCTGAATTTACAGGGGTAGAGGTTCGACCTCTTTCGACCATGGCTCAGGCCGGAATCTAAAAATTAAGGAGGCAAGGGGCCTCTGCCCTCCTCCCCGCAGCGAAGCTGCTAACAAGGGAGGCTCGTAGCAGTGACCAAAGCAGAGTCCCGTAATGAAGTGCTATAACGAAGTGACGTCCATTTTACAAATACATGTATAATATAAACCTAAATGTTGAGAGAAGACAGTTGAAGGTTAAGTTCCCCCCTTTTAAACACATGATCAGATGTTTGAAAGATTCCAAATAAAAAAATTTAAAAAAATAAAAAAAATAATTTGTATTTTTCGCCGAGTCTACATTTATGAAGGCGATATAATTTCATAGTAGTACATAAGTACAAATTGAGTACATGACGTACGTATTAATTTTGGTTCATTACAATTACGATTACAATTACCAATTAATTCATATTCACTTATTGTTTAATTACACTTCCATTTTAAAGTACATTCTTACATTACCGTATATATTAAATCATTACATTTAATTACAGTTTCAATGAAGTACATTACAAGTTATTATTAATTACAGTTTCATTAAAGTACATCCCGTTATATTAAATTAAAGTATTACAGTTAATTACAATTAAACAGTTACTATAACTTTGTTTTGTTTTTTTACAGTGTTTCATATTAATAGACAATTAAGATGTTAGAAATATAATACAAAGTACATGGGCACATACGGTATGGATTTATATACAACATAATATGTTATAATATGCTATAACATGTTATAAATTTGAAATCAGAGCGAGAGGAGATATTTTTATCTTTGAAGCGTTCAATTCTGCAATAGTTAGCGGAATTCGATAACTTAACTAAGCATTTTTTAGTTCAATGCGGGAGGTGATATAATTAAAAATAAAAATGAAAAAATAATACGAGAACGTATTTATGCGTTTTCGAACTAATGCATGAAGTTTTGCGTCTCATAGATTGACACGAGTAAAAATTAATATTTAATAAAATTTATATAGGATAATGATCAAGGGAAATTAATGACGTATAGATGAATATGGTTGAATAATAATATTTATACTACATAACACCACAACATTATTATTAAGAATTTACCATACATTGAATACGGAAGATGTCCAAATACTAAGCACATGATTCAGTGTACAAGGTATGGGAAACGTAAAGAGAATTAAGTTATTTTATGATGTCATAGTGTATAAGTCATTATTAGAAAAGATGAATTAGAGAAATACAGTAATGAATAAAGAAGTACAAATCGAAATTCTATCCAAAACTCGCTTAGGCGATTTTGGTTTCTTATGTAAAAATGAATATGGATTATTCATTGTTCATTTTTACATATACATTTGAATGATCAATAATAATAGAACTATGAACGAGGAATATGCATATAATCAAAAAAATATATACACAAACACACACACACACACACACACACACACAATTATGGAGATATATAGAAATAAATATACATTTGAATGATCAATAATAATAGAAATATGAACGAGGAATATGCATATAATCATATATCCTTCAATATAACAGTACAGGAGAAATATCACACAAATATGTTAAATATATAAATACATTTCACTTTTTTTTTTCAAAATACTAAACTCGCACTTAATCGAGTCTACAATTACATCATTATTGCTCTGCATTACGCAGTATTACACACACAAAGGAGAAAGTGAAACGCTAATTGAAACATGATTTATTTAATAAAAGAAATATTCAAGACATATATATTTACAAACACGTGTAATAAATAAACTAACAATAGACACATCAATGATTATATTCAAGACATATATATTTAAAAACATGTGTAATAAATAAGTTAACAAATGAAATTATGTTAACACAGAAATTCAATTGTTAACTTATTTATCACACGTGTTTGTAAATATATATGTCTTGAATATTTCTTTTATTAAATAAATCATGTTTCAATTAGCGTTTCACTTTCTCCTTTGTGTGTGTGTGTGTGTGTATGTGTGTGCGTGTGTGTGTGTGTGTGTGTGTGTGCACAGGTGAAAGAACAGCAACGTGATTCATGCTACTACCTGGAAATTCCCTGCGTGGCGCTTGATAATAACGTCAGAACGACATTGTATAAAGGCAGGCGAAACTTTCACTTTAACTCATTACAAGATTGGAAATAGAGGATAGAGTCGTGTTAGTTAGCTCTCTGTGCCTTGATCAATTCCTAAGTGGTGAACATGATATCTGACGTTCCAAACGGGTTTGAAGCACACAAGTTGATAAATATATAGCTCGGTAAAATTGCATCCAGACGTTCCGGAAGAGCTGGTGCATCTTTGCATAAATCATTATTAGTTGCCACTGTGTTACATAAAGCCCGTTTTGTTTACTTAGAAGCAGCACATAATTACCTCCACACAATATTTTCCCCGCCACAAGGGCAACCTGAGGAGTTTGCCCCCGACCCACCTCATGCGCCCGCACCATTACCCGAAGTGTCCGTTACCCCAGTGAGCCCTCTCGAACGTGGTGTCAATAATATCAACCAAGATGATTATTCACCCATTGAATGCATTAGTGAAGAGTGTAAATCTAGATTAGAAGACTCGAGCAGTGAATATGGTTGCAACGAAACCTTGCACCATACCAGAAAAAGGCGGAGAGTTTCTGATCAGGAAACAAAGGCAGCAGTTTACTCAATTTTACCAAAACGAATCAAAGATAATTTAGAACATGAACAATGCTCAGGCTGTTATTTTAGCGACTAAAATTTTGTGTTGATGTGGATTCGATCTTACCTCTTGTCGGTGTTCTGAGCAGACAGGCAAACGACGAGATTTTGCAGCATGGAAGATGACTACATAACTTCTCACGTGATCAACTTGGAATCCTTGAATTTTTATAAAATCAGTCCAGACGGTCTTCGTCTCGAATCTATTTTAAAACCGGTATTAATTCGTGAACATAGGCTAAAAGTATTTAATAGAATGCTTTTTTTAAAGTATTAGGTTAGTTGTTTGTGATCACCAAATCTATGCATTTTTTTCTTGTGTTTTCTGTTATTTCTTTTGTTAACATAATTTAAATTGTTAACTTATTTATCACGTGTTTTTAAATATATATGTCTTGAATATAATCATTGATGTGTCTATTGTTAACTAGTACACTTCGGTTGAAAATGTAAATGTCGTCATCATGGACAATCTTAAGTATTTTTATCACTATATTAATGTATATCATGATGAGGCTCGTAGTGAGGTTGTGGCTAGTGCCCTGCGTGAGTTTTTAGCAGACTTTAGAGACGAGTATCGTTTGCTGGGCAGAAAGGAAAAATATGAGCATATGTTCCTCTCAAATAGTGCGCCGGAGTGTGAAGATGTTTAGTAAAACATTATAAAATGTGCCTAGTTCGTGAAAATTATCCTGAGGGAAACTGTCTGGTGCGTAGTCTGGTAGTGATAAAACCGAAATTAATTCTTGTACCGGAAAAACACCTACCCAATATGTACAACAATTCGCCGCACACGTTGATTATGGTGCGACTCGCTGATCATACGAGTTCGAACAAGCCCATTCACGTATCATCGAGTCAGCCGCCCATCGAACCGTTCCTGCCTACCTGCGTGCCTCACACGGCTCATAGTTATCTCAGAGCTTGAACCGAGTGGACGCGCGCTCCTCGAATACGATGGAACTTCCTTTGAGCAGCATTCTCAACGCCTCGTACGATGTGTCCGTGACGAAATCGTTGCGCGTGTTCAGGCGTAAATCCGGTACCGTTAGCTATGTACTGGAAACGGAATGTAGACAAACAAACAAACGGGTTTATTTAAGTGTCGAGGAGATGAATAGAATCTTCGTGATAGTTGAGAAGTGGAGTGAAGATCGTTATAAAATACCTGCTAACGTAGGTACAAGAAGAGAGCAGATTAGTGACGCACCCTCATACGCCGTTGTATGTACGTTGTGTATAAATAACGATCGGCCGTGGATTGATATACGGCTGATGTGGAAGAATACTTGATAATAACGCTCTTGCTCCTACGCGAAACCGTTTCATCCTCGACAGAATGTTTGAAATCGTCGGATTCCGCAAGCTGAAACCTATATTAGACGCGCGTGTTACGGATATGCTTTATTTTGATACAGTACTTGAATACGCATACACCGCTCTGCTCGATGGGTTTACCGAGTGTAGGACTGAACAAGGTGAGAATGGTCTAGAGCTGGACGTTTATTTAAAAAGTTTAGACTCTTTGAAATACCATGAACTTTGGTACAAAGCAATTGATCGGTACAAGGCTGAGCTCACCTACACCGTTCACCCTGAAGAACTATTTCTTTATATAACGAGCAGTTGTCGTAACGATTTAGAACATTATTTCAATTGCCGCTATGTTGAGTGAAGACGAGTTCACGATTGAAAAGCTCGAGTCGGTAGAAATAAACCCTCGATTGGAAAAGCGTGTTTATGAACTTGTGTTTAATAATGTAGCTAACGATGAACTCTTTGTGCGTGCTTTTGATTGTATTCTAGACGTATTTAAAGATGACTTACCAACCGGTTGTAAAGTGGGAACAAAAATAGTACTGAACGATATGAAAGCCCTTCATATCGAATACAGGTTTCCCTATACTTAAAGCGGTGAAATATTATTAAACTGCATATACTGCGTAATGCAGAGCAATAATGATGTAATTGTAGACTCGATTAAGTGCGAGTTTAGTATTTTGAAAAAAAAAAGTGAAATTTATTTATGTATTTAACATATTTGTGTGATATTTCTCCTGTACTGTTATATTGAAGGATATATGATTATATGCATATTCCTCGTTCATATTTCTATTATTATTGATCATTCAAATGTATATTTATTTCTATATGTCTCCATAATTGTGTGTGTGTGTGTGTGTGTGTATGTGTGTGTGTGTGTGTGTGTATATATTTTTTTGATTATATGCATATTCCTCGTTCATACTTCTATTATTATTGATCATTCAAATGTATATTTATTTTCTATATATCTCCATAATTGTGTGTGTGTGTGTGTGTGTGTGTGTGTGTGTGTGTATATATTTCTCCTGTATTGTTATATTGTCGGATATATGATTATATGCATATTCCTCGTTCATATTTCTATTATTATTGATCATTCAAATGTATATTTATTTTCTATATATTTATAATAAACAGAATGATGCAATGTTGTTTTACTTAATTCTTTTGTTAATTATATCATGTTACGCCTTCTAAACCTACTAGCGGAATTCTAAACCAACTTTTAAGAAAATAAATGGTACAATCTGGCAACTGTATACCTGAACAATGGTATCTGGCAACTCTCCATAATAATGTATACAATTAAAACGGTATCTGGCAACTCTCCATAATAATGTATACAATAAAAAGTGGTATCTGGCAACTCAACCTGAACAAGCCATTTACGCCTTCTAAGCCAACTGGCCAATAATCAAATGTTCCTGTTATGTTGAAATGTGGAAGAGTGAGCAACGACTCCCTGACGAGATGTATTTCTTGAACTCATCCACAGAGCAGATGTTCACATCTTCTGAAGACTGCATGTTCCACATTTTATAATAAAGAAATTATAACTATATCCATTCCTTTAATTATATTTTTAAAAAAGAAAAGAGCGTTCGGTTTCCACGTTAAACTGTGGGTCTAAGGCGGAGTGAAAACCTTAACCGTTGTTACAATTCGGGGAAAAGCTAGTTATTATTATTACTAAAGAGAAAAATCGTGCATTAGCATGTTTTGCATCCATACTACCCCCCCCCACCGGATCAAATTTTTAAAAAAGAAAAGAGCATTCGGTTTCCACGTTAAACTGTGGGTCTAAGGCGGAGTGAAAACCTTAACCGTTGTTACAATTCAGGGAAGAGCTAGTTGTTATTATTATTAAAGAGAAAAATCGTGCATTAACATGTTTTGCGGTCATACTACCCCCGGATCAATAATCAAATGTTCCTGTTATGTTGAAATTATGATGGGCAACGACTCCCTGACGAGATGTATTTCTTGAACTGATCCGCAGAACAGATGTTCACAGCTTCTGAAGGCTGCACGCGCCACAGATCTTATAGACAATGCAGGTCCTGTACATATATGAGCTTTAATTATCTCGATGAAATAGTGAGCAATCATTCCCTGACGAGATGTATTTCTGAATCCACGTTAAACTGTGGGTCTAAGGCGGAGTGAAAAGCTTTCCAATTCGGCGAGAAAGAGTTAATTATTATTACTACTGTAATTTGTACCATCCTATATATATATATATATCCATTCCTTTATTTATTTTAAAAGAATGAATTCAAAATGAATTTATAGTTTCAGTGGTACGTTTTTATTTCCCACTAACTGTGTACACGATATAAGTGTACGCATGGTGTAAATGAACTCTGAAGCTGTTCTTTTTGCAGACGTTTATACAGAAAACACGTAATTACATTCAATTGTTAGTACTTTCAGGTTTGCCCACCTCATGCACCTTATTTCCTTCGCTGATTATTATTTAATATAATTGTGTGTGTATCTTTCAATAACAGAGATGTTATCTAAGAATATGACACCATACAAATTACGCGTAAATAAAAATATAAAACATTTTCTTCGCTTCGAGAATGTATTTCATTGTAGAAGTAATAACAACAGCAAAATTAAGAATTGGAGTGAAGCGAGGTTTATCCCGAGTAGACTGGAAGAAAGGTCAAATCGCGGTCATTTCAAAAAGGCCTCTAGGCAAACAGGTGTGATTCGAGTCGGGAATCGTTTCCTCGTGTGTGTGTGTGTGTGTGTGTGTGTGTGTGTGTGTGTGTGTGTGCACGATTTGTTCATTCGTTTATTATATATATACAAGCACAGATGGGGTGAGTAGTTTGTGGGGAATGAGGGAGGACGATCGTGTGTTTTGAATTGTCGTTTATTTTCACCTATCTTCGTAAGGTTTCTTTTCTTTTAATTGTTTAGTGATTTTTAATGTTTTAATTCACTTTAAGGTGAAAATCCATTTATATATATATATATATATATATATAAGGAATGACAAAATTAAATAGACACGGTTATTATGATTCTTTCTATATATTATATATATATATATATAATATATATATATATACAAACACAGATGGGGTGAGAAGTTTGGGGGAATGAGGGAGGACGATCGTGTGTTTTGAATTGACGTTTATTTTCACCTATCTTCGTAAGGTTTCTTTTCTTTTAATTGTTTAGTGATTTTTAATGTTTTAATTCACTTTAAGGTGAAAATCCATTTATTTATATATATATATATATATATATATATATATAAGGAATGACAAAATTAAATAGACACGGTTATTATGATTCTTTCTATATATATATATATATATACACAGATGGGGTGAGAAGTTTGGGGGAATGAGGGAGGACGACCGTGTGTTTTGAATTGTCGTTTATTTCGCCTATCTTCGTAAGGTTTCTTTCCCACTGTTATTCGTGACATCATATAAATATATTGTGGTATTTTGATTAATATATGGTTTAATTTAATAAATATTGCTATCTGGCAACTGTCTTCGATTAGAAAAATATATAGCACAAACTGGCAACTCAGCCTTCTATTGAATACATTGCGCTATCTGGCAACTCAGCCGGATTAGAGGTCTATAAAAGAGCGAGAGGCTGACGACGGAGTCATACAAGCTCGGCTCCCAGCCGAGCAAGGACCTCTGGTCCTTTCTCTTTCTGGCCCTTTGGGAAAACCCCTTAGAGGCCTCTTAGGTTAGGTATACCCCTTTGGGGAAAATAGCTTGGGGGAGAACTCCGCCTCCAAGTTGCATGCCCTTGCAATCGGCAACAAAGGCCGATACTCTCTCTCTCTCTCTCTCTCTCTCTCTCTCCCCTTCAGGTGTACCCTCCCCCCTTGGCTCCTTCTAAGCCAACTGGCTGATTAGGAGCCTATAAGACAACGCCTACTCGGCTGAAGTCTTAATATGCACTTGGCTCCTGCCAGGTGAACACCTCTCCTCCTTTCTCTCCTTTCTCTTGGGGGATAATGCCGTCTCCAAGTTTCCTTGTTGCACCTGCAGCATCCCCCACCCCCTTTTGCAACACCCCACCCCCTTTGCAGCATTACGTAATAATTTTCAACATTCCTGCACTCTCCCCTTTTGCGGCTATACTACTTACATCTAATATTAACTTACTATGTTTAATTTATATGCAGAATTATAATCATTTAACTTTAGCTTTTGTCTATATATATATATTAGTGGTGGACCGGATATCCGCATCCGCACTTCTGACTGCGGATGTTATGCGGATATTACCTCTCATAAATTATGCAATTTACAATTAAATTAGCTTATAAAGTAGCTTATAAGGCCCAGTCATGCACATTTCATGTAAAGTATTAATTAATTATTAATGAACAAACAAATATATAAACCTCAAAATATCAATACCTGGTAACACAGAAAATTGAATGGAGCTTGTTTCATTGAATTTTCTGTGGCTGAAACTCTTGAGAAAGTTATTATTTTTATCATAATGAAAACATTAATATTAATTTTAATTCTTATGCATTGCCTGCCATAATAGTAATATCACGAAATTTGAAAAATTATGTCATATATTCATAATTCTATATTATATTGATAGATTACCTAAATATCCGCATCCGCATCCGCGGATATTGAAATTAAAGATCCGCATCCGCAGATGTTGAAAAACTGACATCCGGTCCACCACTAATATATATATATATATATATATATATATATATATATATATATATGCTGCAAATCCGCAAGGAAAAAGAAAAACGATTCCGAGGTCTTTCGTGTATTCAGAGCTACACCTCGTCAGAGAATGACCCTGACGAGGTGTAGCTCTGAATACATGAAAGGCCTTGGAATCGTTTTTCTTTTTCCTTGTGGATTTGCATCTATTCATTTCACGTGTTTAATTGTGAAATTCATCATATATATATATATATATATATATATATATATGAAAATTATTTCAGGTCTTTCATTTTGCAGGGTAGTTAAAATTGAGAAACTGTTATTAAATGGATGGTTGTTACTTTCGCAACGTTCACGGATTGAGGATTTGGTTAGTTTACTCAGTGGTAGAGAAGTGCAACTAAAGTTAATTCTATTAAAAACCCTTATTGACCGCACATTCAAGGTTTGCTCTGATTATAATTATTTTTGTTTTCATTCCGAGATGTGTTTTTTAATTGATTATTTTAGCTCCAATTCTTATCCAAAGGAGTTGATTATGAAACATATTCGAAATTATTTGAATCATAATTTAAACCCCAACTCTCCGTTCCCACTGTTCATAAAGATAAAAGATATATATCAGTGCCATATTTTATGGCGACTTAAGCTAAAGAAATGAAAAAGACCTAAAACGCTTGCTCGCCCAGTTTTACTCACAAACTTATTTCAAATTTATTTTTATCAATAATTTTGGCATTAGCACCTTTTTAAACTTGAGGAAAAGTTGCCCGATGCCCGCGTCTCCAACCTAATTTATTCTTTTAATTGTAGTTGTTACGCCACATACGAGTATATTGGCAGCTCAGCCCACCAACTTAAGGTACGGGTCGATAACCATCGTAGTAGTCGCACTTCTCTACCACTGAGTAAACCAGCCAAATCCTCAATCCGTGAACACTGCAAAAGTAACAACCATCGATTTAATACCAATTTCTCAATTTTAACTACCCTGCAAAATGAAACAACCCCGAGAATTATGGAGTCCTTATATATTAGGGTGGAGTGAAACCAGACAAAAGTTTTCTTTCCCTTTAGGAACACTGAAATTATGTTGTGGTTTTAACTAGGAAACACAAAGAAAACTGAAATAATATTCAAGAGTATCTTGAACTGGCCCCTTTTTGCCAAAATATGAAATGGATGTCGTAACTGGGTTTACAGTGATTTATAACTGATTCTTGGCTATGTTGTGGGGGAAACAAATAGATATAACCCACACAAAACTTAAAATTATTGCTTCTGCAAATAATTTTCAGGTTATTTAATGGATTTCTATTTACTTTTTCTTTTCTGGATTAATGATATTTTTAATTTAGTGTTTTGTTGCAAGGAATATAAAGAAACAAGGATAGAAAAATAACCTTTTTTTTTAATTTGTTTTATTAAATACATATAAAGTACAGAAACACAGCAAATTATTACACAAATGGTAACTGCAAAAAAAACAACCTTAACTATTCGAATAAAGAAGGCAAACTTTTAGCAAAATCCTTTTTGGTTTCTACGTCTGGCATTCCAATGAATTATTTCATCTCAGTTCTTTGCATCAAAATTAAGATTAGGAACCTTGAAATCTCTCGATTCTAAATTTTGACGTCTCATTTCGCGTGTCCATGATTTTGCTAACAGCTTTTTCACGTTTTTCCCTAGCTGAGTCACACAACATTGCCAGAAGAATATTTTCCGGGTGAGCAAAAGTATGCATTTTGGGATATATACTTCTTAATAATTAATAGCAGAAAACACATGCCTTCGGCTATCTATGCAATTAGGTCTACACTTGATGTCAAACCAATTAGAACCATAATTTGTCACAATGAAGTGTGTTATTGTGTAAAATTTCTTTGTTGGTTTCACTATTGAAACATAAAGCCTACAAACCCTATTAGCAAGAGTTAACCATCGAGCATGACTAAGAGAACCTGGCTTTACATAGCAAAGTGTTCATCAGCTGTACCATTTCTGATTGCTGAAATAATGCGGTATAAGTACTGCTGATCTCCACTAAGATCACCAACAATGTGTTGTGGCAGATATAATAGTTCTTTACCACTAGTTATAGGTTTGAAATGTACTGCTGGATTGTTTTCACAAAACTGAGTGGCTTTCCCAATCGGACCAACAAAGGGACTTGCCCCAGATGTTGTACCATCCAATGTTTCAGAAATATGTCTTAGAGGTAATTCATTTGTATGAAGCATACAGATGAACCATTGAAGTGGCCTACCAAGTACTTTCTCCATAACATGAATCACATCTCCTTTATAACCAGTGTTGGTATTTGTGTTATCACAGCCTAGTACAGCTATATCATTTTGTAGATGTCTCTCTTTAATAACTGACAATACTGAATTTGTTATGTCTGCAGACTTACTCAGTGTTGGTGTCTGATGGGTAATATACTCTCCGCCTGGTTCAGCAATCATTACATAATGGTCTTCACTCTTCTTTACGCTGTACCACCTATCATTGACTTTCACTTTACTTAAAGTCTGATCCTTTCGACCATCGAAGTATATGGAAGTAATAAGATTCATTTTATCACTTTCCAATGTTTTTCGAAGTCTTTCTCTTTCTCTCCGGACGTTACTTCTGTCTATTACGAGGTGGTCATCTTCTTTGGTGATCATACCAACGTCTATCAAAGTTGCAGTTGCAATAGCAGCAGTAGCACGATCTGATACACCAAATCTATCTGCCTGCATTGCAACATGCCGCAAAAAACATTCTCATTTGGCTTCCAGTATTTTCAAAACTACAGTCTTCAGTTTCCATTATCCCATTCAGTGGAACGATTGATAGTTTTATTTTGAATGAAAATGAAAATGAAAAGGTTTATTGGCAGACTATAGTCCATATGATAAATATTATTAATACAATGACAGTTCATATACTAAGGATAGAAATATATACAATTAATTAGAAATAATACTGTAATGTCAAAGTTAAGTGGAGCTACAGACACGTTTTCGTACCAAGAAGTCCATAGCTTAGAGGATAAATGGCAACGGGTAGCAAACATTTGCGAAGCTGAGCATCTCGGGGGTAATTTATGTAAGAGTCTAAAAGACCTGTTGTACAGCAAATTTAGGGTTCTGCCAGAACCTTTTTTTTATAATTCACCCTGAGTTGCTGTCCGTATATATTACTTACTTGTTCTGAGAGCTTTCTCTTGCATCTATTTTGTAAAATTTGTGTGGCATGCACATCTACACTACCTATGTACAATTGTACGTTTTACGACCAATTCTCTGATCAAGTAGAAACTGTAATTCCTCTTTTGGTACTTTTTATCTCTCCGACATATGCAATCTATGTGAATCTGAATGTATGAGATTTTAAATTACATTTACATGCACATATATCAAACAAATTACTGAGACTATTCATATATTCATTTTTTAGTTTCACTGATGTTTTTGATCTACTCCCATTTTGCTCCTCTTTCTCTGAATCTTGCTACCTTTTGAAACAGCTTTTCTCTGAACTGTGGCGATTGATGCTTGCTGCCAAAGTTTTGGTAGCTCCTTAGTTATTTGTCTGATGATTGGCTTGTTAGCTGCATTTTTCCTTTCTTTGAGATAGAGAAAGTACCGAGCCACTTGTAAATTAGTTGGCAAAAGATTATGAGGCAACTTCTCAGGAGTTCCAAACATATAATACAATGTTGCTTGGAATGTCTTGTGCTCATAATTTTTTTCCTTGCTGAATAGCATGGGGAACTTGAAAGCGTGGATGCTGCTGCATGGAAAGCTGTTGGTGTAGAGTTGCTGGAAGAGGGGATGTTGCTAGCTTAATGTGAAGAAGGATGTTGTTTCAGTTGTGGAGACACTGGTGTGTGGGATGCTGATTCCATCTCTGCTCTTCTGTAGGTGAATTATTAACTGAAAAATAAGGACAAAAACTCAAATTTCAGTGAATTTTAATTGCTTAATGAAAAACAACAAATATTTTCTCAGTTTACTCACGTCAGTAAGTAATGTTACCATATTCTGTAACAAATGTAACAGAATATTTTTTATCTCATTTCTCAAAGCATGCTCACTAGCTTCTTACCTTTGGATTCTGTAGCTGGGGGACAACTACTGCAGCTGGCTGTCAGGCGAACTGTGGTGCCTGAGGAGTCAGAAGACATGATGCGTACAAGTTAGAGAAACCGGGCACCATTTGTATCATCATATTTGTTTTTCTCAGCAAAAACTACAATAAAATATCAGTGTGCCATTGTAAATTATCATTTTCACTCCGCCCTGTTATACAGGGTGTTTCAGGAGGAAAGGTCAATACTTCTGGAGGTGATAGTATCGGTCATTGTGAGAAAAAAAGTTCATATGAACATGTGTCGAATTCTGAATGGTTACGGAGATAGAGCTGTTTGAATCTGATGCACGCGCAGCTCTTCCTCCCCCTTCCCTCCTCTATAACCTTGAACCATGTAAGCTGTAATGTAAACATGTAACATAAGCCAATCGACAGCTCACTGTTGTGAGTGACATTGTTTGGTGTTTGAAGCGGTGTTAAGAATGCCACACACCTTCACACATGACGAATATGCAGAAATGGTGTATGTCCACAGTTTTTGCGATGGAAGTGCAACAGCTGCTGTTGCAGAATACCGTCGACGGTTTCCGAACCGCAGAATTCCGGATCGAAGAGTGTTTACCAGGGTTTTCAACACATTGCGTGAGATTGGTACACTTCCCAGCGCTCATGTTTCATCTGAACGTGAAGGTCAACAAGATGTGGATGAAGTGGAAAACATTCTTCGGTTGGTAGAGCGTAGTCCTACTACTAGCTCACGAAGAATTTCTACACGTCTCGGTGTACCACACACAAGAGTATGGCGAACGTTACGTGAGGAAGGCTTGCATCCATATCATGTACAGCGTGTACAACACCTTCAACCAGGAGACGCTGCCATGCGACTGGAATTTTGTCATTGGGTAAATGCTAATCGCCGATTGCTTCCATTAATACTATTCACCGATGAAGTTACTTTCACTCGTGACGGTATCAACAACACTCGTAACTCTCATCGGTGGTCAGACGAAAATCCAAATGCCACTGTGGAAACAAATTTTCAACATCGCTTCTCTGCCAATGTGTGGTGCGGTATCATCGATGATCAACTGATTGGCCCTGTTATTTTAGAGAATCGTCTTACAGGACAAAGTTACCTAGAATTTCTGCAAAATGAATTGCCAGGACTATTGGAGGATGTTCCTTTGGCTACACGCGCTGGTATGTACTTTCAGCATGACGGAGCTCCTCCACAATCTACCCGTCTGGTGATGCAATACCTAAATCAAACCTTCCCTGATCGATGGATCGGCCGCAGTGGTCCCATTCAATGGCCACCAAGGTCTCCAGACCTCTCTCCGTTAGATTATTGTTTGTGGGGGTGGATGAAAAGTCAAGTTTACAAAAGAAAGGTGGATACACGAGACGAATTGCTCGCGCGCATTTTGGATGCTGCTGCCCGCATAAAGGAACGTCAAGATCAACTCAGACGAACAAAACGCGATCTTCGCACACGAGTTGCAAAGTGCATTGAGGTTGACGGTGGGATTTTCGAAAACGTATTGTAAACTGTAACAAATTTGTCATTTCTGTATCTGATACCATTCAAAATGCCAATATTTAAACATTAAATGTTAGAAACAGTGATTGGTTTCTCTTTCTTGATTACCATTAACAATGCTTTTGTATTTGTAGATTCAAACAGCTCTATCTCCGTAACCATTCAGAATTAGACACATGTTCATATGAACTTTTTTTCTCACAATGACCGATACTATCACCTCCCGAAGTATTGACCTTTCCTCCTGAAACACCCTGTATATACATAGACAAAAGCCAAAGTTAAATGATTATAATTCTGCGTATAAATTAAACATAGTAAGTTAATATTTTATGTATATAAATGTATTGTAATTTGCTTTAGATTCGTTTGATTTTTATGTAGTCATTAAACTTAATTGAACTTGAGGACAGTGTCGTCAATGTGAGTTTTTCTTGTTCTTTTACTATTGGAAGTATTTTATAACCGAGTTAATTATGTACCTGTCTAACTAGTCTTTCACCAGTTATATATTATTTTTACCTTTTAACTTTTATTGTTTTAGCCACTGATGATAGGAGTTTGACTTCCGAAACGTCTGCCATTAAATCTTCATTATGTTGACTTGGGCGTTGATCATCCTTTTTATTCTCGTATACTCGTATGTATACATACATATATAGTGGCACTCATAAATATTCGTAAAAAAAAAAATAATATTTCAGTTATATTATAATCAGCAAATGATTTTCGCCAAACATACTGTTGCTCGCTCTTCCCGAATAATTCGAATTTGGTCTCGCCTGTAGAGAGAACTTTCGGAATGCAAATCCATCATTTTGATGATCCCTGGCGTACTTTAAACGAGCTTCTTTGTGCACCGTTTGTAGCAGAGGTTTTCTTCGTGCAACTCTTCCATGCAGACCATCCTTTCTCGATGTATGACGTACAGTAGAGGGATGCACATGGATCTTAGACAGTCTTAATGTTTGACAAATATCACCTGCAGTCACTCGTGGATTCGCAGCAGCCATTCTTTCAATCCGTCTAGATGTATGTTTTGATATCTTGCAAGGTCGTCCACACCTTGATAGTTTTTATTGTTCCAAAGCCTTTCCATTTCATTATAACTGCAGCAACCATCGTAAGTGGAATTCGAAGTTCTCCTATCTCCCTATAACCCTTGCAGACTCGTGTGCAGCAATAACAGATCTCTTAAGATCTGTAGACAGCTCTTTATCACGACGAGCCATTTCTTACTAATGGCTTGTACTGTCATTCTTCTTCCATGAAGATTCACGGAGAAAATTCTAAAATTCAGAATTGCCAACAGTCTCTGATCAATAAAAAGCCAACTGCTGATAAAAAAATTTAAATTCTTCAAGCCTAAGGTGGACAAACAAATTATTAAATAATTTTGTAAATAAATGTACGAAAACTTTTGCATTTTAACTCTTTTATTTTCATTAAATTATTTGATGGTTTACATTATATGTTGGAATAACTAATTTTTTTATTTGTTAAATTTTTCCAAACGGACTAAATTTTTCACAACTATCCAATGCATGGTACAAAAGATAAGGACAAATATAACTGAAATATTTCTCTGCAGCAATACTTATGAGCGCCATTACAGTACATATGTATATATATGTATATATATATATATATATATATATATATATATATATATAACCTTGGTTTTGTTTCCTCCCAAATTGTTCATTCTGACCTTAGACCTACAGTTTAACGTGGAATCCGAACCACGCCCCACCAGCAGCCCAGCGTCTTAACCACTCGGCTATTCAGGGTACCCACTTATCTACCAACTAATTTCTTTATTGTGTGGAAGGGTTTCTGCAGCGCGCCGCCTGCCGTGACCGGGTCTCGATCCCGTGGCCGATGGATTCGTAGTCAGCAACGCCAACCACTACACCACCGAGGTGTGTGTGTATATAAGTTATATATATATATTTCGTGACAATAATATATAAAAAGGTAACGCACACAAATTTCTCTAAACCTAACCTAACCGATATGCAATTAAAGTTTGCAACCAGGGGTCCTAAAACGCATCCCAAAGAGTCAGAAGGAATATTTGAAAATTTAAGTATAAATTAAAAAAACAAACATTAGGAAAGTGTGACTGAAGCTTTAAGGAAAGTAATTTGGGAATTGCTACTTCGTTAGAAGACTGCAGAAGAAATATTTTTAGTTCGTGGGCCAGAATGGTTGATGGGTTCACTCAGTGGAACCAAATGTCCCTCATACCAATGATGAAGGATGCTAAGTAGATGATAAAAATGCTTGCTGGACATTTCAAAAGAGCAGCTTTATTGTTTTATCGGCAATTTAAGTTTGTGCCGAGTATTGAAATATTGGGTGTTTATGTTTGATGAAGATTTACACTAAAACGTTACCAGATAAAGATGTCCAGCAAGCATTTTTGGAAACTACAAATTATAAGCTTTCCAAAAAGCATTGTTTCATATGATTCGTCTTAGTGGTACCGACTGGCCAAAATTTGGAGTCTGGCTCACGGACTATACAAGTATGTACACTGTATAGTATAATAGAAAATTAAACTAAACCTATATTGCTGAAACATGCTCCGAAGAAACAAAAAAGAAAACGTAGCAAACTCGAAAGAAAATCAAGACATTATTTAGACAACGGAAACAAACCGTAAAAAATCTCCACAAGTGCAGAACTGAAGCAAGGAGACTCAAACCAGATAGAAAACTATGCGAAATAGAAGTGGACCAAACACAAACATTCATCCATAAGACAAACGAGAAGGAAAACAAGGTAGCAAAAAACATGAAAAATAACCCAACATACTTCTACACGTTTGCGAAAAGAAAAATGTAGTGTAAAGAGAGTATTGGTCCGTTGATAGACGGGGCGGCCGAATACATAAACCACCCAGAAAAAGTGAGCGAACTGCTTAAGGAACAATTTAACTGTGTTTATCATCCTACGTCAGAGGAAAAAGTAGAAAATCTAGCTGAATTCTTTGACAGATACAAATCAGCCAAGAACAAGTTCGGAGACGAACCTATTAACCCTTTCAGCCCTGAATTTTTTGTAGGGTTAAGTTATGAATGCGTGTATTTGAAACGTTAGCAATTGGCATCTTCAGCCCTTAAAGGGTTAATAGATTTAGAGCTCTTTGAGGGAGACGTAATTAAGGCTCTATCACAAACACGAGAAAATTCAGCAACATGGCCGGACACATGGAGTGCCACGTTTCCAAAGAAATGTAAAGAGAGTATTGCCAAGCCTCGATACTTACTCTGGAGAAAATCTCTGGAATTGTTGGTCAGTAGCTCTCACCTCACATCTTACAAAGTGCTTCGAACGGGTAATTGTAAGAAAAATTACTTGCTATCTATAAGAAAATAATTTATTCACTCCGAACCAACATGGCTTCAGGGCCTGAAGTTCATGCCAATCACAGTTATTAGACCACCAAAAGAAAATACTGGAACCAATGTGCCGGGGACAAAACATAGATGTAATATATAGTGATTTTGCTAAAGTTTTCGATTAATGTGATCATGGAATTATAGCATACAAACTTAAGAATATAGGAATTAGTGGAAAATTGGGAAAATAGATATTTAATTTTCTGACTCAAAGAAGACAAAGAGTGCTAGTAAATGGAGTTAAATTTGATGTCTCGTATTCTGAGGGTATTTTCCATCCTCGTTTTCATGGCCCCCTGTCCCACCTCAGCTGGGACAGTACAAATCTGCCTCTTCTCTCATTCCAGTTTGTTTCTATTTAACTTCTAAGGTTAGGGACAAAGCTCTCAAATATTTTCCATATTTATATCATTGTGTACCGCTCGCGTCTTCTTTCCAGAGAGTAGAGTTTCAGGGATTGTAGTCGAGACCAGTAGTCTCCACCTTTCGTTTCCTCTATCTTAGACGTAAAAGTCATTTGTATAGCTTCACTGTTCGCAGTGTCTCGTTTTTTATATGGGAATGTGAGTACTGAGCAATACTCAATTATTGGTGGGACTAGACTCTTCCATAATTTGAGCATGATGTTTGCTTTTCTGCTGCGGAAGCTCCTCCAGATGATTCCCATTATTTTTCTAGCCGTTGTAATTTTGATGGTATAGTACTGTCAGAATTCTGCACCCGACATTATTATTCCAAGATCCTTGACTTGTGGATTTGGTGCTATCTGTTTGTCTTGCAGAGTTGTGTACACTTTATTCTGATCTGCCCACTGGAATAATGTTTCAACGTCTTTTTGTAATTTTTCTATGTCACCTTCGTTCAATATTTCCTTACATATCTTTGTGAAACATGATACAATACTGTCATTGATATCTGCATCAATATCTGCAATCATTACTATGAATATCAAGGGAGTTAATACTGTCCCTTGTGAAACAGAGCTCACAACTTCCGAGACTTCCGATTTAACTCCATTTACTACCACTCTTTGTGTTCTTTACGTCAAGCAATTAAATATCCATCTTCCTAGCTTTCCAGTAATTCCTGTATTCTTAAGTTTGTGCTATAATTCCATGGTCACATTTCTCGAAGGGTTTAGCAAAGTCCGTATATATTACATCTTTGGTTTGTCCTCGACACAGTGTTTCCAATATTTTCTCCTGGTGGTCTAATAGGTGTGATAGGCATGATCTTCCAGGCCTGAAGCCATGTTTATTTGGGTTGTACAAGTTCTTTTCATGTAGGCAGTAGGTAGTTTTGTCTCTAATTATAAGTTCAAAGCACTTTATAAAGTGGGAGGTGAGAGCCACTGGCCAATAATTCTTGGGCATTGCTCTGTTACCACTTTAAATAAGGGGGCAATGTTCGCGTTCTTTAATGGAAGTGGAATTTGTCCTTTGTCGAATGATTTCCCCTATAATAAGTATAGCGGTTTGGCAATACTTTCTTTACATTTCTTTAGAAATGTAAAGGTTACGGCACCATGTGTCTGCCCTGGTGCCGAATTGTCTCGAATCTGTGATAAAGCCTTAATTACATCTCCTTCCGTGAACGCGAAGTCCTTTAATAGGTTTGTGCCGGAATTTGTTCTTGATTGACTTGTATCTATGTCGAAAAATTCGTCTAGTCTGGGTTTTCCACTTCCATCTCGGACTTACGGGTGCTAAGCACAGAGTTAAATTGTTCCCTGAGCAGTTCGTTTATTTTTTTCGGGTCATTTGTGTATTTGGCCTCCCCGTCTATCAAAGACCCAATACTCTCCTTACACTGTATTTTCCTTTTCGCAAACGTGTAGAAGTATTTTGGGTTATTTTTTATGTTTTCCGCTACCTTGTTTTTCTCCTCCTTTGTCTTATGTTTGCTTTAAGTTCATTTCTATTCCGCCAAGTTTCCTCTCTAGTTTGAGTCTCCTTGCATTAATTCTGCATCTGTGGAGATGTTTTACGGTTTGTTCCCGTTGTCTAAATAGTGTCCTCATTTCTCTCTCGAGCTTGCTACGTTTTCTTTGTTGTCTCTCTGGAACATGCTTCAGTAGTATAGGGTTGGTTTGAGTCTTTATTATACATAGTATTTCTTCTGGAGTCTTCTCATGAAGTGGCAACTCCCATTTCACTTCCTTTAAATCTTTATTTACACTTTCCCAATTTTACCTTCTTTGAATTTATGTTTACCCCTTCAAATATTCCTTCTGACTCTCTGGGTGCTAACTTCAATTGTATGTTGATTAGGTTATGGTCGGAGAAATTTGTGTGCGTTACCTTTTTATTTATTTTTATCTCATTGTTATTTGTCAAAATAAAGTCCAAAACGTTCCCTTTTCTAGTGGCTTCACAGATTTCTTGGGTAAGGGCATAATGTTCCATAACATCTAATAGCATTGTTGCTTGGGTTCTATCATCTTTTGTAATGTTGCCATGAAACTTCTCAACATATATGACTTCGTCACTTTTCTTCCATGTTATGAATGGGAAATTAACATCTCCGAAAATGAGAATATTTGTTGCTGGAGTTTCAAGTAATTTTAACATATTTTCTATTTCATTTGTGGCAAATTGGAATTCACTTTCTGCGGTGTTTGGTGGTCTGTAGACGTCCATAATGGTTAGGTTTAGTTCTTTTACTTCTAAAATAATAATTTCAACTGTGCTGTTTGATTTGTTTAGCTCCACTTCACATGTGTATGTGTTTTTCACGTAGATACAACACCCTCCCCCTCTTCTAACCACTCTATCTGCTCTGTACAGTATATGTTGTAGTCCAGCATTGTTATTTCAGTATCCTCGATGCAGTTTTCACAGCCTTTTTCGCATTTATGTAAGTGTGTTTCCGTTAAACATACGAGTATGATAGCTATGCTGGTTTCCGTAGCTAAATTTTGTAAGTATTGTAATTTGCAGCCTTCATGGTCGGTATAGAGGCCTTGTATATTTGTGTATAATACATTTACAGGGTTTCTAATCTCCGTGTTCGGTTTTCCTATACACTGGTCGTTTCCTGGTCGATGTCGGTTCCTGTTTGGCGTTATTGGTTGGGCCGTTGCATTTGGGAGTATTGGGGTTGCGGCCCTTGATACCACTCACTGGGTTTGCGGTTCTTGATACCAGTGTGGTCGTTGTATTATCGTGGGTTTTATTGAATAGAAGGGTAATGTATGTAATGTTGTGGTGCATATATCTACCAAGTTCTCTCTTTTCTTGTTAGAAGGGCTAGCTGTGCTTTTATCTTTCTCATTTCCTTTAAAAAATATGTTTCATTGCTCTTGTTATTACTTCTATTTCGGATGTGATGTGTTCTTCTTTGTTCTCTTCTTTGCGTACCGTCAACTGGGGATACTTGGAACAGTGGGGGTAACTTGGGACATATTGACCTTCTTCGTATTTATAGTTAGATACTTTATACTGTATATACGAGTATGTAAAACAATAAAAAATGTCCCCAAATTCAGCCCTTTTTAATTTAAAAATGTTATTGAAGCCTCAAAAACTAAATGTCCCAAGTTACCCCCACTGTCTCAAGTATTCCCAGTTGACGGTACTCTTTAGGTGAAAATATTGGCATTCTATATTCAGAAATTTTTTCTCTGTAATTGACTGTCTGCAGATAGGAGGGTGGAAAACGTTGCAATTTGGTCCGTACCTACATCTTCCATTCCTCATCATATAGAAGCATTTTTGGGGTGATTGTACATGTAGTTTGAACCACATTTGCACGAACCTGTTTTATAATATTCACATATGGCCCGTCGTTTAAATTCCTTACGAGTCCTATGTGATTCAATTTCTTTCTTCTGTTCCGCTATATATATGCATATATATATATGCAAACCCAGAACCTTTTGAGTAAAAGGCGAGGACGCTACCATCACACTACGAGAAGGTAAAAGTTAGTAAAACCTCGTGAATATTTCACTACCAAAAGAAACACATAGAAAAACGTCTTACGTACCAACCCACCTGTACTCGAGGGTTCGATTCCCGGCGAAGGAGGGCGACGCTCAGCTCAACCATCTGTTCATCTGTACAAGAAAAATTTGGTTGATAAATAAATTGGTACAATGGGCTCTTGATCTGGAGGTTGTGAGATCGAATTCAGTCGAAGACTTTGTAATGCTACGTTCCAAATTATTAAGCAGATTGCATTTTCTCCAATGTTTTCAAAAGTTTTTCAACGATTTCAATGAAATTTATAGCAAATAATTACTATATATATAGAAGCACTGATGGTATTTATTTCGATAAAATATTTTGATAATTAAAAAAATTATCTTTTTTATTGAAATGGTGAAAATAGGTAAGAACAAGGATTTAACACCAACTGAGAAAAGAAAAATAGTCAAGTTACTCGCTGAAAATATAAAATCGATTGAAATTGCGAAGCAGTTTGGCAGGGCCTATCGAACTGTAAACAAGTTTGTAGCAGAGGGTGCCAAACTGAGGCAGCGAAGTGATAAAGGAGCTATAAGAAAAGTGACAAGGCGGCAGATATCTGTAATCAAGCGCAAAGTTGCAAAGCATCCATTGTCCTCAAGTAAAGAGGTTTTTGAGCAGGCTGGCATACATAATGTACCAAGAACATCTCGATGTAGAATCCTCCAAACAATTGGCAAGACGTGTAAACCTACGATTCAGTCACCATTAACACCCAGGTACAAGAAGCAGCGCGTTGAATGGGCGCGTCAGTACGTGAAAACAGATTTTAATACTGTATTGTTAACCGATGAATGAAGAGCAACCCTTCAGGGATCTGATGGTTGGTCAAGAAGATGGATTGCTAAGGGTCAATCTCTACTATGGAATGAGGTTTTCTTTTAGAAAGTTTGTGTAAGACTGGGCATTCGTTTTTACACCATCAGGCACTCTGTATGGGACAGCTACTTCATTGCCTATCAATCCTGCCCAAAGCATGACACCACCTCCACCTTGTTGGCGTCTTAATCTCGATGGTAGAAATTGGCTCTCAGCAATCCATCTTCTTGACCAAACATCAAGTCCCTCAAGGGTTGTTTTTCATTCATCGGTGAACAATACAGTATTAAAATCTGTTTTCACGTACTGACGCGCCCATTCAACACGCTGCTTCTTGTACCTGGGTGTTAATGGTGACTGAATCGTAGATTTACGTCTTGCCAATTGTTTGGAGGATTCCACATCGAGATGTTCTTGGTACATCATGTATGCCAGCCTGCTCAAAAACCTCTTTACTTGAGGACAATGGATGCTTTGCAACTTTGCGCTTGATTACAGATATTTGCCGCCTTGTCACTTTTTTTATAGCTCCTTTATCACTTCGCTGCCTCAGTTTGGTAGTTACAAACTTGTTTACAGTTCGATAAGCCCTGCCAAACTGCTTCGCAATTTCAATCGATTTTATATTTTCAGCGAGTAACTTGACTATTTTTCTTTTCTCAGTTGGTGTTAAATCCTTCTTCTTACCCATTTTCACCATTTAGATCTGTAAATAGAATACTTGCTTAATAATTCGGAACATCATATTTTACATATTTTTCAATAAAGAGATAATTTCTTTAATTATCAAAATATTTTATCGAAATGAATACCATCAGTGCTTCTATATATAATAATTATTTGCTATAAATTTCATTGAAATCGTTGAAAAACTTTTGAAAACATTGGAGAAAATGCAATCTGCTTAATAATTTGGAATGTAGTGTATATATATTAAGCTACAAATAATAAAAATTTTAAATCAGCATTTTTTCAAGTACAGCTTTACCAATCTGAAGCAATAGATCCTTTTTCAAGCCCAAGAGAAAACTATTAAAAGAATGATAGATCTATGAATGCCATGAGAGCAGGAAACCGAGTAAAAACTTTAAGTTATTGTCACGCATAATCTTGAGACAGCGCATGTGCTCAAGTTACGTCCTGCAAATTTTTATAAATGTTGCATGTTTAAAAGGTCTCGTCGGTTTCGTAAGCCCATTTGTTCAAATTGGAGTTGTCGTATAACATATGAAAAACACTAATATTTCTCTTTTCAATACAGATTTGTTTTTTTACCTTTATCAAAATCGATTCTATGGTTACACTTTTCAACATGATTGAAGATGTCACTATTCACAAACTTGTTTGAATTTAAGTGTGCCCATAATGCGTGTAAATTAGGTAAATAATATAATTCATTCAATATTTTAGTTGTATGTATAATTATATATTAATATTATGATCATGCAGAGGGCGTGTTTCGTTTGATGGATTGGTACTCCAAATTGCATCGCAAGTTTGTAACGCAGGTAACCTAAGTTTGTAAATTAAAAGCTTCAGTTGCGTATATTTCTGCTCGAAATTGTGCAAAATCTGTTCTTCGACTCGCTAAAAATTCCTTCATCCAACAAAAATGTGAAAAGTATCCAATTCTAATTCTTCTCGCTCTTTCTGGCATCTAGCTAAGAACCTCTTCAACAACTTTACTTCCTCTTCTTTCCCTCCTCTTTTCCATTCCGACGGCTCAGTTGCCGTCTCTTCTGATAAAGCTGAACACTTCGTTCAAACTTTCGCTTCCAACTCAACCATGAACGCTGCTGTTCCTCAATCTCCTCCCTCTGACTTTATTATGCCTGAAATTAGAATCTCTTCCGAAGATGTTCTTCCTGCCCTAGTTGGGCTCAACTCTACGAAGGCGTACGGTCCTGATGGTTTTCCTCCTGGTGTTCTTAAGAACTGCATCAGTGCTGACGCCCTGCGTTGGCAAACTCTTTCGTCTTTGTCTCTCATCTGGTACTTTTCCTTCCAGCTGGAAATTCGCTTTCGTTCATCCTGTCCCAAAGAACGGTGACCGCTCTCAAGTCTCAACCCTCCAACTATCGTCCAATTGCTTTGATTTTTTGCCCTTATAAAGTTTTTTAATCTATTTTTAATAGCGTGGCACTAATCTTTAATTTCGAAACTGCCCTCCTTCGGTCTCTATCCTTCTATCTGTGACTTCATCTCCAATTTCCTTTCTGGCCGATCTATAGCTGCGGTTGCAGATGGCCAATGTTCTTCTCCTAAAGCTATCAACAGTGGTGTTTCTCAGGTCACTCACTCTTTTCCTTTAATTTATTAATGATCTTTTAATTCGTACTTCCTGTCCTATTCACTCCTACACCGATGATTCCACTCTTTACTTCTCCACCCACTTCACAAAGCGTTCCTCTCAACAATCACTCTATGATTCGCGTAGGATGGCTATGGAACACCTGACCTCTGATATTTCTGCTATCTCTGATTGGGGCAGAGAAAACCTTGTGGTTTTCAATGCTTCAAAAACTCAATTTCTCCATCAGTCTACTCGTCACAATCTTCCACACGACTATCCCCTTACCTTCAACAACACACAATTCAATCCTTCCTCTTCTCTTAACACTCTTGGTGTTTCCGTTTCTCTTCATCTTTCCTGGAAAGATCACATATACTCTCTTTCCAAAACAGCTTCTAAGAGGTTAGGTGTGCTGTACCGTCTCCGAGGTTTCTTCACCCAGGCTCAGTTGCTATCTCTGGACAGGGGTCTTATCCGCCCCTGTATGGAGTATGCTTCTCATGTATGGGGTGGCTCAACACACAGCAGTACTTGACAGGGTGCAATCAAACCTTTTCGTCTAATCACTTCCCCGCGTCTTACTCACTGTCTTCAATCTCTCTCTCTCTCTCTCTCTCTCTCTCTCTCTCTCTCTCTCTCTCTCTCTCTCTCTCTCTCTCTCTCTCTCTCTCTCTCTCTCTCTCCACCGCAATGTTGCCTCACTCTCTCTTTACTATCGCTATTATAATGGACACTGCTCTTCTGAACTCTAACTGCATGCCTCTTTAAGGAGAGCACGCATTCCTTTTCTGTCCAACTCTCTAACGCAAGAGTTACTCGGTATTTTCAATCTTTCATCTACTCAACCGGTGAACTCTGGAACAATCTTCTCAATCCATCTTTCCCCCTGTCTTTGACCTCCAATCTTTCAAATGCAGTGTCAAAGCATCTCCAAAACCCTGGACCTTGATTTTGCCTCTTTTTATTCTATAGGAGGGGGCACGCTTTTGTGGACATTCGCCCTTGGCCCCTTCTTCCTGCATAAAAAAACTTACTGACCTTCACAATAAAACTTTGCGAGATGTTCTTTCATAAGAAGCAAGCCACATCATTGTATCTCAATTCATTCTCTTTTTATTATGGTTTGAATTTATAAAGATAATTCATGGACATACAGTATATAGAGGGTGTAACAAAAGTATGTTACCGTAGGTCCACAGGGGTTCCCAAATTGGTGTTTCGCGGAACACTTGTATACCGTGAGAAGTGTTCCGTGGAACACAATTTGGGAACCCCTGCGGCGTAGGAAATTAATGTTTTCTTGTCTTGTTTAAGGATTATAAATGCTGAATAATATTGCTGATTACACACACAAAAAATTAAAATTAGTTTTAGTACATGTATTTTCCTCTGGGAACATTTAAAGTCCGTTATTTACGAAACAAGACCACGAACTATTCAACAGTTAAAAGGCAATACACAAGAACACTGTAACAACATCAGTAAGGATGTTCCACACAACGTTCATTGTAGCTTACGTGATCGAATTAACATGTCTTCATAATAAAAATAACATATATATAAACAGTCGACAAATACAAAAATTCACCATCCAAACAGAATAAACGCAATAGGAAATTACGTAAGATATCGGGACAACATCTATCGAACAGAGAAAATAAAGCAAAATTCTCGGGCGGTCACAGGGCAACGAAACATGCACTACCAACGAGGGATAACGAATCTGAACTTCTTAAGGATGAAAATGAAAACGGAAAAATAAGAATTACGACAACATTAGGTGATAATTTGTAAAGCTCTAATATTTCTGTTTCTTCTGGAATTCCAAAATTTCTTCTGAACGTTTCGGTCATGCATGGCCTGTCTTCTGGAGATTGTTCGTTTGTTATCATTGTTGTGTTAAGATTTCAAATCATGTTTCATTTTTCAAAGTATCGATTCGGTATAAAATAATTCGTGTCTGTGAATACAGCAAAGGTAATGTAACCTTGTCTAGGTTATTGTGAGAAGACCGAAGCTCAAAAGCGAATTAACTGTTGAGTTTTGTGTCATTGTCATTGCTGTGAGCTTTTTCTCAGGAAAGTGCATACTTGCGAACCCTACCGATTTTGGGAGTAGGCCATCGATTTGAGGGCTATTCTACCGAACAACATGCAAATAATATCAAACCTTTTATGCTCAAAATGCAGGGTCTTTTCGGTTTGAAGCACTGCGAAAAAAAAAAAGAAAATAAAATTTTTAGGTAGAAAATGTACATATTTTTTAAGAAAAGTACATTTTATGGTGGAGAAACGTATATTATTTTAACTAGAATAAACGCAAAAAAAGTCACTTTTCTACGTGAAGGTCAAAATGTGATAATAAAAACCCACTCTAATAGACAGAGTTTATTTCCACAACAGTTTCGATGCCCACTGGCATCCTCTTCGGGTGGAGCTGCAACTCAAGTTCCTGCAAGAGTGTTTAGTGGATCAAGTGTGCCCGAAGTCCTTAATACCGTTTACCTTCAGGAGGGACCATACACTTTTTCCGAATTTTGCCAGGGAAATTTTGAAAGAATGTATTCCGTGTGTTAAAAGAGAGATTGACCATACGTATTTCAAACTAAAAAATTGTCTACGCGTGCTTAAATCGCATGTGTCGTGTGAACTACTTGTGGCGCTGTTTGAAATTGCAGATTATAGGTGCGATGTGGAGGCTAGACGCACCGAACAACGACTTAACAGAAAACTATCCAATTTATGTGATGAAAGTGTTTGGTCAAAGTGTGCGGTGGAAGGTTCCGTTTTAAATTTATCGACATATGTCTTATCCAAATCCGAAAAGGAAGTTCTTAATTTAGGGCTGTCCTTTGCCCTTAAACCCGATAAAAACATTGTTTTAGATTTTGTGTCTTCCGTAGTTAATTCCAGGGCGGATATTCCGTGTTTAAATGGTTTGATTCTGAGCAAGTTTCTGGAACATTTCAACTCAATGGACTCGATTCCCAAAAGATTCCGGTTAGCTTTAGACAAGCTCATGAAAACGAAGCAATATTTGTCACTAAAGCTAACAAAAGTAACACTGTGGTTATTTTGGACAAGTGTGATTATAAACAAAAAGTGGAAGCGTTACTTTGTGATGAATTCACCTACACCAAAGTGAGATCGTCCCCCCTAAAGCGTCTTTCTGCTGAATTCAACAAAACTATCAGGAACTTATTAAAAGATGTCCCGGCGATTGACCCTAAAAAATTTCCACAGATTGACCCCAAACTCCCCCACATTTACGGCTTAACCAAAACCCATAAGATTAATATACCACTCCCTCCCATTATTTCACACAGGGGTTCCTTTAGTTACAGGTTATCTAAATTTCTTGCAGATAAATTGTCCTCATTAGTTGGTAAATTTTCAGGCTCGCACATCACTAATTCCTGTGACTTTATTAACAAAGTTATGTCTTTAGATTTAAAGCGGGGAAGAATGATCAGTTTTGACGTTGAGTCCTTGTTTACGAAAGTTCCCATTGATGATGTTCTTAGTTTTTTTAGATAGAAAATTGCCAACATGTAACGTAGAACTTGGCATGCCCACATCTGTATTTTTAGAACTGATAAAACTCTGTGTCACCAATAATGCCTTCTCCTTCGGTGAAGAATTCTACTTGCAACGTTTTGGTATGGGAATGGGGTACCCTTTATCCCCAATACTGAGTACATTATACATGGAATATTATGAGTCGGAATTGTTGTAAACAATATGTCCCAGGAATCTAATTTGGTTTCGTTATATAGATGATATTTTCTCATTTTGGCCTGACCACTGGAACAACTTTGACATTTTCTTTCAGTCATTAAATAATCTTGTTCCCTCTATTAAATTTAAATATGAATGGGCGAACGACAAACAATTACCTGTTCTTGATGTTTTGGTCATTAACAAAAGCGCAAAGCCCAATTTCACGGTCTATAGTAAACCTACTCACTGTAATTCGTAAATTCATTATTTTTCACATCATGATCAAGGGGTTAAAAGCTCAATTATTTCTTCCATTTTCTGAGAGCACTCAGGATTTGTAACCCACATTTGCTGGACCCGAAAAATTCAAAGATTTGGAACATTTTTAAGGATTTAAAATATCCTGAGTGGTTTATCAGAAAGGCGTATTTTAAAGCCAGAAATTTTTTTTAGGACCCTCGGGAACCTTCAGTTAACCAAAAACACTATGTGAGTTTACCTTACATTGCCGGTGTAACAGCCCAAAACATACCCCCTCCCCAGACTATACCCGGGGTTAAAGTGGGCTAGCCTGTTTTATACCCGGGGTATAAACTGGACTAGCCCAGACTATACCCGGGGTATAAAACAGGCTAGGCTATTTCATACCCCCCTAGGCCAGATTATACCCCCTACACACTCAGAAACCAGCCCTATGAGAGTTCTGTTTTGAACTCAGTGGTCTGGCTAAACTATCTTAATTTAAATTAAAAAACACGCTCAGATATTAAATTTTGATTTTATTTCTCACGCTGATCTGTAACGAGACAGATGGACATAAAAGTAACAAATTAAGCAAATTTACGGGAAGATATGGTTTTATTTTTCCTTAAATGTTGATCCGAACAAGTCTGTTTTAACACTTAAATACTGTCAGTATCTTCAATATACAATTTTTAATATACTGTACAGAATATTGTTAATAATGAAATATCAATTTCGCGAGTTGTTCACAAATTAATTGAGCCGAGTAAAGTCTAGGTTCATACGTTAAATTTATTGTATTAATTGAAGTAATTGCGATGTTGTAATATTTGTTTTTATCAATAAAGTGATATCTCTTTTTCTCTATCTAATGATTGAATGTATTTTTAATTTAACTTTATTCTTAGTCAGTTATTATTCTTAGTTTAATTTTTGTTCAATTCATTTCGACTTCTCGTTCAAACATACAATTTAATGTTATCATCAATTACTTAATATGTGAATGAAAATAAAATCTATCTAAAATAAAGCAAGATAAGTTTTTTTAGTAATTTACTAAAACAATTAAAAATTAATAAAAATAAAAATAAAAGGCGGATCAACGAAAGAAAGCCACCCCCAGCCTTCTTTAGTTAGTTTCATAAGGCTAACTAACGAAAATATCACGACCTAACCTAACCAATTGTTAGGTCAACTGTACACTCTTGACAATTGGTTAGGTTAGGTCGTTATATTTTCGTTAGTTAGCCTTATAAAGCTAACTAAAGAAGGCTGGGGGTGGCTTTCTTTCATTGATATATAATTGGGGGTATAATCTGGACTAGAGAGGTATATTCTGGGCTAGCCTGTTTTATACCCCGGGGTATAAAACAGGCTAGCCCAGAATATACCCCGGGGTATAAAACAGGCTAGCCCAGAATATACCCGGGGTATAAAACAGGCTAGCCCACTTTAACCCCGGGTATAGTTTGGCGGGGGGTTAATGTGGGCTGCTACAGCGGCTTAGAAAGTGTAAAACCTTTGACGAAAGATTTTAAGTTTGCTTTGGCGTTCAAATATTCGTCTACTGTAAAAAGTAAATTGGTTAGGAATAACGTTGCAAAACAGGAACAAGCCTGTGTCTACAGCATTCCCTGTAAAAGTTGTGATTTAGTATACGTAGGAGAAACTGGAAGAAATATTGAAACCCGTATTAAAGAACATAGATATGCCTTCAGAAGTTGTAATACTAATAATGCAATTTTTTATCACGCCAGCCAAAATGATCATGCTATAGATTGGGAATCAAGTAAGTTACTTTATAAATGCAATAATTATGTCAAACGAAAAATAATAGAATCTCTATGGATAGAACAAGTGGATAATTTTAAATTGTGCGAAGGTACTTATAAGCTGGACCCTCTAATGAGATTCTTGGTCAAAAAGTCCCTTACGGCGTCGGGTGAACGGGATCTAACCTAAGTGTGAATTTCTTAAAGGTCTTTGGATTGTTTCTTTACTCGCTTTTGGTTCAGTCGTTTTTTCGATAAAATGTAGATGGAATAATAAACGTAATAGTAATAAATGTAAATGTAATAATAAATGTGGAAATAAATGTAAATGCAATAATAATAAATGTAATAATAAAAGTAATAAAATAAATTTAATAATAAATGTAAAGGTAATAATAATAAATGTTATAAACGTAAATGTAATAATAAATGCAATAATAAATGCAGTAATTATGTAAAAATTATAGAATCTGTATGTATAGAACAAGAAGATAGTTTTAGTTTGTGCGAATGTACTTATAAGCGGGACCCTTTAATAAAATGCCCTTCCGGTGTCGGGAGAACGGGATCTAACCTAGGTGCGAATTTCTTAATGGGCTCTGGATTGTTTCCTTCTCGCCTTTTTCATTCGTTTTTCGGTTTATAATTTCTGTAATAATAAACAAGAATGTAATATATAATCAATGCAATAATAAATTTATAATTTCTGTAGTAAAATAATAATGCAATAATAAATGTAATAATAAATGTAATAATTATGTCAAAAATAATAGAATCTGTATGTATAGAACAAGATAATTGTAATTTGTGCGAAGGTACTTATAAGCGGGACCCTTTGATAAAATGTCCTTCCGTGTCGGGAGAACGGGATCTATCCTATGTGTGAATTTCTCAATGGTCCCTGGACTGTTTTCTCTCTTGTGTTTGGTTCATTCGTTTCTCTGTATCCACCCGAAGAGGATGCCAGTGGGCATCGAAACTGTTATGGAAATAAACTCTGTCTATTAGAGTGGGTTTTTATTATCATTAACTAGAATAGATTGAAAATTGGGAAATGTCTCATAAAATTTTCTCAATTAGGTCTTTATTTGTGTTCTTTCAACGCCAAACGAATTCACAAAGATAGGAATCAATCATGTTATGTTTGGTCCCACTTTGACGCTTATTGCATCTTTCCAACACATTCTAAAGGTTAAGTTACGTTAGGTTAGGTTAGGTTGCAATATTGAAAAAACTTCACTGCCGCTTCTTTGGACTCACATTTGTGTAAAACCACTGTAAATTCCTTTTATCACTCATTTTAATTTGTAAACAAAAATATAATTTCTAACAAATATTACGTTTAAATGATATATTTCTCCAATGAAGAATGTACTTTTCTTAACAAATATATACATTTTCTATCTATACGGTGGCCACAGTGCTTCAAACCGAAAAGATTCAGAATACACTAGAGTGCACCACATAAGGCTAGATTTTCAAAAATTTCCAGGGAGGGGAGGGGGGGCATGCTCCCGGACCCCTGGCATTGATTACAAATCCTACCGCTTTTGCTTTTCAAAATGTTGGCAAGTATGCGATTTAAGTAGGTTATATAAATTAATTTTCACAATCAGTTTTGCATGCTGTAAGAAATAGTTTGTTGGTTGATCCCCTAAACGTCTTTTGTCCTGATAATGTAACGAAACTATGGGACGCTGGAGAATATTATTAAAAAAAAGATTAGATATCTAAAACAAGATATGAAACACGTTATTTTCAATTATTTAGTACGTTATCCCGGGATGCCAAATGAATATTAGATACTCACTACCTAGCGTATGGAATGAGAACTAAGCTTTGCACAAGGACATACTAGAATGATTTATAAGTATATTACCAAAAAACTTAATATTATCAAGTTCATCTCCAAAAAATACAAGTCTGTATGTTTAATTTATTAAATTATCCTATATTTGATTACATACTAAACTATATCATAATAAATATTCGTGTCGAATTTATCTAATAGAAATTTGATAATTTTTTATAAATATTAATATAGTAAAGTTAATTTCCGAGTAAGAAAGGAAGTTACGCCTTTCTCGCCCGTAAATATTGAAACAATGACTTCACGGAATAAAAGGAAGTTAAAGATTAAAAATTCAGACCTTATAAGGCGATTCGCGAATGCATCAAAGTCTATCCCCACGAAAAAAGAAGCCGGTTCTTAGACATCTTTTTACAAGGTTTTTACAAAGTTTTACTTTTTTATGTTGGCAAGGTGGTGGTCGACTTAAACACCCAGAATAGGCTAAAATCTAAATCTGAAATTGAAAGTTAGAGGATCGACTAATCTGGACCCTAGACTTATACGCCCCAATATATGGTAAATTCAATTAACCACACAAAAATAAAATTGGTATTACAATATGTACTATTGTACATTTTGTGAGGGGTGACGAGACTCTTCAAACACCGTATACAACTCCAATATTGACTCTTCATTTTTACGAATTTCAATTCCTTCATCCACAACTAGATTCAAGAAAGGGTCAAAATCCTCTGAGCACTCCTCAACAAGTCATCTCCTGTTGAGTTTAGTTATAATTCTAGTAGTATGGCCGCAAAATGGGAGAATGCATATGCAATTGAAATGTTGATCATATGAGTGCCAGTGCCAACCCCCTTCCCCCTTGTTGGAAGAACCCCCCTCCCCCAGTGCGAACCCCTAGGGTGCCAAAAAAGGGGGGGAGTCACCTAACCTCTTTGGGGAAAAGGTTGGGACGGCCTCACCCCCCAAAGGGAGCCTAAGAGAGAGGAGGAGAGAGAGGAAGAGAGCATCCAGCTTCTGCGAGAGGCAGAAGCTTAATGAGAGCTCAGGCAGCAACGCTTGACTTAGAACTCGAAATCCGCCAGTTGGCGTAAAAGCCAGTTCCTCCAGGCATTATCAACAATTTGACACAGTGTATACATCGTTTGAACAGCCAAGAAGCGCACACAAACGCACATAGATCCCCTATTATTACACACACAACTATATATACGTTCATAGGTCGCCAACTCCATCCGTCATCACCCGTTTACACCATCTACACGTCATACATCTTCTACAACACACACACACAAACGCACATAGATCCCCTCTTATTACACACACACACACATGCAACTATATATATACACGTTCATAGGTCGCCAACTCCCTCCATCATCACCCGTTTACACCATCTACACGTCATACAACTTCTACAACACACACACCACACACACACACACACACACACACACACACATTATGGTTTCCCCATACGAAAACGTCCCAGCCTAGGAAATGTTGTTTAATATAGCGACCATCAAAATAAGACAACTACTTGATGTTTCAATTAAGATTTTTTATTATTAACGGGACACAAATTTTCCTACACAATCTGAAACAATGAACTGAATAACCTTTATCATCCTCTGTATGTACATTATTAAGAATTATTATTATTATATTTAAAATAAAATAAATTCGTCAACAATAACCCATACCCAATACTTTATGCTTCCAACCATTATTAAAAATTAATGAAAAATCTTAAAACGCCTATCTTAAACTTGTTCACGGCGCCAGACAGGGCCTAGACCCCTGAATTTTATTTCTACTCGTCCGAGCGCTAATACCATTCGTCAGAGATTTTAATCCGAAACGAAATGGACCGAAAATCCAAATTTATTTTCCAATGGCGCTAAACAACTTCAAACCTTACCTTATGAACCTTATGTTGTTTCGTGTGTTGGTCTCCCCTCACACGGAGGTCAAGCTGGTGGCCCCGCCTCTAGGTCTGGCTTGGTGGAGGAGCGAGTTGCTTTCTTGCGCTCTCCACCGTACATAGCCAGGCACGCCCGGCTCATCTGGTACTGTCCTGAGCCAGGCATCCAGTCTTTTCTTGAAGACTTCAACTTTGACCCCCGTTACGTTTCTGAGGTCCTTAGGAAGCTGGTTGAAAAGTCTTGGCCCCCTGACAACCAAGCTATTTTCCTTCAGGGTTGAGGAGGTCCCTTGTCGTGCTTTTAATTTGGGAACACTACACATTCTGCCTTTCCTATTTTCCAGTGTTGTTTGAATGGTAATTGGGTTTAGTTTTAGGTTTGGTACCAGTTTTTCGATCATTTTCCATATGTAGATTATGATGTACCTCTCTCTTCTTCTTTCCAGTGAGTACAGATTTAGTTTACGTAGTCTTTCCCAGTAGTTGAGTTCTTTGCAGCCATCAATCTTGGCTGTGAAATGCCTTTGCGTTTCTTCTAGTTTATTAGTTTCTTCCTTTTTATATGGGGACGTCAAAACTGAGCAGTATTCAAGTTTTGGTATAATCAGTGTTTTTAGCAGGGGAATCATTACTGTCCTGTCCCTTCTCTTGAACGTTCTTAGGACCTGTCCGGCGACTCTTTTTGCTTTATTTATCGCTATCTGATTTTGTGTTTCGAATTTCGCATCATCTGTCATTATTATCCCGAGATCAATCGCTTTCATGCTTCTCTGAATTTCCTGTCTATCTGGAGCATAATATGCAGTCTGTTTAAGTTCTTCTTTTCTACCATATCTCAAGAGCTGAAATTTCTCGGCGTTGAATGACATGTTGTTGTCTTCTGACCATTTGTATATTTTGTTCGTGTCCCTCTGCAAGGCCTCCACGTCATGTACATCGCTGATTTTTCTGCTGATCTTTGTATCGTCTGCAAAGGATGTTACTATACTATTGCTGTTTACTCCGCTGTCTATGTCTGTTAGCATGAACAGGAGTGGGGCCAGTACTGTCCCTTGTGGTACTGAGCTGCGTACTTCCGATTCTGATGATGATACACCTTGAATTTTGAAGACCTGCAGACGATCACTAAGGAAGTTGTAGATCCATTTTCCCACTTTGCTGTTATTCCCATGTCTTTAATTTTATGTGCTATTATACGATGGTCACATTTATCGAAAGCTTTAGCAAAATCTGTGTATATAACATCGTAGTTGTCATTGCTTTCCAATGCATCTAGGATATTGTTGTAGTGCTCTATTAGTTGTGATAGGCATGATCTACCTGATCGGAATCCATGCTGATTTTCGTTGAATCTTTCCCGTGTCTCCAGGAAATCATAAATTTTCTCTCATATATATATATATATATATATATATATATATATATATATATATATATATATATATATATATTATCACAGGTAAGGTAATAAAACCGTTTACACCGATTTATTCCTTTAAAACATGAGTTGTCCATTTGAATGGATATTTATCATACGCCCAATCTCTCGACACAATAAACATTTTAAAAACTGATGGTTAATCCGGCGTTCTCCCTCCTATTTCTGCTAATAATTTTTTTAAAATTATATTCCAGTGTTAGACGCTTGTAAAAGTCGCTAAGCAATTTCATATATATATATATATATATATATATATATATACAGTATATGAAATTGCTTAGCGACTTTTACAAATTTCATATATATATATATATACGTGTGTGTGTGTGTGTATATATATATATATACACACACATATATATATATATATATACAGGGCGTCCCAAAAAAAATGTATACACACTTTAACAGCTGATAGCTCAATTGATGTTTCTTTCTTTCCAAGTTAAACCCATTAGAATTAATAATGGCAGTCAGACTAAGCTTTGAACAAAGGAAATTCATTCTAAAATGCTACTGGAAGTGTGAAAACGCAGTTGAAGTGCAAAGACAGTTTAGGAGGGAGTTTCAAACAGATCCACCAACGCGACTTACCATCACTCGAATTAGAGATAAGTTTGAAGCCGATGGAACTGTTCAGAATGTCCACAAGAAGCGTTCCGGAAGACCACGGACATCGACAAGCCCCACAAAGCAAGAAAGAGTACTGGAAACGTATCACCAAAGTCCAAGAAAATCTGTGCGGCAAGCGAGTCGTGAGGTAGGAATTTCAGAATCGTCTGTCCAACGCATTTTGAAGCGCTGTCAATGGAAAAGTTACATTCCAAGATTAGTCCATGCTATTAATGAAGATGATCCGGACCGAAGAGTGGAGTATTGCGAGTGGTACTTGGCACGATGTGGATGTGGATTGGACGAAGGGGTTTCGTAGAATACCCTCCGCGTTCACCAGACCTCACACCACTAGACTTTTTTTTATGGGGATACTTAAAATACAAAGTCTACGCTATAAAACCTGCAACAGTCGCTGAATTGAGAGCAGCCATTGAACGAGAATGCACACAAATACCAAACGAAATGTTTCGTGATGTTTGCGATTCTATTGCTTCGCGTTATCAGCAGTGCCTGGACCAGAACGGACGTCAGTTTGAAAACAGGCGTTGACAAAACAATTAAATAATGTCTGTAGATTCTATTACATTTTGAAAATGAAATGTATTTTAATAAACACTGCCTTTGTAATTATTTAAAGTGTGTATACATTTTTTTGGGACGCCCTGTATATATATATATATATATATATATATATATATATATATGTAAAAAGTGAACAATGAACAATTCCTACACCATCATTATATGGATTCATTGTCTTCATGCAGTACTTATGTTCGTATAGTTTTTATGTTCGAATGTCCATTTTTACATAAGAAACCAAAATCGCCTAAGCGAGTTTTGGATAGAATTTCGATTTATACTTCTTTATTCATTACTGTATTTCTCTAATTCATCTTTTCTAATAATGACTTATACACTATGACGTCATAAAATAACCTTATTCTCTTTACGTTTCCCATACCTTGTACACTAAGTCACGCGCTTCGTATATGGACATCTTCCGTATGCAATGTATGGTAAATTCTTTAATAATAATGTTGTGGTTTTATGTAGTATAAACATTATTATTCAACCATATTCATCCATACGTCACGTTTTCCCGTCATTAAATACCCATAATCATTATCCTATATAAATTTTATTAATATTCATTTTTTACTCGTGTCAATTTGTGAAGCGCGAAACTTTGGGCCTTCGTTCGAAAACGCATAAATACGTTCTCGTATTATTTTTTTCATTTTTATTTTTAAGTGCGTTCACCCCTAAAGATATTCATAAATGGTTAGTAAGTTATTATCAAATTCCGCTCACGACGACAGATTCGAGCGCCTCAAAGATAAAATATCTCCGTTCGCTCTGATTCCAAATTTATAACATATTATAATATAATGTAACACGTTATGTTTTATATAAATCTATATCATGTGTGCCATGTACGTTGTATTATATTTCTAAACATCTTAATTGTCTATTAATATGAAACACTGTAAAAACAAAACAAAGTTATAGTAACTGTTTAATTGTAATTAACTGTAATACTTTAATTTAATATAACGTAATGTACTTCAATGAAACTGTAATTAAATGTAATGATTTAATTTATAATGTAAGAATGTACTTTAATAGAACTGTAATGAACAATCATAAGCGAATGTGAAGTAATCCATAATTGTAATCGTAATTGTAATGAACCAAAATTAATACGTACTCAGTCGTGTACTTAATTTGTACTTATGTGTACTATTACGAAATGATATCGCCTTCAGAAATGAAGATTCGGCAAAAATATACGATTAGTTTTTATTTTTATTTTTTTTATTATTTTTAGTTGAAATTTTTCAAATCATCTGATCATGTGTTTAAAAGGGGGAGGAACTTAACCTTCAACTGTCGTCCCCCAACATTTAGGTTTATATTATACATGTACTTGTAAAATTACAGCACTTCTTCATTAGACTTCTTCATCAAGTCACTTCATTATAGCACTTCATTACGACTCCTTGTTAGCAGCCTCGCTGCGAGGAGGGGGCAGAGGCCCCTTGCCTCCTTAACTTAATTTTTTTTAGATTCCGGCCTGAGCCATGGTCGAAAGAGGTCGAACCTCTACCCCTGTAAATTCAGAGAACTAACTGTACGTTTTTTAGAAGTAAATTACAGCAAGAGAAACTTTTTATTTTCCCCTTCGAGCCGTGCTCTCTTCAGAAGAACTTAGTCAGTTAAGTAAGATATTGGCATAACAGTCTGGCGAGTCTGTAGCCAAGAGTTTAACAAGAGGCGACCGAAAAGAATTAGAATGTTATAGAAGAAATATCCGTTGCTTGCCTCCTAACTAGAACCCCCGTCGCTCCGAACCACCCCAGGGCCATAGACGGAGGGGTTAACAAACTGGCGACCTTGCCAGGATCTTAGAAGATTTTAAGAAGAAGATTATTTTAAGAAGATTATTTTAAGAAGAAGATTATTTTAAGAAGAAGATTATTTTAAGAAGAGGCCACTCTTTGGCCAAGATAGAAATTACCCTGCATCAGGATAAAACCAGTTGACCGGCGTGTCACGACTTCTAGTTCGTAACATCCACCCTTGAACCGGTGTGTCACGACTCCAAGTTCTCCACGCCTAGTTTTCATCCAAGAAGAAGTAGCCAGGAAGACGTCTTCAGGACACGTCTCAAGGGTTTCCCCATATAAAATTTTGTTAAGTACATTTTGTTTTTTTAAGTAATTTATAAACACTTGAAAAGTCAGTATTATTAACAGTTAATAATGAGTATCAAACCAGAATTAACACAAAACACAGTGAACATTTCAGACACCAGTGATACATTTTTTTTTAGTGAAACTAATTTTCACAGAGTTAATTGTAACAGAGAGTTAATTGTAACACAGAGTTAATTGTAACACAGAGAGTCACAGAGAGTTAATTTCAAAGAGAGTTAATTTCAAAGAGAGTTAATTTCAAAGAGAGTTAATTTCAACAAAGTTAATTTCAAGAGTTAATTTCAAGAGAGTTATTTTCACTGTTATATTCAGTATAGAATAATTTTATTTTATGTACCTTCCCGTACATTAGAGTGAAATGTTGTTTACATTTTATATTTTTGTTTGCAAATTTTTTCAAATTATTGAATTGAATTGACTTGCAAATTAAGAGAGAGAGTTTACAGAGAGTTTACAGAGAGTTTACAGAGAGTTTACAGATTTAGAGAGATACTTGAAGTCATTTTTTGAAGTCATTTTTTGAAGTCATTTTTTGAAGTCAGTTTTTGAAGTCAGAAGGTTGCACCAAGAGGGTCAACCAAACCCTAGAGGTTAATAGTCTCCACTTGATAAAGATCAAGTGCAGTCATTTTCCGTTTTCAGTTAATCTTCACTTGATAGCAGTTCAAGTGCAAGTCAGACAGTTTCAGAATACTTGATAAAGTTGCAAATAAGTTGCAAGTCAGTTTTAGTTGCAAATCAGTTTTCAGTTTCAGAAGGTTGCATCCAAGAGGGACAACCGCCCCAGAGATTTCAGAAGTATTCGAAGTCAGTTTTATTCGAAGTCAGTTATATTCGAAGTCAGTTATATTCGAAGTCAGTTATATTCGAAGTCAGTTATATTCGAAGTCAGTTATATTCGAAGTCAGTTATATTCGAAGTCAGTTTTATTCCAAGTCAGAGTTTAAGTCCCAAGTCATTTCAATGCAGTCAATTGAATTCAACTTTTTCTTTGTAATTTAAGGGAATTTAACTTAAGAAAATGTAATTTAAGAATTTAATTCAACCTTTTTTTTTGTTGTTAAGAGAATTTAATTCAACCTTTTTTTTTGTTGTAAAAGAGAATTTAATTCAATTGACCGGGTTGCGTCTTTAGTTTAACCTTTTTTTTTGTTTGTGAGAAGGAAATTGACCGATTTGTCTTTTCTTTTCATGCCAGTTTTGCGTATATAAATATATAGTTATGTAATTCATTATTTGTAACAAAACCGTTTTTACAAAGGTTGTAACGATTTTGGTAATCATTGTAATGTATATGTGATAATAATAGTTGTGTAATAATTAATTAATCGATCTATCTTGTCCTAATGACTCCTTTTAAATTACTATGCTGAGGAACATGCCGTCCCTCCGTTTTGTTTCAACTATTTTAATTTTTTGTTCTAAGTAGTGTGACAAGCAATCTTTTTTTTAAAGAGCAAAGTGCTCACGAAAAGATGAAATTGTCAATTTCAGACTTATACCCCCCGCTTAGTCACTCAATTCCCCCGAATGTCGTACTCCAAACTTTGTCTTTTTATTTTATTTTATTTTAACACCCCCAACCCCAGTTGAACTGTGTCAACCAGAGAAATGGTTCAACCATGGTTAATTCCTCTTTGGTACGATGGAACATAACCTCGATTTAGGTTAAGTGTTTTTTTATATTACAGTATATGTTTAGTTCATTATAGTTTATAATTGATTTCTATTTTCAACTTTTATATTTTTTATATTTTTTTTATTCGATTAATAATGAGTAATTATCGTAGTCGAAATTAATTGTGTGTCAAAATTCAATTTTAAAACCGTGAGATGTACTTTCATTAATTGTAAGTTCCTCTAAGTTTTTTTTTTAATTACCTTATACGTGTAACTGATTAATTATGTAAAATCGATAATCCTAATTGAATTCTATTACTTTTCATACATATTCGAATTCATTTTCTTTCCGCACTTCAAGTCACTTTTGCATTAAAACTCGTATGCAAACATCATCATTATAATACATCATAATTATTGCTTACTATATGTAAATTCTCGCTCATGCATTTATTCAGTTAATTTAACAATCCTCTCAGCTAATCTGTCTCTCGAAATTATCAGATACACACTTTGTACCCAATAAACATAAATACACATTTGACCACAGGTCTATACATCATCCACTACGTAATTCGATTTGTACCTACAACAGTCAATAAAAATGCATGTGTGCACATTATATATACTATATATATACAGCCCTTATGCTAAAATCATTGAATATCACAATAAAACTATTTCGTTACGTAAGTGCAAACTATGCTATTTAGTCTTAATCATTTTTGCTTTCTAATATATCTTGCTCATGCATTTATTCAGTTACTTGAACAATCCTATCAGCTAATCTGTCCCTCAAAATTGTAAAATACACACTTTGCACCTAATACACCCAAATACACACTAGACCACAGGTCTATACATCATCGATTACGTAATTCTATTTTTACCTACACTAGTCAATAAAAATTAGCTTATAGATTGTACGATTTACATTTTTCCCTTTTATCTACTCTATTCATTATGTACATAATTTATCCCACAGAAAAAAATAAAATTTGGTAAAAAATTTTAACAATATCATTCTTTGTCTAACTTAATTGTTTGTCTAAATTAAAGTATTAATCTTTGAATTCTTTTATATTATATAATAACTCACTTGTTCTGTATAAAAATTTGTAATGTAAAGAAAAAAATTCGTCATCATCTAATTTGAATTCGTTAGATGTTATTTTCTCAATTGTATTGTATTAATTGTATTATTATTGTATTAATACCATTTTAGGGGGAGAAATACTGTAAAAAGTGAACACTGAACAATTCCTACACCATCATTATATGGATTCATTGTCTTCATGCAGTACTTATGTTCGTATAGTTTTTATGTTCGAATGTCCATTTTTACATAAGAAACCAAAATCGCCTAAGCGAGTTTTGGATAGAATTTCGATTTATACTTCTTTATTCATTACTGTATTTCTCTAATTCATCTTTTCTAATAATGACTTATACACTATGACGTCATAAAATAACTTTATTCTCTTTACGTTTCCCATACCTTGTACACTAAGTCACGCGCTTGGTATATGGACATCTTCCGTATGCAATGTATGGTAAATTCTTTAATAATAATGTTGTGGTGTTATGTAGTATAAACATTATTATTCAACCATATTCATCCATACGTCACGTTTTCCCGTCATTAAATACCCTTGATCATTATCCTATATAAATTTTATTAAATATTTATTTTTTACTCGTGTCAATTTGTGAAGCGCGAAACTTTGGGCCTTCGTTCGAAAACGCATAAATACGTTCTCGTATTATTTTTTTCATTTTTATTTTTAAGTGCGTTCACCCCTAAAGATATTCATAAATGGTTAGTAAGTTATTATCAAATTCCGCTCACGACGACAGATTCGAGCGTCTCAAAGATAAAATATCTCCGTTCGCTCTGATTCCAAATTTATAACATATTATAATATAATGTAACACGTTATGTTTTATATAAATCTATATCATGTGTGCCATGTACGTTGTATTATATTTCTAAACATCTTAATTGTCTATTAATATGAAACACTGTAAAAACAAAACAAAGTTATAGTAACTGTTTAATTGTAATTAACTGTAATACTTTAATTTAATATAACGTAATGTACTTCAATGAAACTGTAATTAAATGTAATGATTTAATTTATAATGTAAGAATGTACTTTAATAGAACTGTAATGAACAATCATAAGCGAATGTGAAGTAATCCATAATTGTAATCGTAATTGTAATGAACCAAAATTAATACGTACTCAGTCGTGTACTTAATTTGTACTTATGTGTACTATTACGAAATGATATCGCCTTCAGAAATGAAGATTCGGCAAAAATATACGATTATTTTATTTTATTTTTTTTTTTATTATTTTTAGTTGAAATTTTTCAAACCATCTGATCATGTGTTTAAAAGGGGGGGAACTTAACCTTCAACTGTCGTCCCCCAACATTTAGGTTTATATTATACATGTACTTGTAAAATTACAGCACTTCTTCATTAGACTTCTTCATCAAGTCACTTCATTATAGCACTTCATTACGACTCCTTGTTAGCAGCCTCGCTGCGAGGAGGGGGCAGAGGCCCCTTGCCTCCTTAACTTAATTTTTTTTAGATTCCGGCCTGAGCCATGGTCGAAAGAGGTCGAACCTCTACCCCTGTAAATTCAGAGAACTAACTGTACGTTTTTTAGAAGTAAATTACAGCAAGAGAAACTTTTTATTTTCCCCTTCGAGCCGAGCTCTCTTCAGAAGAACTTAGTCAGTTAAGTAAGATATTGGCATAACAGTCTGGCGAGTCTGTAGTCAAGAGTTTAACAAGAGGCGACCGAAAAGAATTAGAATGTTATAGAAGAAATATCCGTTGCTTGCCTCCTAACTAGAACCCCCGTCGATCCGAACCACCCCAGGGCCATAGACGGAGGGGTTAACATATATATGTGTGTGTGTGTGTGTATATATATATATATATATATATATATATATATATATGAAATTGTTTAGCGACTTTTACAAGCATCTAAAAGTGGAATATAATTTTAAAAATTTATTAGCAGAAATGGGAGGGAGAACGCCGGATTAGCCATCAATTTTTAAAATGTTATTGTGTCAAGAGATTGGGCGTATGATAAATATCGATTCAAATGGACAGCTCATGTTTTAAAGGAATAAATCGGTGTAAATTGTTTTATTACCTTACCTGTGATAATATATATATATACAGTATATATATATATATATATATATATATATATATATATATATATATATATACCGGGTGTCCGAGAATTATCTGTACAATTTTTGGCTGTTATTAAAAGTCAACCATGAAGTGTAGAAATTCCAATGTTGTCCCATTTTACAGAGAAACTCATTAAGTTTTTGTGATAACAAGTTTTGACAAGTTTTTTCTTTTTGTACGCGGGTGACAGACATTGATGATTTAAAAGCAAGAATCGCAGCTGCTATTGAGCGAATTGATGTGGATATGCTGCAGCGTACATGGCAACATTTGGATTATCGATTGGATGTTTTGCGAATCACTGATGGTGCACATATCGAATGTTTGTAACAACGTTACTTTAATAAAAGAAACTTTTGAAAATACAGATTCTAAATAATCTTGTTTAAGAATTTTACGTGTGTTAAGAATTTTATTAAAAGATGAAATTGTACAGATAATTTTCGGACACACTGGAATTTCTAAAAAACTTGTCAAAACTTGGTATCAGAAAAAACTTAGAGATTCTCTGTAAAATGGGACAACACTCGAATTTCTACACTTCATGGTTGACTTTTAATAACAGCAAAAATTGTACAGATAATTCTCGGACACCCTGTATATATATATATATATATATATATATATATATATATATATATATATATATATATATATATATATATATATATATATATATATATTACTGGAAAAATTATTATGGATTTTTCTAAAATTTTGCTTTTTTTGTGTTTGAGGGCAATTTAAATACATATTTACTGGATAAAACACATTTATTTTGACGTCTTAATGCAGATATGTCATATTAGTATTTAGTTTGGCTCCCCCTTAGCTGATAATAGTGCCTGCACACGTTCTGGCATACCAAGAATCAAAGTCTGGTAATAATCTGGTATAAACGTTTGATTTTTGCTGAGTGAAACCAGACGTGTATGAGTCGTTCAATGAGCTGCACTTCAGTAGTAATTGGTGTTTGATGAATCTCATCTTTCAATTCATCCCATAAAGTCTCAATAGGATTCATGTCTGGTGAGTTACCAGGCCATGGGAGCAATCTGACGCCATTTTGTGAGCACCACGTCTTAACTTTTTTTGCGGTATGGCATGGAGCTGAGTCTTGCTGGAATATCCATGCTTCATTTCCATACCAATCTTTTGTTTGACGCAGTAAACGATCTATCAGTACCCCTATATACTTATCCTGGTTCATAGTGCTATTAATGATGTGCAACCGACCTGTCCCATGCACTGAAATAGCTCCCCACATCATAATTTTTTCCGGAAATTTAACCGTTTTCTTCAAACATTCCGGCAAAAAATCCTCCCCAGTTCGACGCCGGACGGTTTGAATGCGATCATCAAGCACTGTTATAGTTGATTCGTCAGAGAAGACAACCTGAGATAAAATAAAGTTATTAGAACCTACTAGACATGGAGAAAAAGCAAGTTATCTTGCTGTATCTTTAAGATGTTTCATGTGAAAATGAAGGTAATGTAACATGGGCAGTAAGAAAATGGAGGTAATGTAACAGGGGCAGTAAGAAATGTTTCTAAACATCACAAGTATTATAGAATATAATTTTACCTTCTTCCAATCATCCGAAGTCCACTTTTCATGTTGTTTTGCCCATACGCAACGGGCCTGCCTCATTGCCTCGGTGAGTCGTGGTTTCTTCCTAGGACGATAAGCTCTCAACCCACATTCTAAAAGCCGATTGTTTATTGTTCTTCGGCTCACACTTACACCCTCTCCTGCCAGCCATGTTTATTATTTTTCTAGTCAATCTTGGATTAGTGCACTTCTTTCTGCCACACTTTCCGATCCGTCTCGACTCGGTTTCTTCACCTTTAGCAATTTTTTTGTTGATCACACTGACTATTTGTGTTGATACACTAAGTTTTCTAGCTATTTCTTTTTGTTTCAGCAAGCTACTCTCCAATAAAACTTTAATTTGTCCTACTTTACGAGGACTTAAAAATTTTCTTTTACCCATCTTTCACAATATTCCTAGAAATCTTTGTCAGCTGTAAAAATAAAGGAAAAATATTGAATAGGTAGCTTCAGTTTAGAGAAACTATGCATATACAACATTAAAAACAAAAACTTAAATTAAAACACATAGCACTCCACCACACACCACGCACTAAGTAATACTGGAGTGACTGACTGTACAGCGTGGTAGTTTGAATGAGTGTTGCCACTCTGCATACTCCTTAATGTTGCCATATATGAACATTTTATTTACTAATATACCAGAAAAGTACTAACACAATATAACAATGGCTAAATAAATAACTTTTACATCAATTATTTAAGTTTAAGGACGCTTTTAATACGAAAAAAAGAAATTTTAGAAAAATCCATAATTTTTCCAGTACTCTATATATATATATATATATAATATATATATATATATATATATATATTATATATATACAGTATATATACATATCACAGGGAAGGTAATAAAGCATTTTACTCCAATTTATTCTTTTAAAACACGGTTTGACCATTTGAGCCGATAATACCTGTCACGAAAGGTAAATCCCGATTGGTTGTCACTAAACAACTTCTTATATATATATATATATATATATATATATATATATATATATATATATATATATTAGTGGTGTACCGGATATCCGCATCATTTTTAACATTCGCATCTGCACTTCTGACTGCGGATGTTATGCGGGAATTACATCTAATAAATTATGCAATTTACAATTAAATTAGCTTATAAAGTAGCTTATAAAACCCAGTCATGCACATTTCATGTAAAGTATTAATTATTAATGAACAAACAAATATATAAACCTCAAAATATAAATACCTGGTAACACAGAAAATTGAATGAAACTTGTTTCATTGAATTTTCTGTGGCTGAAACTCTTGAGAAAGTTATTATTTTTATCATAATGAAAACATTAATATTAATTTTAATTCTTATGCATTGCCTGCCATAATAGTAATATCATGAAATTTGAAAAATTATGTCATATATTCATAATTCTATATTATATTGATAGATTAACTAAATATCCGCATCCGCGGATATTGAAATAAAAAATCTGCATCCGCAGATGTTGAAAAACTGACATCCGGTCCACCACTAATATATATATATATAGATAGATAGATAGATAGATATAATAAAACAATCAATTTGTAAATAATATTCAATTTTTATGTTGAAATCTCTCTCTCTCTCTTCTCTCTCTCTCTCTCTCTCTCTCCCTCTCTCTCTCTCTCTCTCTCTCTCTCTCTCTCTCTCTCTCTCTCTCTCTCTAAAGAATAGGCGGCAGAGGGTTCAGAGGGTTGTAATTAAAAGGGTTAGTTCGGGTTGGGCCTCGGTTACTAGCGGGGTTCCTCAGGGTTCCGTTTTGGGGCCGCTGTTGTTTATCATTTACATAAATGATATAGACGGTGGCATCGTCAGTCGGATCGCCAAATTCGCTAATGACACCAAGCTTGGGGCCAGTGTTGGGACACCAGAGGCGATCGAGCAACTGTGTGCGGACCTAGGTAGGATAGGAGAGTGGTCCGAAAAATGGCAAATGCCGTTTAACTTAGGTAAATGCAAGGTGATGCACATTGGCTACGCCAATCCCAAGTCGGACTACTCGATGTTGGGGAGTAATATCGAGGTCACTGATTTGGAAAAGGACTTGGGTGTGCTAATTAGCAGCGACCTTAAGTTTACCAAACAGTGCGTAGAGGTGGAAAAGAAAGCCCAGAAGCTGTTGGGTTATATCAGGAGGCAATTTCAGTTTCGGAACAAGGAGATTGTGCTCTCTCCGTACAATTCCCTGGTTCGACCGCACCTGGAGTATGCTGTGCAGTTCTGGTCGCCCACCCTCAGGAAAGATATTGAGAGGCTGAAGCGAGTGCAGACGAAGGCCACAAAGTTAATCCCTTCCTTTAGGCATATGGGCTACAATCGACGGTTACGCGCCCTGAACTTGTTTTCGCTGGAAACTCGGAGGCTGCGCGGTCAATTGATCGAGGTTTTCAAGTTCTTACGCGGGTTCAATGATGTCGATTTTAGAAGCATGTTTAGTTTAAATGATAACCCAACTCGCAACAACGATTGGAAGTTTGATTTGAAACGGTTTAGGACTAGTATGTGTGGGACTTACTTTATGTATAAGATCTGTGACACGTGGAACAGGTTACCTTCAGAAGTTGTGAACAGTTCCTCTGTGGATCAGTTCAAGAAAAGGTTAGACCAAATCTTGCACACTATTTGAGTGTGTAGAAAATTTTCCCTGGCACCCGTTTCCATTGGTACCTCCTCGGTATGGGCCGCAAGGCCTTTTGAGGTACTTTTCCTTGTAACTCCTTGTAACTCTCCGCAGGGGGTATAAGGGTTATGCACATTCCTTCTGGGTGTTGTAAACTTTATACTTGTGGTGTGACAGCCCTCCGGTCCCGAGTCGTGGGATTCTAGGGAAATTGGCTGTCAGTTCCTTTAGGTTCGCTCTCTTTCGGGAGGGCGGGTGAAGTCTGTTGTACAATCCTGTCCCGTGGGCTACTAGGACCCCATCCCATCCCTACTCCGTCCTTTTAGCTTAGGTTAAGGATGCTCTCCTCTGACTGGGAAAAAAAAAACTTTTAGTATTAAGTCTTTTTCTCTACTTTTACTATTAGGACCCTACTGCTACCTCATGCGTGGGAACCTCTATAAATAACACCATTTAACGCTCGTAGGTTGTGAGAGACTGGGGTGGAGGGGTCCCAGGCGTAGGGGCGCGATGAATGGAGTGTGTCTAGTGCCCCGTTAAGCCCATTCCTAACGCGTAATGGCTTGACCAGTCCCCTGCGACCGTTCTTTGGTGACCAATTGATGATGCTTGGCTGTACTGCTCTTAGGTGAGAGCTTTACTGCCCATCTGGCTGCCAGGCCAGCGGAAACTCTCAGGCGTAGCCTCTGGGTCTGGTGGGATATCCCTTGAACACTGGATTCTAAGAGTCTGGCCGCTTGTGAGTGACTAGTAAGACTTAGTAAGGGGCTCCATCTCGCTGTCGCTCCTGGCGGGAAATCCGTGACGCCTGCGTCGCGAGTGTTTGTCAGTTGGTAGCTGCGACACGTTTGGGACTGTCCGGCCCTGGGGAGACCCTTGGTCGGTGCGGCAGCAGCGAGAGGTGTAGTCTTCTGGATGGGATAAAGGTAACCTGCAAATAGGTGGATGCGTCTACGCGCGGGAAGAATTCACCGCCCCCCTCTTTTTTACATTCTGGTCACAACGTTTTTGATAGTTTTCATTGCTAGAACGCTTTATCTTATTCACTGTATTCAGAGTTCGAAAAAAAATAAGTTACAATGACTGAACCGCAGAAACTGAAGGCTGAATGTGCAAGGTGTGAAGTAAACCAGTGGGCGACGAACTTCAAAGAAGCCTGCTTCGAGAAGATCAACCACTCTAGCATGTGCCGCTTTTGCGAACTCATGCGGTTTTACGAGAAGCTAGAGGAGAGGGTCCGGCGGCTCGGGTCGTCCAGACCGGCTATTGGAGGTGTGGCGGTCACTGACGCGGCTGCGCCCTCCATCCCGGAGCTCATTGATAGGATAGCTGCCATGGAAAGGCGGTCCAGCGATGGACTGGACAGAGCTCTGGACCGAGGAGAAAGGGTAGAGGTGCAACCGGGAGCCAGGGTACAAAATCAGTCAGGAATCACCAGCGACCTACGTGGAATGCACGGAACCGCGGCGCAAGGTGGAGGGCGTAAAGAAGGGGCCGATAAAGAAAAAGGGTGGGTAGGGGCCTACTGATAGCCCAAAGAAACCGAAGGATGTAGCTGCCGGTCGAGGTGGGTCGGGTGGTGCTCGAAGGAGGAAGACACCGTTTTGATTGGGGACTCACAGATCAGGGGCCAGGAGAAGTACTTTGCTTCTGCAAACCGGGACGGGAGGAAGGTAAGGTACTTACCTGGGCGGGGAACGGCGCACTTAAGGAAGGAGGTAGAGAAGCTGCGCGTGGCTAGTCAGAGGACTGCGATCGTTGTCCACGCTGGTGGCAACGATCTGTTCCTCAAAGGCGGTAGGGTAGGTCTTACAGAAGGAATCATCACCGAGATCATGTCTCTTGCGGATGATCTAAAACTGAAGACAGACAGGGGAATGTTGATAGATATTTTACCGCGGATGAATGCCAGTGACCACGCGCTCAGTAAGGTCATTGGCATCAACGAGAGGGTGTAAGACTTGTGCGTCCCGCTGGGCGTGAGGTTTATTGACCCCTTCGACGCATTTTCGGGTAGGTGGGACCTTTACCAGAGGGATGGTGTCCACCTCACTGACAAGGGTAAAGGTGTGCTAGGCGCGCTGCTCGACCGGCACCAATGTTCCCTCTAAGGTGTGCGCGTGTGCGCGCGCACGCACGTTGTGAAACCCGCGCACACAGCAAAATAAAATGCGCACAGGCTCAAGCGTATCATGAGTCATGACAGTAAATGAAGTAATTTCAAAAATTTCAGTTTAATGAATTCTATAAAGAAAAAATTAAGAAACCGCTTAAAAGAAAATCATTTGGACATGCTCATGCGAATTAAAAGTTACCTGAATGATGACGGATGTATTAATCTTCATAGAGTTTATTTGGAATGGGCAAATGCTAAAGATCGTAGGGAGAAGTCATAATCATACTTAAATGAAAGGCACTTTCATTTAATGTTATTTTGATTATATTTTATTTTATTGAACTTTATTATTTTTTATTTTAGTCCTCTTTTGTGAATGAATAAAATCATGTATTAATCTTGATAGTCTATTTTAAATTGCTAAATGCTAAAAATTGTTTTGAGAAATGATAACTAAAATAGTCATTTTCAATTAATGTTATTTTTATTTTATTTCTTTATTTTGTTGAATTTTATTTTACTATTTTTTATTTTATTCATATTTTTAGAATGGATAAAATGTTTTCTTTTTAAGAATATATAATATTGTAAAAAGTTTTTTAATATCCATTTAATAGTACCGTAATGATCAAGCTATCACCTTATGGAAATAATATGTATTAAGTATTTAATATTTATATATATTTAATTTTGAAGATAATAGTGCTCAGAAAAGTTTGCACAATTTTTCACCATGAATCTAAATGTATGCACAACGAAAATTTCTTGCGCACACAGCCTAAAAAAATTAGAGGGAACATTGACCGGCACCTATACAGAATGGTGAGGTCGAGTCCGGGGAGAGATGAAGGGCCCCCACCGGGGAGAGATGATGTTGAGCTGCTGGCGTACGTACCTTCAACTGAAGGGTGCGTCCAGGTACAAGTGGGTGACCCTCCTTCCACGTTGGAGGGGGCTCAGGCTCCTGCGGAAGTTGCCCCCTCGTTGGTGAGGGGCTCTTCAACTCCCGACAGCCCTGGCTGTTCGGGAAACGGGTCGTGCTAGGGGGCGGTTAGAATAGGGAAGGCTCCCTCCGTGCAATGCTTTTTAATGCTAGGCCGATTAGGAATAAGTTTTGCGAGCTACGGGCGCTCTTAGCATCAGAATGCCAGGATATCGTTGCTATCACCGAGTCCTGGATTCATACTGATCGTAGGGACTACGTTGGGGAGTCCGAAATTCCCGGGTACAGAATGTTTCGCAAAGACCGTACCCGTGGGGAAGGGGGAGGGGTACTAATATACGTCAGGGACACGTTGAGTCCGGTTGACTGCCAGTTCCGGTCGGAACGGGAGCTGCTTGGCTTCGATCTGAACGTGGGAGGGACGAACTATAGGTTAATCTTGGTATACAGACCTCCGCATATCCTCCTCGAGGAGGATACAGCCCTGTACACCGAACTCAGTAGCCTGCTAGGGGATAGGGTGTGTGTAGTTTTAGGAGACTTCAACTGTCGCGGCATAAAGTGGGAAGACAGGACTGCTGATGCTGAAGGGAAGAGGCTAGTTGACTTTGCTGATGAGAACTTCCTTACTTAGTGGGTCAATGAGCCTACACGAGGCGAAACCGTTTTAGACTTAATATTCACAACCGAAGACAACCTCGTCACTGGCCTCACCGTTGACGAATCGTTGGGCGGGAGTGATCACGGTCTGATTAGGTTCCGTGTCTGCGTCCCTCGGGTGAAGCGTAGTAACTCGAGAGGCAGTAAGCTCGATCTACGGCGGGCGGACTTTGTTAGCCTCCAGGATAGCGTAGGTGAGATGGGGTTAGAGGTCGGCGGCGATGTTGAGGGAGTGTGGAGTGCATTCCTGGACCAGTTTATGGTGCTGCAGTCTGCTGCCATACCCTCAAAATCGGTCACCCCTGCTTCAACGCAGCCTAAGTGGTTCAGTCGTGACATCGTTTCGGCTATCCGAAATAGGAAAGTAGCGTATAGGAGGGCGAAGGCCAATCATTCCCACAAGAACACTGAAGCGTATGTCCGCCTGTGTAGGGAAGTGAAGGCGAAGGTTAGGCTAGCGAAACGTAACGAAGAACTACAGGTGGCAAGCCTCTGCAAGGGGAACCCTAAGGAGTTCTTCAGTTATGTTAATAGTAGAAAGCCCATTAGAAGCATGATAGGTCCGTTAAAGGACCGAAGCGGCGTTCTGCGGACCTCCGACGCGGACATCGCTAATGTGCTTAATGAGTACTTTGCGGGAGTGTTCACCAGGGAGGACACCCGCGTCATCCCCCAGCCAGGCGTCAGGCACGAAGGTGCTGGCCTGGATAGTGTTCGATGTACCGCGACAGTCGTTGCCGGTAGAATAGACAAACTGAGCGCGTTTAAGGCTCCTGGGCCAGACCAGTTTCTCCCCAGAGTGTTGCGGGAGGTGCGCGAGCAGGTGGCTCCCCACTTGGCTACAGTCTTCAACAAATCGTTGGAGACGGGCCAGGTGCCTGGTGACTGGAGGGAAGCCAACGTGACCCTATCTTTAAGAAAGGGGATCACGAAAGTCCAGGGAACTATCATCCCATTAGTCTCACTTCAGGTGTAGGTAAATTATTAGAGGGGATAATAGCGGATAGGATCATTGACCATTTGGATTCCTACAAGCTGCTTGGGGACTCCCAACATGGGTTTAGACGGCATAGGTCGTGTCTCACCAACTTGCTCGAGTTTTTCCACGTCATGTTGAGTGAGTATGATAAGAGTAGGGCGATTGATATACTTTATCTCGACTTTCAGAAAGCCTTTGATAAGGTACCTCACCGCCGGCTAATGGCCAAAGTGCGCGCGCTGGGTATTGGTGGGGAAGTAGGTAGGTGGATTGAAAACTGGCTGAAGAATAAGCGGCAGAGGGTTGTAATTAAAGGGGCTAGTTCGGGTTGGGCCTCAGTCACTATCGGGGTTCCTTAGGGTTCCGTTTTGGGGCCACTGTTGTTTATCATTTACATAAATGATATCGACGGTGGCATCGTCAGTCGGATCGCCAAATTCGCTGATGACACAAAGCTTGGGGCCAATGTTGGGACGCCCGAGGTGATAGAGCAACTGCGTGCGGACCTACGTAGGATAGGAGAGTGGTCCGAAAAATGGCAAATGCCATTTAACTTGGGTAAGTGCAAGGTGATGAACATTGGCTACGCCAATCCCAAGTCGGACTACTCAATGTTGGGGAGTAATATCGAGGCCACTGATTTGGAAAAGGACTTGGGTGTGCTAATTAGCAGCGACCTTAAGTTTACCAAACAGTGCGTAGAGGTGGAAAAGAAAGCCCAGAAGTTGTTGGGTTATATCAGGAGGCAATTTCGATTTCGGAACAAGGAGATTGTGCTCTCGCTGTACAATTCTCTGGTTCGGCCGCACTTGGAGTATGCTGTGCAGTTCTGGTCGCCCACCCTCAGGAAAGATATTGAGAGGCTGGAGCGAGTGCAGACGAGGGCCACAAACTTAATCCCTTCCGTTAGGCATGTGGGCTACAATCGACGCTTATGCGCCCTGAATTTGTTTTCGCTGAAAACTCGGAGGCTGCGCGGTCAACTCATCGAGGTTTTCAAGTTCTTACGCGGGTTCAACAATGTCGATTTTAGAAGCATGTTTAGTTTAAATGATAATCCAACTCGCAACAATGGTTGGAAGTTGGACTTGAAACGGTTTAGGACTAGTGTGTGTGGGAATTACCTTCGTATAAGATCTGTGACACGTGGAACAGGCTACCTTCAGAAGTTGTGAACAGTTCTTCTGTGGATCTGTTCAAGAAAAGGTTAGACCGAATCTTGCATACTATTTGAGGGTGTAGAAAATTTTCCCTGGCACCCGTTGCCATTGGTACCTCTTTGGTATGGGCCGCAAGGCCTTTTGAGGTATTTATTTTCCTTATAACTCCTTGCAACTCTCTACGAATCTGTTTTATTTCTGAAAGAAATCTATGGAATTAATAAGTAATATTTGGCAAAGACACCCCCCCCCCCCAGAATTCGAGGCTCGTCCAATTACAACCCAATGGGTGGTGCTTGAGGACGAGCCCAGGATCTCTGGTTGGTAGAAAGTCTCGCTTACACGTTATGGACCACCCAAATTCACCGACGGCCAATAGGAAACTCGCGATTCAAAAATTGGGATTGGCTACAATTAAGACCGTGTTTATAAAAGGGGGCATTTTCAGCTGGAACCCACAACAGTTGTTTTTATCAACGAGTAGTTACAGAAATATCTCGTCATGAATCATTGACAAGAATTTTACAGCTCCCCGCAATTGTTTGAAGAATGTGATTTCTATGCAGGGGCTACGCTCCACCTTTTCGCAGCGACTGACAGGAATGATCTTCTCTCCAAACAAAACGTTAATGATATCTGCAATGATCCTCCTTTTGAACCAGCAGAAGTCTCTACCTTCGAGATGTGAGTAATTACATACCTAATAACTTAATTTGTGATTCGGGCTATATATATATGTGTGTCATTCAGTGCTTAACCCTTGCAAGTGTTAGTTAATTTATAAAAAGCCATAATAAACGAAGTGAAAGGATATCTATCTACCAAGGGGTTCGAAACCCGGTGCTGGCAGACGATGCGTAGTACACCCAGCTTATCTCCCTTTTGAGCCCAGTTAGGATAGTTGCTTTGTGTTTATTATTTGATCCGGATGCCCTAATCGGCATTTTATCTTATTGTAACTCTCCTCTCCCATATATACATCGCGGTGTCCTGACATATAAATGCATGTTTACTACAGGATACTGTGCTAGGCTTTCTGTAATTAATGTATTCTATTAAGTATTTAGAGAGTGAATTTTGTTTATCAAATATTTACGTTTAATAAATTTATAGAAAGTTCTACAGGTAGAGTTTTAGAATTACTAAAACATTAAAGAATTCCAACGATCCTGGACATACGCGCAACCAAAACAAAGCAAACCCAAAATTATTAACTTGTTTCTATAAGCATAAATATCAACGTTTTGCTTGTATTTTTATATAATTATTAATTATGCATCTTTATTAAAAAATAATGGTAAAATATTATATTTCCTGTGACCGTTCACGCTTATTTTTTACATATTGCTATTCGCATTAACACTTTTCATTATGTTTCAGATTTTCCGGTGTAAATAATGCCGAAAGCGAAAACAAGACACCTGACCCGAAAGAAAAGTGAAGAAAAGTATGGAGGTGGTCCTTGTGAATTATTAATGACCGAACCAAGCACTTACAGGCAGCTGATTCAATACTATTATGACCTTAATCATGCTAACCCTGGCGCAGATTTTTGAACCTTAGTGCAACAAGTTAGCAAGGATTTAAAATCCATTTGGTCTTCAGTGAATCGAAGGCTGCCTTTGATTAATGACAAATCCATTGACAGAAAGGTTAAAGACCTACTCACTCTTGTGAAAGACATTAATCGCAAGCATGCTAAGGCAAGTGTCAAGCGAAATCTGGATGCTAAATTGGACAAACTTTTTGATATTTCTGCCTGTTCCTGTTCTTTGGATATTTTGCCTTGCAGTGATTCAAGAGTATACTGTAAGAAGGACAAGTGTACACAAGAACACATCATCTGTGTTTGCCCTCGAAATGCAAAGGTGCCACTTGAAGAAAGAGCATACCTTCGTGATCAGCGATCCAAAACAGGTCCTAAGGGTGCATACCAGTTGTCTTCAGTGGACACAGCTGCTGCCAAAAGAGACAGGAAGGCCAAACAAGGACAACAACATGTACTACCTCAGGAGGAAATTGAGCTAGTAGGATCTTTCATACAGCCTACAGAGTTGCCTGGACTTACAAGCAGTTCATCTGGTGGCGAGGTTAGTTTCCTTTTATTTATATTAATTTTATATAATTATAAATAAATAAATAAATAAATTAAATAAATAAATAAATAAATAAATAAAAATAAATTAATTAAATAAATAAACAGAAAACGCATTAATATTTTCCATTTATTTTCAGGGAGGAGAAGATGAATGGCAGCCTAGGAAGAGGCCTTCAGGGAACTACAGCCTTTTAAAGTTTCCCAGATATGCTATGGAACTTCTCAGAGGTGAATGTTCATCAAATCTTGGCGCAGCTCTTGGGAATGCCTTGCTCCATGACATCAAACACCTACTGAGACCTGAAGTTGCCATCAATCACATCATGATTGACAAGTGCAAATTAGACAGGGCCAAAGCCCAAATTAGGGTGGTTAGTGAGGGTGTGGAATCAGAGAAAAAGACAGCTCATTTGTGTTCGTGTGGATGGGAAGGTTGACGAGAATACCATGACTTACAAAGAAACAGAGACACCTGAAGGGGAAACTGTTCTCAGAAAGTGTGTTGACGCAGAACATCACCTTACCTTCACCTGTGAAGATGGAAAATCTCCTGGCGCCTACTTGACCCACAGAACAATTCCTGTTATAGGCGCCACTGGTGAGGTCCTTGCTCAGGAGACATTCAGTGTTCTTGAAGAATATAATAGCCTTGAAAGTATCCGAGCCATTCTTCTTGATAATACCGCAACCAACACTGGCTGGAAGAGTGGTTTAGTGGTAAAACTTGAAGAAACTCTGGGGAGGAAACTGCACACTATTGGTTGCGCACTGCATCAGAATGAACTCCCACTAAAAGCTCTTTTCAAAGAAATGGATGGAGTGACAACTGGCCCAAGAAGTTTCAGCGGGCCCCTTGGGCAAAGGTGCGTAGAAGATATCCAGGATGAACCTCAGGTACAGTTTGAAGCTGTGGAAACTCCAATCATTGAAGGGTACATTCCAGAGGAAGTACTGAAAGACCTCAGTCATGATCAAAGGCTTCTGTATGAGTATTGCAGAGGGATCGGATCAGGAAGAGTAGATGACAGATGGGCTGCTTGGAAGATTGGTCCACTTAACCATGCAAGATGGTTAACGACTTCTTTGTTTGTACACAAGAGACAACAAACCAAACCTGAATTTGAAAAAGTTGGTCCATTACATTGTTCGAATTTATGCTCCTGCATGGTTTGAGATAAAGGCATCCTCTAAGCTGCATGATTCTCCTCGCATCCTCTTCTCTGCTATCAGCCGACTGAGGCTGATTCCATTTGATGATGTGAAACGCATTGTAAAGCAGAACATCCAGGATAATGTTTTCTGCCTCAGACCTGAGAACATCCTCTATGCCATGGTGAAAGATGATGAAGACAGAATCAGGAATCTTGGGCTTCAGACTATACTCACTCTCAGACACAGGTAAATTTTGCGCTTCTTGTAATTATTACTTCTTTTTTTTTGCCAAAGCTGAGTTATTCTCCAAAAAATAAGGAAAAAATATTATAATTGTCACTTTAAGTGGGTAATTTGCTTGTATTATTGAAACGGCAATATTTGAGTACTATTTTTCATTTATATTTATATTTTTATTTTTATTTATATTTTCATTTATATTTTCATTTTCATTTTTCATTTATAGAATGGAGAGCAACCAGGAAGCAGGGAAGAAAATTCCCCAGGTGAATTGGAATGCAAATCACTGGCATGAGCTCATCGACCTCACTGACCCTGATGTCATGGAACCACCTACCACACAGCACCTATCTGATGAAGAAATCCAGTCATTCATGGACACTAACACTAAGCCAGACATTCCAGACTTGCCTTCTCACTCTCAGAGTGTTGAGAGGAGTGTGAAATTAGTGACAGAGGCTTCCCATACCGTGTACGGGTTCGAAACTCGTCACAGAGGCTTCCCATACCGTGTACGGGTTCGAAACTCGTCACAGATGTATCCTTACTAAAGTACTGAGCAGGAAGATGCGTCCTGCATTTATGTCAAAAGGACATTATTCTCAGTCTTATGATGATTTATATGAATAGTTTTTCTTTTTACATGAGAACATGTGATTGTTTTGGATTTATCACCTTTTGAAAGTATTTTTTCAAGTTTTGTAGCCAAAATATGTGAATAAATTAGCAAAAATGCATTTTCTTTCAACGAAATTTTATCATTTTACACTTAAAACACATGATATACATTAGGCATTGTCTCCTCTTGGGATAGAAAATAATAATGAGTTGCTACATCTATAATTAGTTAATATTATGGCTTCAAAAATGACGAGTTTACCTATCGCGCATGACGAAAATTGGGTCAAAAACCATAACAAACTTTAATTGCAAATCCGCAAGCAGGCCCTTATCCGTTTGCTCTAAAAAAAATTTTGGGTTCATTTCTCAACCAAACCTAACTACTGGGCACTTATTCACCTTGCGATTTCAAAGCATGTGGAAAATCGACCCGCCCTAAATTTTATATATATATATATATATATATATATATCGACGGATTAATTGCTTCACTTAATGAGGCAACAGTGGGATGTTGTATAGATAACACAAGGATAAATAACTTAGTTTATGCCGATGATATGGTGTTAATAAGTCCCACTGTTAAAGGTCTGGATCGGCTACTAAATATCTGCGAAGTGTATTCGCAGAAACATGATATTCTTTTTAATGTTACAAAAACTAAGGTTATGCAATTTCATCCTAAAAGCTGTAATCAGCCAGCTGATAGAAGGTTTAAAATGAATGGTGAAGTAATTGAGGAAGTACAAGAGTTTAAGTATTTGGGTCAAACTATTACCAGCTCCTTGAGTGATGACTCGGATATAAGAAAACAATCTCGAAGCCTGTGTGCTAAAGCGAATATGACCATAAGGAACTTTCGATTCTGTACAAGTGAAGCTAAAGACACTCTCTTTCGTACTTTATGCAGTAATATATACGGACGACAACTGTCTGTGGGTGAATTATAAAAAAGGTTCTGGCAGAACCCTAAATTTGCTGTATAACAGGTCTTTTAGACTCTTACATAAATTACCCACGAGATGCTCAGCTTCGCAAATGTTTGCTACCCGCAATGTCCCGATCTTCCCTGAGGTAACAAGACGTGCTCAATACAGTCTAATGCAAAGAATTAAAAAATCAACCAACCCGATCATCCAAGCTATCCATAAGTCCTGCCATTTATCCTCTGAGGCCTAAGCTATGGACCTCTTGGTATGGAAACGTCTGTTTGTAGCTCCACTTAACTTCGACATTACAGTATTATTTCTAATCAATTGTATATATTTATATCCTTAGTATATGAACTGTCATTGTATTAATAATATTTGTCACATGGACTATAGTCTGCCAATAAACCTTTTCATTTTCATTTCATTTTCATTTCATTTTCATGTCATATATATATATATATATATATATATATATATATATATATATATATATATATATATATATTCCTATGTGTCTATTTTGGTGAAAAACAATAGGTTTTTAATATTATCCATTCTGTGTCTCTTCGTGGTTATTTCAGCATATCTATATATATATATATATGGTGTGGTTGTAATAATACATTTTCTACTCATCACATTTTGTTGTAAATGTTTCCTTAAAATAGCAGGTATCCTCAATTATAGATTAATTTGCATTAGTACTGCGCTAGGCTTTCTGAATACAATTCGATTTATGAAAAAACTGGATTTTAATTAAAAAAGATTCAGAAAATGTATGAACTAATCAAGTTAATTTCTCCTTAAAGGTCCGATGCGGAACTCGATCGTGTTATAGCTACTTTTCGTGACAGCTTTGAAGAAAAGCAAATAGTCGACGGCGATTTGGAGGTTTTACTGGACACTCGATCCACTGACATGAACACCGAGGTCGAAATATTGGCTCACATCCGATCCAACGAATGCCATGTCATCGAGGAACTAATGTAAGTTTTTTTTGGTTAAGAACAAGACATATTGTATTTTCATCAATTTATTAAATGATAGAAATCATGTTTTAGTACAGTTCAGCTTACAGAACTAGCGTCTATTAAAGAAGACTAACATTAATGGAGACATTTTACACAATATAGTTACAATTATATATACACGCGTAAAACTTTACACACTACATCGAGTGCGCACAAATGGGAACTTTTTTTATCTGTCTGCATACCAATTCATCATTCATCTCAGTGTCGCACAAATCGAATAATTTTTAAAAATTTATAAATCCCTTCCCACGTGACATGTGGGGGATTCCAGACAATTTCAGGGACATGCAACTGTTCGAGAAATTTTACAATAACAGGGTCACTCCAGGGATGAGTCCCCAGTGAATTAAAATAATACATTCTTTCCCTATTTTTAAAGTATATTGCAAACCAATGTATCCCCTCGCCCCCAACAACGTCCGTATTGACGATAATCCCCCTGCATTTTCTCGTAGTTGGTAATTTCAATGTTTCATTCTTCGCAAACACACCGAAAAATTTGGAGCGTGTGATTCGGTCACTTTTCATTACGCTCTGGAGTGTATTCGCGTCCATTTTAAAAGTCAGTGACTACGTTCCGGAAGCGGTCGAACTCAATTAGGGCTTGTGACTCGAGGTATACTAGTACACTAATAGGCGCGTCTGTCGGGTTGGTGAATTCCAATCTGACTGAGATGTTCCCACTTTGTTGTGGACTTAAGTGTGTATTTACACTAGCAGATAAGTCGGGGGTTATATCAAACGGGTAAAGGTTAAATTGATCGACAAATTCTTTCTACGTTACACCAGTCTCAAACTCATCACAGCCACCAGCAATATGGGCCAGCTTACTATAAGCTCTCGCGTAAAGCGGGAACACAGCGTCTGATGAGTAGTCCGTATCCATAGTCCCACCTAACGTAACGCCATTGATGTAAAGAGTTATATTTTTAAGGCTGAAATTCTCGAATTTAAAGGCGTTCTTTTCAAATTTTCCACTCGTCGAATAGTGATCCTGCATTCCAATTAATAACGTTTTACGTAGAACTCCCAGGGCTGCTTCGAGGCCAACCCTGCGGGCACCGTGTATAGTTTGATCTGTACTCTGTTAATTGGGTATTTTACTGTTGCATGTATTAAATTTTTTTCAATATTTTCATATTTCGGCGAACTTAATTTCACTCGCCGCACGCGCAGATGTTTCCATAATGTGAATCACAACGGGTTTTGCGCCCTCTTCTTGATCAGGTCCCAGATTTATGCAGATCTCAGGATTCGTGCGGGTAAGCTTTAACTTCATATCCACCCCATTCATAAGTAGTTTCTCCTGGAACGTGAAGTCTGTATGCAGACGTCCAAAACAATTGTATATCTTCTTTTCAGAATTTTTAAATTTACCCTTTATACTACTTTCGTCTTTAGTCTGATAATAGCCCTCGGCAGTTAAAAAGGTATCCTTCGCTTCTTTTGAAAAGTTGAGGACATTTTCCAGATAGGCTCGTAGGTGATAATAACCCGTTCCTGCCGAGATGTTGACCTGATTTAAATATACCTCACACTGGCTGGATATGGAGTGTAGAAAGTTGGTTTCAAGGTATGCACAGTAACTATCATCGCAGTCCGTTCCATCTCAATGGGCTATACGCAGTTTAGTGTACATGTGCATGCAGCTTCGATCAAAAAAGTATGGGCCTGAGCTGGATATCACGAATTCTATAGGGGCACTCGGGGAACTAATTGTGTTTAATGGGTTAATTGTAATAAAGTCACTGTGCTCAATAGAAACTTGTGTTGGGGGCATATCAAATGGGGACAACTCCGATTTACAACATTGTGAGCTACACGGATGGATGAAGCGCCCCATGACGAGTCAGAAATAGTGCCACCTCTCTCGACAAGTAGTAATCAGCCTATGATTCGTGAGAGCAATGTCCTCAGCTTATATCAGTTAAAAAAATTATCAACCATGGGTTTCATTCGCTTAGAACACTTCTTTTTTATGTCATTTTACGTTTAGCGCCACGTGTTGGTAACCCCTTCTTCCGGACAGCCCTCTTCTTCTTCTTTCCGCCACCACGCATTTTTATCTTTGCATCTTTGATGATTTCGTCCCGTGTACGTTTTAAATGTTTTTTTAGAACTTCTTTAGGTTTAGTTCCACCCATTATGTCTTCTACCGCGTTAAAACCTGATTGTAACGCTTTCCTCCCGAGATATCTGGCCCCCCTCTTCAGCAATGAGACAGCCGTGCGTAGTATGGTTGAAAAAATGGATCCAAGCCCACTCCCACGCTGATATCTCACCCCTCGATAGACTGTGAAAGGCTTTCGGGTCATTATAACTGAATGCGACGAAAATGGAACTTCACTGTTAAGCTCCCATCACCGAATGGGAAATTTTTTACCTCAATCGTCCTTATATATATTGAGATATTTCTTAGTAGATTAGTCGCAACATTCACAGAATGGGGCTTGTCATATGTAATGCTCAAACTCTTCCCTCTATGGTTGGGAATATGTGCAATACGCAGCAGACGCATCTGGGTATCCCCAACAAATTGATGCTCCACGATATTGCTGCAAATATAGCACATGTCTGGGGATGGATAGCCTTCACCCAATTTCTCCAATTTCAACTGATACATTAACCTGGATAAGTCATGTTGTGCCTCGTGAAAGGTATCTCTTTGGAACGCTGCTCCATAACGGCCCTCGGTTATATTTTGGAACAATCCTTTGTCTTTAATATTTCTATTATCCTGTGATTTTAGGGTCAGGGCATGTGCAGGTGTTTCTTTGTTTACGATTTCGTATACTAAATCGGCCGTAAGATTTGAGCTTTTTAAACTTGCGTTTAAGTCTCTCACAACATCTTCGGCCGCACCATAACGACCCGGGCCTAGTGTTACTACTGTAATGTAATACAGGGCCTTCCCACTCCGGGCGACACGCATGGTTTCATTCCTAATTACCCCTGCCTTTTCACACTCATCACGATCTCTCAGAACCGTAAAAATGGGTTCTTTATAATCAATACTTAAAAAGCTGGTGGATAGCTGAATTTCGCATAACCCCACCTCATACGAATCACGCTCCAATTCAATGGGCCCATGGAGTTCTGTTACAAAGTTGGCGAGTGTGTTGTTAGGATGTACAGACAGAGAAGAAGAGGACGGTAGTATAACCTAGAAGTGGTTAGGCGCCATGTTGTATACTATTTAAACTTCATTATTGCATCGGCTTTTATATAGGTGTTGAAGCTTTCTGAGTACCCTAGCCATTTCACCAAGTACACTTTTCTCTCTCCTGAACCTTTGCTGCCTAAATTTTTTTCAATTTTAAACACATTTTTTCCTAAATTAAATGTCACTTTCTGCAACTCCTCGCAGTAAAAGCCTCCTGCGATTTCTTCCCCATTCAAAGTTTCAACGTAATACAACATTATTTCGCCTTTAGGTTTCATAGCACTAACTTTAAAAATCTCACGCGAATTTATTTCCCGAAAGCGATAGCCTTACATAATCATTGATTTTGAAACGCGTAGAGTGTGGCGGCGGTGTTCCATCTCTTCTCACATCAGGCTCTGGGCACATACCTCTTTCTAAAACTTCGTTAGGTGTTGTGCCAATCGCGCGATGGTGTGAACGGTAGTATAACGAGGCCAATGATCCCAGAATGTTTATTTATTTATATGTGTTTTATGTGTAAAATAGCGATGCATGCGGTTCTTTATGGTACGTTGAACGCTTTCAGCTAAAGAGGCCTTATGTATAGAATTGCTAGTGTAGTAACTAATATTAAACTCTGTCAGCATGTTCTGAAAAGCACGGCCTATAAATTCTTTCCCCATGTGAGCACAAAAATAGCCTGGAACCCTGTTTTCTTTCAACATCAGCGTTTTGGTAACTTTAGCAATTGTTTCAGGCGATTTATGTCTCAGAGGAATTAGCCACAGATATCTAGAGAATACATCTTTTATGAATAGGATGTAGCGGTAGCCGGCATGGTAATTATTCGTTTTTTGACCCAGCCTCTTTTTATAATGAGAGCAAACGTTTCTGGTCAATTTGGAGGTGCTCTGCACGAATCTGCCATCCGTTTCCTGTGCAAATGCGTAGTTTTCGAGATATCGTCATCTCAAAAACTACGCATTTGCACAGGAAACGGATGGCAGATTCATGCAAAACACCTCAAAATCGACCAGAAAAGTTTGCATTCGTGCTAAACACAACCTAACCTAACTTAGCCTAACCTAACTTAGCCTAACCACCTAACCTAACCAGTCACCTTATTTTGGAGGATATAGTTCTGCAATTGCAGTAAGGAAGTGATGCAGAACTGTAGAATCGTCAGGATGTTCTGCCAGGAACAAGTATCGTGCGAAATATTTCCGGTAATGAGGACGTCTATTCCCAGCACGTAAAACCCACGATTTCACATCCTTCCATTTTTTTACGGCACCTAAACACCTTCGAGTCTTGTCTTAAAATACAGGCAGTATTACATTTAGGGCAAATCACGGATGTCGGAATTATGCCGTGATTGGAAAAAAAATCTAAACTTTTATCTTCATCGAGGCCAACAAGGCGGATTAGGTCCTCGAAATCAAGTTCACAAGATTGACACGTCATACCAGTAGAACGAAAATTACCACACTAACCAGAAACAGAAAGAAGTAGCCAAAGCAAGAAAAAGTAGCCAAAAAAAGGCCAAGAAAAATCTCCAAAAAAGGTAGCCCAAATAAACAAACCAACCTAAATTTATATACATACATATTTGAAAGTAGAAAATATATTTTTTTTAAAAAGTACATTTTATACAAATTTGCACAAGATAATATATATATTTTCTTATTCAGCTTTGATTGGTTATTCAATATATATTGCTGTTATAGCTGGGTGTGACAGGGTCAAAAAACGAATATTAACCGCCGTCATTATACAATGAATATCTTTCATGTCTGTTAAATCCGCTTGACAAATAGAGTCACTCGAAGCCGCCGTTGTCCTGGCTGTTTTAAACCTTTTCCTCACCTGCTTGTGAAGTGTATAAGCATCCTGCTCCCGCAAAAACCTCTCAACATCTTTTTCCCCTACTCCATCATTGTAAACACCTCTGTACAGTCTATTAACACCACCAAAGGAGGCTGGGTTAGAAATATCATAATAGCGTTTTCTTAATATGTTAGCCATTTGCGTATTTTAGAGACATGTGGATAGGGTTGGCCATTGTTGTTTGGTCTCTTCTTTCTCCTCTTCAGAGATGCTACTGTTGGGGGTGATGGCGTACTCAATTGTGGCACATGCGAGACTTGCTCCAAGTCTTTTAACCTATTCAGATTTCCTTTCAATGTTTTGGGGACATTTATTTGTTGTAGTCTTGGTTTAATATGCTTCCATCCTGCTGGTCAGGGCCTGTCCCACTTTCTCACCAGATCATGGACAATGTCGACGATACTCGATCCCTGTACCCTTGTTTCTTCAACAATGACCTCGCCTGTATCGGTCCACTGGATGATGGGGTCCTCACTCAATACAGTGGGAGACTGCATTTTAATACGTGTTCGATGTGTTGCGTTCTGTTATTCTTTGGTTGGTCATCTCTAACTTCGGCCCCAGCTACTATGTCGCCATGCTCATCGTTGCTCGCGCTGCGCCTAATAACCACAGGGAGCTCTGTCGGATTCTTATAATCTTCGTACTCATGAAGAAATTTCTGCGGAGCCTCTTGGTACAAAATCCTTTTCTCAACAGGTGACTTTTCACTGTTTAATAGGTCTATCAATTCGCTTTCCATTCTTTTAAGCCAGCTTTTACGGGGTTCTAGAACCGTGTCTAGACTCTTTGAACTTTGCAGTGAAGCATACACCTCGTGTGGAATCACTACCGCTTTCTTCATTATATTAATCTAGTCAGTAAAGGTCCCAAAACTGAAAATAAGATGGGGAGGAATGATCCCCCTCTTCGTACAATAATTCGCTTTTTCTTCCCTACAGGTTGACTTTTACGAGCGAGCGTACGTATTATGTTCTTGTAACGACGAAGGCGAAGGGATTCCATTGGTACATTACATTTTGAAATGAAAATGAAAATTAAAATGAAAAGGTTTATTGGCAGACTATAGTCCATATGACAAATATTATTAATACAATGACAGTTCATATACTAAGGATAGAAATATATACAGTTGATTAGAAATAATACTGTAATGTCGAAGTTAAGTGGAGCTACAGACAGACGTTTTCGTACCAAGAGGTCCATAGCTTAGAGGATAAATGGCAGGACTCATGGATAGCTTGGATGATCGGGTTGGTTGATTTTTTAGTTCTTTGCATTAGACTGTATTGAGCACGTCTTGTTACCACCGGGAAGCTCGGGACATTGCGGGTACCAAACATTTGCGAAGCTGAGCATCTCGGGGGTAATTATGTAAAAGTAAAAGACCTGTTGTACAGCAAATTTAGGGTTCTGCCAGAACCTTTTTTATAATTCACCCAGAGTTGCTGTCCGTATATATTACTGCAGAAAGTACGAAAGAGTGTGTCTTTAGCTTCACTTGTACAGAAACGAAAGTTCCTTATGGTCATATTCGCTTTAGCACATAGGCTTCGAGATTGTTTTCTTATATCCGAGTCATCACTCAAGGAGCTGGTAATAGTTTGACCCAAATACTTAAACTCTTGTACTTCCTCAATTACTTCACCATTCATTTTAAACCTTCTATCAGCTGGCTGATTACAGCTTTTAGGATGAAATTGCATAACCTTAGTTTTTGTAACATTAAAAAGAATATCATGTTTCTGCGAATACACTTCGCAGATATTTAGTAGCCGATCCAGACCTTTAACAGAGGGACTTATTAACACCATATCATCGGCATAAACTAAGTTATTTATCTTTGTGTTATCTATACAACATCCTACTGTTGCCTCATTAAGTGAAGCAATTAATCCGTCAATATAAACATTAAACAGCATAGGGGAGAGCAAGGAGGCTTGTCTCACCCCGCAAGAGGAGCCAAAACACTCGGATAGTACATTGCCCCACCTAACAGTGAAAGATTGGTGGGAATACCAAAATTTCAATAAATTTAATATGTACATGGGAACCTTCCTGTCTTCTAGTTTTGCAAATAAAATATTGTGGTTCACCCTATCATATGCCTTACTTATATCAAGGAAACAGCTATAAATGGTTGAATTACTGTCAATGTATTTAGATATTGTTTCTTTAAGTACATAGATACAGAGGTCAGTTGAGTGGGACCTTTTAAAGCCAAACTGATTAGGAGATGGCCATAGGAAGTCATTTAATCGGAGTAACAAGAGTTTTTCTAGTAGTTTCGAGAAGCAGGAAGCGACAGCAATAGGCCTGTAATTATTGCTGGACAGAATGTCTCCATACTTATTTTTGACCAGGGGCAAGATATATACCCTCATGAAGTCTGCAGGGATATAGCTATGAGCAAGCATGGCTGATAGGAGCAATGATATATGCAGACATACTACGTCATTTGCATATTTTAAGTGCTCATTCGATAAGTCATCTACCCCTGACGCAGAACCAGTCTTTAACTCTTTAATTAACCTCTTTCCTTCAGAAAATGATATCAAAATATTTTCCCTTGTCCCTCCCACAATCGTTTCGCTGCAATCTATCTTAAGATTATCCCTACTCACACTATTAAGAATGTTAGAGTAGTGGTTTTTCCACAGCTTTGCAATTTCATCCTCCCCCGATACCCCATCGATTGTCGGAGGGAGGACATTTTTGTCACCCGTTTGATTCTTAACAAATTTCCAAAATTTGTTATTATCGTTATTTATGCGAGCTTCACAGGCTTTTGATGCTCGAATAGACTTCTTCCTGTTTACATCGCCTTATGGCCGCCTTATACTGACCCCCGACTTCTACACATATTTATGTATACTGGTCCTAATCTGGGTCTACCATGGAAGCACCACAAATCATAGGCGTCTTTCGATTCCCTCTTCAGGGGGGCAATAAAATCATTCCATCCAGGAATAACCTTAGTATGAAAGTTGTTAGATTTAATCAAGGGGCTTCCTGCTTCTCTTAACAGGGATATTATCTTACTATAATACCTATCTATGAGTTTACAGTGAGAATCATTTGAGCAAGGATTATTACAGGCAAGGTGCAAAATTTCTAAATTATTAAAGAGGTGACATGTTCTGTCTTTGTATTCTACTCTCTGCTGCATATTAACATTGGACCAATCGACGCGATTATTCTTACCTATTGAGTTCTTGTTAAGTCGTGTTGCGCATAAATTAGTAACGTTAATTAATATTTCTAATGATCTATGATCAGAAAGAAGGAAATCATGCAAAATATGAACTCTAACAATTCGATCCTTTAGATTATTACTAGTGAGAGAATGATCAATCCACCTGGTGGTACCACTCATATCGCTAACGTATGTAAAATTACCACTGGCTACCCCTAATACATCTACATCACTTATACTTAAATTGGCCGACTCGCACATGTTACCCAATTCTACAAAGAATTCCGAGTTCACATGTGCGTTAAAGTCCCCCATTATTATACAGTGAGAATATTTGCGGTTATCTGATAATGACTTAATTTTGTACAGCAAATCACTGTATTCATCTAGATTACTGCCGTTGTTATATGGTAAATAGCAGTTTACAATTAATATGCAATCATTGTTCATTTGTAATTCAATGCCTAACAACCTTACGTTATCGCTTGTTAAAAATCTTATATGTTTTGACAAATTTTTCCTTAATAAGAAAGCAACACCGCCAAAAGGCCTACCGTACATTAATTCATCTGACAAGTCTACTGCTGATGACGCATGGTACATAAAGTCATCATGGATAGTAGAGAGGAATTTTAGCTCTTGCTTAGGTAGCCAGTGCTCCTGCAGGAGTATCAAATCTGCATTGTCGCAGATTTTATGAACATCTACAGTTGAATTCCTCACTGACCTTAAATTATATGAGACTATTTTCAACAAGTTATCCGCCATGACTGATAGAAAATTTATTATTAGTAAGAGTATTATTATTATACACAGTACAACTTTCAGGCATTACCGTTAGGGCGCCTATTATTATTATTATTATTATTTTGCCTGTTATCAACTCTAATGGAAAAGTGAATAAACTCCTTAACAATAATACCGTCTGGCCATTGACTCATATTATACGGGTTGAAATGCGCATTTACACCTTTAATTATTACTTTAAAAGAGTTATAATACGGAGATTTCGTGTTTAGTTTATTAACTATCACTATTCTGTGTTCACCAATGATTTCTTCTATCATGTGTCGAATATCGCTTGCCTCGTTCGAGAGCTGAATTCGCGACACAAATAGGGTGAGATTCTCCATCGGTGGCCTCGCCGCGGAGACCGGTTGAGGAGACCTTTGGGACGGGCGCCTATTAACAGTTACCCACCCGTCCTGCTCCCTCGATCTCCCTGAGGCAGGGTTCGCCTGCCTGGGGGATGGGTGGCACAACCTTTGGGGGATAGGAGGACCCTCCCTTACTCTGTGGCTTGGTGAGGGTCTGTTAGCGGTGTTTATACCCTGACGGCCGCGCGTGCCTCTCCTTCTTCGGTGGGAGGGGGGGGGGGAACTGCGTACCGAGAGAGGCGTAATCGAACACCTCTCCTCTTCAGGCAGATTTCACAGGTGCATTTTAAAAAGTCCGGGTCGATGTTTTTAACACACATCTGCTGCAATGCCCGGTGCAATTGTTGATGGATTTTTATTAATTCACGGTATTTCTTTAGCCTATTTGTCATTCTGGAATATACACCGTTTCAGTCTCACTTGGGAATATATTCGTTCTTAGAAGAACCCTAAACGTGTTTCGCGGGTGAAGGTCACAAAGCAAATATCCGTAACGCTGACTTTTAGCTTCTTCATAAACTTCCAAAAACTCCTTACGCTGATTCGGGAACATTTGATTGGCTAATACCCCAATTTGTGACACATCTCTACGTTGTGCTAATAAGACTAGATATTGTGTATTTAACGACACATCGTGCATGTATCTATTTTTGAAAAATAGATTCTAATTGATGAAGAATACGTTTATGTTAAGATGGTGGGAGAACACTGTAAATGTCTCGGCAAATGTTTTATCCATTTCCAACATGAGATCGTCAATTACAAACACTGTATGCTCATTTCCCTTTAACGAATTAACGTCATATACGCCTTTGTGGGACAAAATATCATCTTTTTACTCGTTGAATACTGATTGATACGTCGAATAGCACTATATCACTTTATGCACAAATTTTGAGAACATCTCCCCCTTATCTTTAATGATTTTAAGCATAAACACAGTTCTACCACATCCTGTAGGGCCAGATATAACACATGTGGATGGGCTTGTGAACCTGAATTTTTCTACAGATTCCATCTCTAACACGTCACACCCCTAAGTGGCACATTTACAAAATATAACAAAATTTAAGTGTTGCTCCTTATATTCTACAATCTTGTTTTTGTCTTCCACAGAACCGTGAATGACGACGATGTACAGTACTCCATCATCGATATTACACACGACCCCGATGAGAGTGTAGCTACAGACTCCAACCCCGCTAACGAATCCTCATCAGCGACACCTCCACCACGTGGCAGTTCAAGGCGGAGGTACGATGATGAAGAACCTTCCATGTCAGGTATAAAACGTGCCAGGAGTGCACCGGTTGCTAGACCTCCAGTAATAAAGCCCCAGCCCTCTACGTCTTTCGACACAACCTCCACACTAGCTCCCTCCTCAAATATACTCCTTTATTCCTGTTCAATTCCGGGTACATCCTCCACACCAGCAGCTTCTCGTGCTGTGGAGGAAAGTATAACATTCGAACTGCTGCGCACCGTTAACCCCACCCCTGCCCTGACTAGAAATCGGTACGTAGTCAGGGTTGACCCTGGAACCCTGTATAGCAACGGTGTTGGACTGCGATGCGTAGTTGAGCGTATTGTGGAATTTGCCCTTCAGAACCGCGACGAACGTGAAGTCCGGATGAGGTTGTCTTTCAGATTCGGGTCAGATGACGGGGATGTAGATGATTTTTATGTAGCAATACCGTTCAGACGCTTGCCAGCTCTAGACATAGAATATATCTTGGGCTGTGTAATGCAGGCGTCTCAAAATAGTACAGCCTTCAATATGGACAACTTCACGGTAGATATTGTCAGAGTATTCCCGGTTGCGGCCACACCTTATACTCTTAACTTCAATTCTCAGGCTATTTACAGACGTCACATAAACTCCGAGCGTGGCTGCGGATTTATAGCTGTAATCCTGGTTCAAATATTTACCGTACTAAATACGAGATCCAGACAAATTTGGTTGCCTACGGTTGTGCAGCGTGCTCGTAAACTGGCTTCAGCTTGTAAGCTTGAGTTTGAGTGTAATATGGGTCCTGAAGAACTGAGAATGGTAGAGCAGGAAATGAATGTTCGTATAGTTATATTTGGAATGGATGATCGTCGCAGGACTGTTTATGTTTTTAAAAGCTGTGTGAGACATCGTACAAGACCTCTACTTATTTTAGGAATATCAGGAACAACGTATCTCCCCATCCGCAATATAAGGAACCTTTACGCTAGTTATGATAAAAGTCGAAAATATGGAAGGCATCATGATTTGTGTAAGGGATGTCTCGAGATTGCGGATGATATAGTGAAACATTGGAAGGAATGCCACATGGTATATGAGGGTGTGTCAATTTTAGGGAGCAAAGTGAAATCTTTAGATTTTCAAATACTACTAGTGACCAAATGATGCATTTTTAGGTGCTAAATCGAAATATGGCTTTAAAATCCAGATTTAACCACTCCTAGCTACTTATATTTGAAGTTGAAGTTTACGAAAAATCAGCAATTTTTGCAAGTATTTTTTTTATTGTATATAACTACATTTTACACACATTACATACAATTAAAGACATTTTGATTGTATTTCAATATTAAAACTTAGAAATATAGATAGGCTTCTTGAACTTTGCCAAGGATGCCATATATAACTACATTTTACACACATACAATTAAAGTCTTTTTGATGGTATTTCAATATTAAAACTTAGAAATATAGATAGGTTTCTTGAACTTTGCCAAGGATGCCATGTCTGCCTTGCTCTTGTTCCTGGACATGAGCTCCCTACTGGCCACCTGGCCACTGATGTACTCCTCCCTCCTCTCTTGTGAGTAAACATGTTGTGCTGCTTCAGGTGTCATCCTTACACACCTCTCTACTGACTGTATGTGTGAGGGCCATGCAGGAACTTCCATTGGTCTATCCAGAAACTCCTTCATTGCAGCAGTGGTGAGGGAGCAGGTCAGAGGAGGCTTAGTCACGCCAGAGTTCCAGTCAATAAGCTCCGAGAGTTTGGTGGCATCTGGGTTGATGTCAGGAGTCTTCCTGGGTCTGACACTGCAGTCTCCTACCTGTGTGTCCTCATCTCCTTCACCTCTGATTTCCAGTATCCTCTTCACTGCCTCCCTTCTCTCCTCCTCCACCTCACAGCACAGCATGGCCTGCACACAGCTTCAGCGTGTGCATACCAGGCTGATCTCTTCACTGAAGGCATCACTATTCCTATTACCTCCTTCTTCTGACTTCTGAGCAGCTCCTGCTGGTACAGTACATGCCAGGGACCCTCCACCCAGTTGTGATTTAACTTGATGTTGAACCAGTTTGGCATGTAGACTCCCACTATGAATTCCACAATTATCCTCAGATTCTTCAGGTTCCTCCCCTTCAGCCCATGTTTGGAAATCCACAATCTGCAGAACCTTAGAGCCGTGGTGAGCCACCTACTGTGACAGACTGGCCCAATCTCCAGGAGAGCCAGAATCTGAGGTACCTCTCCCGATCTGATGGCAGTGATGATTCTGTAGCCATATGATTGGTCTGTGCTGAGGCCCTTGACTACCTCCTGTGCTGAGATGGGGTACAGGAGGACCAACAGTGATCCTCGTGAAGTTTGGGTTGATCTCCTGCTCAGTGGAAGTGTCTAACATCTTCCCTAGGGGCCCAGACCACTTGTTGTTGCTCAATGTCTTGCCATCCAGTGCAGTCACCAGGTGTCTGAGACTCCGCTCCCCAGAGTGCAAGTCACAGACAATCCACACCAACTTACTGCCAAGCTTGGCCTCCACATAATGCATTACTCCTCCCTCCCAGCCAGTATTCACATTAGTACTGTCACCTCCTATGGCCAAAAGGGTTTGGTCTGCTCCTCTCTCTCTTAGCCAGTTCACCAGATGATCAGCAATGACCTCAGCATGACTTCTCTCCTCTGCAGCTTCCTCTGGTACAAAATGCCACAGATATTTCCCACCTGGTTCATTGCACACTGTGTAGTGTTCTTCCTTAATGAGGCCATGAAACTGCCTGTCACTGCCCTCAGCTTCCATCATCACTTTCGTGTCATCTCTTTTCCCATCAAAGAAGATACAGGTGATGCCATTTTCCCTAATCTCTTCATCAAACTTCTTGACCAGCTCCTTAGTCATTCTCTCCTGAGCCCTCCTCACCTTGTTGTGGTCAATCACCAGTGTTGTGTCAAACTCTGTGATAAGAACAGCATCAATCTAGGCAGAAGTGGCAATCTCTGCAGTCTCTCTCAGCCCAGTGTGATGTCTCAAGCTAGCCAGAGCTATGTTGGTGATATCTTCAGTGTTGTATTTTTTCTTCTTAGCCACAGGCAAGGAAGAAGTTGTCGCAGCCTCTGGTATGAAGTCTTCGTCCTCCTCTCTCCTCCCTGCCTCCTCCAGTATATCTCCAGTCTCCTCCAACTCTATCTCCATCAGTGACTCCTCCCTCAACTCCTCTTCTTTCTTGGCTGACTCCTCTGCTTTCCTCCTCCTCTTCTCGGCCTTCCTTTTCTGCTCCTGTCTCTGCAGCACTGCTTCCTGTCTCCTGGTCTCAGGGTGATCAGCTAGACCCATCTGGTGTGCCCCCACACTGCCCACCTTTTCTCTCTGACCTTTAATGAAGGCAAGCTCCTGCACTGGTATCTTCTGCTCGCTCCTGCAGCTGCAGTCAATGTGAACCTCAATGTTGCAGACAGGGTTGCACCCAAGCTCACTGCAGCTCTTGATCACACAGTGACAGGTCAGGATGTCCACCAATTTGTCCAGTTTCATCATGAACCTATCTTTGACCTCTAGCTTCACATTGCCAATGGACACCTTCACCGCCTCATCCCACAGTGCCTTCACTTTAGCCCTGATCCTGACCTCACTGTTGATTACAAGTCCTGTGAATAGAGCGTTGGCCTTTCTCCAGTGAGCCAGTAGCCCTGGAACAATGCCGTTGTTAATCAGGTCATTAACTGGGTAATTCCTCCTGTCTTCCTCACTCATCTCTTTCCTCAACAAACCATACCTCAGCAGATCTCTGGCTGTGGGCAGCTCAACAGAAGGAAGTTCTCTCCCAGTCCCCATCAAATGACTTAGGTGACAACTTGATTTGCTTCTGGGTTCTGATTTATTTTTGACTTATCCTCTGGATCTGTGAACAAAAGAAATGTCATTGAAATTTGGATAGGTCTACTGATTATGATTATATAAAATTAAGTTAATTGAAATTCTTAATATCTTCCTATAAGCTCAGATAAAAGGGTCTGTTGTTATAGGTACAAGACTTAATTATTCAAAGTAATAACAATTTCATATATCTATCATATCAAAATATACAGAAAGTTTGGGTCACACAACATTTCGAATAATTTGAATTACACACTATTTACATTACGAAGTAATCAAAATTGTCAAAAAGGAGGGAAAACAAATGCTTTCACAATCAAAACTCCAGCATTTGTGACTATGTGAAACTTAGAAACCATACTGCACACCAAAAATAACCAAAGTTGACCACACATATCAATGGCACATTGATATACGATGCTTCAGTCATATTTAGGTTATATTTCAAACCTTTATGGTCAAATATAGGTAGGTAAGTGGCTCTTTTAAACAACACTAAAGATACTTCTAAGTTTGCTAGATAATATGACATCATTTGAGCATTATTAGTTTTTGAATTGTTGACTTTACTAAAATTGACACACCCTAGCATGGAGGTTGAATGTGATGAGTGTCACAAATGTGATAAACGGACAAACGTTTTTAAAACGATCGCACACGACAGCCCTGTGAAACTCTTTGTGTCCTGTATTGTCAAGTTACCGGACAAGTTCAAAAAATGTCTGTGTATATTCTTGCCCATAACGCGGCAAAATTTGACACACAGTTCCTTTATAAGGAACTGCTTGAGCACGAGTCATTAGAGATATTCACGGGTGATCCCCTGAAAAGAGGAAACAAGCTTATACAAATGCAGATAAGAGGTAATGTTTAGTTTAAAGATACTTTATTATTCACACCTTATAAACTAGCCAAGCTACAGAAGGTGATGGGTGTAGCTGCCGAAGTTTCAAAAGGGTATTTCCCTTACACTTTCCTCACTAGCGACACTTTAAATTACGTAGGACTACCTCCACCCAAACAATACTTTAACTACACCAACATCAGTGATAGTGAGCGTGAAGATTTTGACCGCTACTACAACAGTTTTAATGAAGCTAATCCATACAATATAGCTGATGAATGTGAGCGTTATTACGTGAATGATGCGCGCGTACTTAGAGTATATTTCCAGGCCTTTAGAAGGATGTACGTAAACCGTTTCAACTGCGATCCACTGAAAGTCGCAACCACAATCGCCTCATTGTGCTTTACTGTGTTCAAGAACAATTTCATGCCTAAAGACACTTTAGCCGTCATTCAGAGAAACAACCCTCGCAGTTATGGGTACAAGGCTATTTACTGGCTCATACACATACAACAGCAGACCGGAGTATACATAAGACACGCCCCAACACGGAAGACGTACCCATTAAGGTCAATTGTCGAGTTTTTTGGGTTGATGGTCTAAGAGAAGACTGTACCACTGGTGAGACGACTGTGTACTCCTTTAACGTTGCTGGTGGCATGGGTGCCGACGTCCTGAGTGTGAAATCGTAAGAGATATCCGCGGTAGATCTCCTGCCGACAGTCTTGCATGGACCCGCACCTGCGATCAGCTTATAGGTACCCAGCTCACTCACAAGATCTTGTGGGAGCATGAGTATGATGCACGGATGAAAACAGATGGCCAGTACCGTGAAGAAATAAACACGATCAAGCGTTCAATGGTGTTGGATCCTCTCAAATGCGGTGATAGTTTGTTCGGAGGGCATACACACCCATTCAAGCTATACTTTCCACCTACGGAGGGCGTGAAACTCCATTACTACGACTTCTGTTTTTTATATCCCTACGTGATGAAGAACAATCCGTACCTCGTAGGTGCACCTGAAACACCTGCCCACCATCGAGGTGTTCTCAACAAATTTGAACAAGTACTATTTCGGTCTTTCTTTCGTAGACGTGCTCCCCCCCTCGCGATTTATGGATGCCGATCATCCCCGTCGTTATAGATCACAAACTCATGTTTCCCCTATGCGTGAAGTGCGCAGAGGAGAATAATGGGTCCTTTAATCATACAACCAACCAGCGGAAGATCAGAGGTGTATACACAAGTCTTGAGCTGTCCCTAGCCATCCACCATGGTTACAGAATATTGAAGATATATGAGGTGTGGAGGTTTCAGAAACTCCCCAACCTTTTCACGCCATATATAAATACTTTTTTGAAGGATAAAGTAGAAGCATCAGGCTACCCGCGAGGGGTTGAGAGCGAGGGTAAAAAATCGGCTTATATTCAGCCTTACCGTGACCGTAAAGGGATACAACTTGACCGGGCCCAAGTTGTTAAGAACCCTGGCAAGCGCTTTAGTGCAAAGTTGTGCCTAAATAGTCTTTGGGGCAAGTTTGCACAGAATACAGGTAAGGGGAACGTTCACCTAGCCCAAAGTTATAACGAGGTGTGGGATTATGCCAATGCCCCCGATAAAGAGGTTATGGAGATCGTGAATGTTGGTAACACGTATATAATAAAGTGGCCACAGCTACCTCACCTCACAGCTACCTAATAAGGTGGCCACAGCTACCTCACGTGTTACAAACATACCTGTAGCCAGCATCACAACGGCATACGCAAGCATCAAGCTTTGGGGCTACTGCACTCTCTTGGGCGGAGGGTGCTGTACGCTGACACAGATAGCGTAATATTCAAAGAGAGGGAGGGTGAATACATGCCGCCTATTGGGGAATTCTTCGGAGAGTTGACTGACGAGATCAAGGATGAGTATGGTGATGGTGCATACGCTGACTCCTTTGTATCAACAGGGCCAAAAACGTATGGGGTACGGATGAGGATGAGGGAGGATATGAAATATATTGTGAAGGCTGAGGGTATCACGTTTGGCCAGGCGAACCGACCGGTCGTTAACTTTGACTCGTTGAAAGAGTTAGTGTGCTTGGAAGATGAGGACGACCAGCCACCCCAACTGAGTGTGGAAATCCACAATTTTCGGGCGCAGAAACTGTGGGACGTGAAGGAACTTAGGGGTGCGAAGGTATGCGTAACACCTATAGGAAACGTTACCAGGTGCCTGATACCTATGATACCGTACCCTTTGGATACCATAATCCTTGATTGTTATATATATATATATATATATATATATATATATATATATATATATATATATATACAGGGTGGGCCGTAAGTTTCCATACATAGGAAAAATTAAACGTTTGTTTTATGTTTCAGATACCCTAAGAATATGCGTTTGACGTAAGATCTTGTTTACTGATGAAGCAAATTTTTACGTCAATGGAGAGGTTAATCGGCAAAACATACGTTATTGGAGTAATGCTAACCCTAACTGGCTGAGTCCGACGAAGATGCAAGGTGCCGGTAAAGTGATGGTGTGGGCCGGGATATGGGGTGACAGAATTATTGGACCAATTTTTGTCAGTGGAAATCTTAATGCCGAAAGGTATCTTAACATGTTGCAAGAAGAGATTTTCCCATCCCTGCTAAACGAGGAAGGTAACTTCCCAGTTTACTTCCAGCAAGATGGAGCTCCACCTCATTATGGTCTTCACGTGCGTCGGTATTTGGATCAGCAGTTTCCGGATGCTTGGATTGGTCGGCGTGGTCCTGTGGAGTGGCCTCCCAGATCCCCAGATCTCACCCCCCTTGATTTCTATCTTTGGGGGCACTTGAAGGCCATGGTGTATCAGGAAAAGATACGAGACATAAATCATCTAAAGGAACGTATCACCAACGCCATTACAAGCATAACGTCAACTGTGCTAATGCGTGTTCATCAACAGTGGGGAACACGTATTGAAATGTGTTTTCAAAACAATGGCAACCATGTAGAGCATATTATATAAATAAAAATGGTTGTCCATAAAAAAAAATTTATTTTTCCTATGTATGGAAACTTACGGCCCACCCTCTATATAATATATGTATATGTATAGAAACGAAGTAAGTATAGAGGAGTGTTCTGCACACGTGGAAGAGAAATAACGAACAAATGAAAAATAAGGCACCCGCCCGGGAATCGAACCCAGGATCTTCCAATTGCCGGTCAGACGTGCTAACCACTACACCACGGAGCCACGATAATCAGAAGTCGCAATTCTCCTACATAGGGCAGAAACCAATGCCTTGAGAGGGCACCCTCGCAAATCGTGAATATGTACATTTAACTGCAATGACCACGCAGTATATTAATGTATAGAAACGAAGTAAGTATAGAGGAGTGTTCTGCACACGTGGAAGAGAAATAACGAACAAATGAAAAATAAGGCACCCGCCCGGGAATCGAACCCAGGATCTTCCAATTGCCGGTCAGACGTGCTAACCACTACATTACTATACTGCGTGGTCATTGCAGTTAAATGTACATATTCACGATTTGCGAGGGTGCCCTCTCAAGGCATTGGTTTCTGCCCTATGTAGGAGAATTGCGACTTCTGATTATCGTGGCTCCGTGGTGTAGTGGTTAGCACGTCTGACCGGCAATTGGAAGATCCTGGGTTCGATTCCCGGGCGGGTGCCTTATTTTTCATTTGTTCGTTATTTCTCTTCCACGTGTGCAGAACACTCCTCTATACTTACTTCGTTTCTATACATTAATATACTGCGTGGTCATTGCAGTTAAATGTACATATTCACGATTTGCGAGGGTGCCCTCTCAAGGCATTGGTTTCTGCCCTATGTAGGAGAATTGCGACTTCTGATTATCGTGGCTCCGTGGTGTAGTGGTTAGCACGTCTGACCGGCAATTGGAAGATCCTGGGTTCGATTCCCGGGCGGGTGCCTTATTTTTCATTTGTTCGTTATTTCTCTTCCACGTGTGCAGAACACTCCTCTATACTTACTTCGTTTCTATACATTAATATACTGCGTGGTCATTGCAGTTAAATGTGTGTATATATATATATGAAAATGAAAATGAAAAGGTTTATTGGCAGACATATATATATATATATATGTCTATTGTTAACGATATGTTTATTTATTACGTATATTTGTAAATGTTTCAATTAGGGTTTCATTTTTTCTCCTTTGTGTGTGTGTGTGTGTGTGTGTGTGTGTGTCTCTCTCTCTCTCTCTCTCTCTCTCTCTGTCCGTGAGTGTGTGCGTGCGTATGTACAGGAAAAAGTCCTAAGCTCCGCCCGCTGTAAACTGAATCAAAGGGTCACGTGACTCCTGCTACTACCTGGGTATATCTCTACCCCTGCGTGCTCAGTTGACCTCTGCAAGCCTGCAAGCCCTGGAGCTCAGACGTGTATTTTCTGACGTAGACGAAAAATAGTGATCGCTACTTTTGATATTGCGTGTTCGACGTTTATGAAGTGGTATTTGGTAAAGTCGGAAGATGTGGTGAATACTGAAAGACGGCCTACCCACCCTCCTTTGGGACTTTTAAGGCTACATTGAATCGCGCGAAGCTTGAGAAAAAAGATGTTCAAATACTCTATGGACATTCTGGCGAGAGCATTGCCGGATTTCGCGGCACAAACGATGTAATGGACTACGTTGAAGGGTTAAATTGTATAAAAGCGTACATATAGCGTGAGGTGAAAGAAACAACACGTGCAGAAGAGAAGCAACGGGTATGGGTAATGAGTCTTGTTGATGAGTGGTGTGACAGGCGATATTATATCATGCTGCATTATACCGAGTACGCGTACCCTGCGACTGAGAATGTAAACCTTGTCATCATGGACAAGCTAAAGTACTTTTACCACTACATTCATATACAGTATATCATGAAGAGGTTCGCAGCGAGATTGTGGCTAAAGGCCTGTGGGAGTTTTTAATATAATTTAGAGCCGAGTATCGACTGTTAAACAAAAAGAATAAATACGGGCACATGTTTCTCTCAAATAGTGCACCAGATTGTTAATATGTGGAGAAAATGAACGTCTAGTACGCATTCCGATAAAACATTAAAACTGAAATCACCGCATGTGTCGGAAAAATTGCCCGGTATAATGGGTACAAGTACACGCGTGATTCATGCTACAACAAACCCGTACACAATTCAACAGCTTATGGTGTGACCCCGTCGAGCCGATCCGCCCACCCGTGGCTCATAGTCATCTCAGGGCTTGAACCGACTGGAAATGCACTCCTCGAATACAATGGAACTTCCTTTGAGAAGCATTCTCAATGCCGTGTACGATGTGTCCGTGACGAAGTCATTGCGCGTGTTTAGTCGTGAAACCGGTGCCATTAACTATGTACTTGAAACGACTTGTAGACAAGCAAACTCTGGTAAACGTAATGTTATTTATTTAAGTGTTGAGGAGATGTCTTCGTGATAGTTGAGAAGTGGGGTGAGGACCGTTATAAAATACCTGCAGGTGTAGGTACAAGAAGAGAACAGATTAGTGATGCCCCCTCATATGCCATTGTTTGTACGTTGTGTATAAATAACGATCAGGCATGCATTGATATACGACTGATGTAGAAGAATGCATCTGATAATAACGTTCTTGTCCCCACGCGAAACCGATTCATTCTCGACAGAATGTTTGAAATCGTCGGATTCCGCAAGCTAAAGCCTATATTAGACGCGCGTGTTATGGATATGATTTATTTTGACACGGTTTTTGAATACGCATACACCGCTCTGCTCGACGGGTTTATCGAATGTAGGAATGAACAAGGCGAGAATGGTCTAGAGCTGGATGTTTATTTAAAAGGTTTAGACTCTTCGAAATATCATGAACTTTGGTACAAAGGATTTGAGCGGTACAAGGCAGAGCTCGCCTACACTGTTCACCTTGAAGAATTGTACCTCTATATAATGAGCAGCTGTCGTTACGACTTAGAAGATTATTTCAATTGCCGCTATGCGTTGTGAAGAAGAGTTCACGATTGAAAAGCTCAGATCGGTAAGAAAAAACCCTCGATTGGAAAGCATTGTTTATAAACTTGAATTTAATAATAAAGTTGTGGCTAACGACGCCCTCTTTGTGCGTGCTTTTGCCTGTATTCTGTCCGTGTTTAAAGACACTTTGCCAACCGGTTGTAAGGTGGGCACAAAAATAGTATTAAACGGTATGAATGCCCTTTACATCGAGTATAGGCGCCCGCACACCTTGAGTGGTGAAATATGCTAAATCGTATTTATTGTATAGTACAAAGCAACAATGATGTAACTGTAGACTCGATCACGTGCGAGTTTAGTATTTTAGTTAAGCGCGGTAGACCATAAGGTATATGCATTTTGATTTTATATAGGTTTTGCTGTTTATATATATATATATATATATATTAATGGGTATATAGTTTTATCCTGTACTATTACTATTTTTTATATAAGTTTTGGTGTTTATATATCTAAGGGCGTATTTGCTTGTACATATATTAAATGGTTGTATAGTTTTATCCTGAACTAATGTTATTATTTAAGAATGTGTATGTATATATCCTTCGCTTAAAGTGTGTAATTTTGCTGTATATTGTTTTTGAATGTATATCTCAGTGGTTCCCAACCTGGGGTCCGCGAAGGTAGTACTGGGGGTCCGTGAGCTTTCAATATTTCGAGAGGCTCCAATGGAAATCGTACATTTACCCACGATAAGGGCGCTTAGGCTAAAATTTCGTTTCCTTACTCTTGGCTGGAATTATTAATACTTTTTTAATACGCTTTATTTTGATTGCATACTCTCTTATATGTCCTTTATTTGATAGTGAAAAATGGGAAAACGAGTTAATTATTAGTTAATAAAACAGTTTGTTTGGTAGACGGAATCTTTCAAAAACATGGGGTCCGTGGGAAAAAATAAAAATAAAAGGGGTCCTTTGTGGTGAAAAGGTTGGGAACCACTGGTATATCTAATTCCTATATATTTCATGAATTATTTCCCTTAACTCGTCTAAATAAACAGAATGATGTAATGTGGTTTTATTTATTTATTTTGGTTGTATATAATATTAAGGAATAACTGGGGTGATGGGAATATATATAACAAATGGGTGGTTACGCCTTCTTAGCCGACTGATGGGCTTCTAAGCAAACTGTCAAGAATATATGTATAGCGCAGTCTGGCAGCTCAAACGACATATATATATATATATATATATATATATATATATATATATCTGCCACTTACGCCTTCTAAGCCGACTGGCCGGTTTCTAAGACAGCTGTCAAGAATATCTGAATAGCACAATCTGGCAGCTGAAAAGTTAATTAATATATACACATACACCTGCCTTCTATATCTTCCAAGTCAACTGGCGGATTAAGCCAACTGGTGGATTATGCCAACTGGCGGATTTCTAAGCCAACTGTCAAGAATATCTGAATAGCGCAATCTGGCATCTGAAAAGTTAATTAATATATACACATACACCTGCCTTCTTGGTCTTCTAAGTCAACTGGCGGATTAAGCCAACTGGCGGATTAAGCCAACTGGCAGATTAAGCCAAATGGCGGATATCGAGTTCTAAGTCAAGTGTTGCTACCTTGAGCTCTCATTAAGCTTCTGCCTCTCGTAGAAGCTGGATGGTGTATTCCTCTCTCTCCTCCTCTCTCTCTTAGGTTAGACATATCCCTTTGGGGGGGTGAGGCGGCCTAGGGTGTGACCGTTGCCCTCCAAAAATCAAAATATGGTCCTACAATGCTGTTCAAAGTTTTAGTGTTGTGTATTTATCTAGGAAACGCCCCTGTAAATTTTCTTGGAGATCGGTGCATGTTTGAGCTAGCACCGTCGTACCAGCAAGTATTGCTATTTCAGCTTATGAACTTCATAAATAAGTGTGAAAATAGCACATTTTATCAGATTTTAATTTCCGGGTCTGGAACGCTGACCCACAAATTTTCCACGTATTATTTTATTGCATTTAATTTTAATGATGCTCTTTTCTTTTCCCTTGACAGTGATTTGATGTTGTGAATAGAGAATTTAATCATGGATACACGGCAAGATGATGAGTATGTCAGAATGTTATTGGGCACCGTACCCCGAGAAGAAGAAGAGGAAATAAAGGGCTGCAAACTGCCAACTAATAGGCAGGTCTTACTCTGTCTGTTAGCAAACCTTCGGGATATGCATTGGGACCAGGCTTTATCTGCCACCATTGACAATGTGCTCTTGCATTACCAGAAGGCGAATGTCCCGACCATTACAGGCAGGAACAATATTGGCCGAGTGATTAAAACTTACTATGACAAAGACTACATGATGCTTATGAAAAAGAATGAGGATAGAAGACGGGCTGATGATCCTGGAATTATGAAGTTTAAATCAGAATTGAGCCTGACGATGAAATTTTATAAGAACAGTGTTGAAAGACATGGCGGCTGCGAAAAAGGGGAAAACTCAGGCCGAACAAGATGCCATCGATACTGACATACTCTTTATGAAAAGCATGCTAAGTGACAGAGTAGCTACCTACTCTGGGGTAAACAAAGTACTCACAGAAAAGGTTCAGAAGCGACAGAAAAGGCAGATGCGAGAAGAGAAGCGACAAGAGAGAGAGCAATGTGATCATGCTGAGAATGTACAGGCTGATATTGATTCACCTATTAGCTCTGATGAGGACGATGACATTGATGAGGCCAGCACTGCTGAACCAAAGAGAAAACATCGGAGAACAGTGAAAGAGGGAGTTTCAATTTTTGTGCCCCATGATATTCTGAAGTCGGCAGAACTTGTTTCATGCAGTGTTCGAAACAACATCTCGCCGACCCAGCTGAGTGCAATCGTGTACTCCCTTGTATCTGCATGTGGTGGAGATACATCAAAGCTGAGTCTAAATGCAAGGACGGCCCACCGATACCGAGCTTCCATCGTGTCAGAAATAAGTTTAAAAATCATGGATGAATGGCAACCATCAGACAAAGTACTGGTGCACTGGGATGGTAAACTTATGGACACGCTGGATTCCAAAGGCACTGATGACCGCCTGCCCATTCTTGTGTCTGGTGTCAATGGCACAAAGCTTCTTGGAGTCCCACCTCTTCCGCATTTGACTCAAAAAGCTGGCCTGGTTCAAGGAGACTTGATATCAACAGCAACCAAACAACTTCTGGTCGATTGGGAGTGTGAACAGAATGTCGTTGGTATGGTTTTCGACACAACTTCATCCAATACAGGTAAACCTATTTCAAACATCAGCGTGAATTTATCATGACATTAATACCAAAATACAGTGAATGATTTAACAGAAATCTGCAAAAAGCACGTGCCTGAAATGGTGGCCTTAAACTACAATTACATTTTTTTTTCAGGACAAAAAACAGCTGCTTGCGTCTCCCTCCAAAAGGAATTAGAGCGTGTCGTATTCTGGTGCGCCTGTCGCAGGCACGTGGGCGAAGTCATCCTAGGTGTTTGCTGGGATTGCTTGAAAGTGGAGGGCTCTTCAAGTCCAAACATAATGGTTTTCCAGAGGTGAGTCATAAGCTTTACAAAATAACAAAGAATATTATTATCTAATGAACAAATTTAGTGGAATTTCTTTTATTAGACTTATAAGATATACTAACACCAAGCAAATGATCGATCATATCAATCTTAATACCCCTAAAACAATATTATAGATTAGTACGAAATACAATAATCCCAATAATTGCATTTCTAGGTTCAAGAACCATTTCTCTCAACTGGCGTACAATGAAAAAAAGAAATACTACTACCCCGCAATGCCTGGAGTGTTTGAGGAGCGCCAGCAGGAGATGGCTGACTTCTTCCGTGAATCTCTAGCCCAACCATTTACACGTGGCGACTACAAGGAGCTGGTAGAGCTTTGTCTGCTGCTTGTAACTAAAGGATCCGAGCCAGTGAACTTCACAATGGTCTACCCAGGCGCACTTCACAAAGCAAGGTGGATGGCTAAACTGCTCTATACCCTCAAGATTGTTCTTTTGTCAGGCCAGATCAAAGAGCAGTTTCCCAAAGCCGAGGTTGTGACTAAAAGTCAAATCAGCAAGTTAGAACGGTTTGCTGTGTTCACAGTCGCTGCTTATGTCCCATGGTGGATTGTTTGCCCCGTTCCAGCAAGTGCGCCACTGAATGACTTGAATTTGGTCGAAACCTTGGCTGAATTTGCCCCATATGACGCCACAATAGTTGACAAAGCACGTGTGGCACTCGGTAGACACACTTGGTACCTAACTGAGGAGTTGGCCCCACTGGCTTTGTTCTCGTCCCAAGTACAAGAAAGGACAAAAGAGGAGATGAGGAAGGCCCTTCTTTGCCATGAAGGCACTGAAGTTACTAAGAGAGTGGGGCTCAATCATGGGGGCTATGGAAAGCCATATCTTCCCCCTGTCCCAGAAAGTGGCACTGCCCTGGTGGACCTAATTGGGCCTGACTCAAGCCGGTTCTTCACCATTTTAGGCATGCCCTATCAGTTTCTCCACAGTCCAGCCAGTGAATGGGCGGATCATGACGACTACCTGAACATGAAACGGGTTGTGGACAAGCTTCAGGTCGTCAATGAGGCTGCAGAGCGTGGTGTAAAACTTTGCCATGACTTTCTTAATGTTGCCAGGGATGAGGAGCGCTTTCAAGAAGTCCTTCAAGTAGTTGAAAATGACAGACTCCCCGTTCCTAATCAGCGCAAACGATCATCTGTTTCCGAACAGAAATCATGGTTTCTTGCTCTAGAGAAATAATACCTTGTGAATATATGATAAAACCCTTTAATGTACCATGAGAGAATAAGAATGATTAACTTTTTTGTGTTAGTGATAACAGCTTTTAATTAAGACAGGCAAATGATTTGTGTTAATATCCCTTATGATGGTTGTGTAATCTCATATATAGGCGCGTATGCCGTATAAGCAAAATTGATATTTTTCAAATTGCTGGTGCTCACTCGAATATGCATGAATCTTCAAAATATTGCAAGTGGGTATTTTTTATGTCAATATGCAACACCAAACTTTTGAACAGCATTGTAGGACAAAGTTGGGGCAACTGTCACACCCTAGACTGAGGCCGTCCCAACTTCTCCCCCAAAGAGGTTAGTGGACTCCCCCAGCTTGCTGGGGGAGTTCCCCTCCCCCCTTTTTTGGCACCCTGGGGTTGGCACTGGGGGATGGGGTCTTGCAACAAGGGGGGAAGGGGGTTGACACTGGCACTCAAATGATCAACATTGCAATTGCATATGCACTCCCCCATTTTGCGGCCATACTACTAATTTCTTGTCCATGTACTTTTTTAGCTCTGGGGGATGTGCCTTTATCATGTTTAAATCGGCCAGTTGTTAAACTTCAACGTCAACAATGTTATACGAAATAACTGTATTATAGAGAACAAATTTTCCCACTATTCTCAACTCTACTTTAACACTCAAATTATTATCAATGAATAAACATATAAAAATTATTGTAACAGACTAAATTCGCTCATAAAAACCGCAAAAGTGGACCATTATTGTTTTAAAATTACCGAACAAAAATCTAATCCTAAAGGATTATGGAATACGTTAAAGGTCCTAGTTGACTACAAAAAAGGAAAGACAAATTCCGTAACTTCGTTAACACAGGATAGAATTTCTACAATGGTCCCAAAGGCATGGGCACTTTATTAAACAGTTTTTTTTCAAAAATAGGGATATACGTAGCTGCCATTCCAGAATCAGACAGTCAATACCAACAACATATGTCACTTTCTTCTTTGAACTAATTCTGCTAAACGAAATATCAGCTGCATTAAAAAACTTAAAAAATAAAAGCGCTGATATCAGTTTAATTCCAGTGAAAATGTATAAACTAATATCAGATGATATAAAAACCCTACTCACAAGATTTATGAATGAGTCAATAACACAAGGTGTATTCTCTGATCACCTGAAGATAGGCAGGGTTTGTCCAGTATTCAAATCAGGCAGCCCTGATTTTCCATCCAATTTCCGACCAATCTCCGCCTTACCAACTCTGAGTAAAGTATTTGAAAAAATCGTATACAATAGACTAATCAAATTTTTAGCTAAATACAACATCTCAACAAAAACACAATTTGGGTTTAGAGAAGGCCACGCGACAGAAGACGCCACTAACATACTATTAGAAGATATCTATAAAAACCTAAACTACAAAGCACACACAATCTTAGTTTTCCTTGACTTGTCGAAAGCCTTTGATACGCTCTCACATGATACCTTACTAGACATATTAAATACACATGGCATAAGGGTAAATATGCTAAATTGGTTTAAGTCATATCTTTCTAATCGTCACCAGTATGTTAAAGTAAATGACATTTCATCAGAATATGCTGTAGGAAAATAAGGTTCCACAAGGATGAATCCTCAGACCCTTACTCTTCTTAATTAATGTAAATAATTTTTATCGATCAACATCATTAGACTGTATTCAATATGCAGATGATACAACACTTACTTCTACACACTACGATATCAATTACCTAATGAACGAAGTGAACAGGCAATTAAATCATGTCTGTAAATGGATGTGTGTAAGTATGTTTTTACTAAACTTGACAAAATCATCATATATGATCGTAACTAAAAAAAAACTGCAATCTTGCACACACCATTAATATAATTGGAAACACTCCTCTTGCAAAAGTACGAGTAAATAAAATTAAAGCTCTTGGCATCAAGTTAGATAAAAAATTAAATTTCAAAAGCCACACACAACATATCAAATAAAAAATATCTATACTTCTCTACATAATGTTTAACCTAAAAAAATCAATTCACCAAAATATCCTCCTCACGCTGTATTACTCATTTATCTATCCACACATGTAATATGAAATCTCAGCATGGGGTAGCACAAAGAATTATATACTGTATCAGCAAGAAATAATCCATAAAAAATGTTTACGAACTCTCTCAGACAATGATGACAGACGATCTCATACCTCTCCAATGTTCAGAAACTTAAATATTCTAAAACTAAATGGCCTCTATAAACTTACTGTCGGTATCAGTATGTACAAGGTTGGTAATAATATAAACTATACTTCGCCCATTCACAGGGCGAATACCACAATCAGATCAACCATAATCATAATACAAGGTTTCCCAATGATTTCATACATAAACCAAATTATTTCATGTAACTTGCAGGAAATGCTTTCTCCCACAAAGGGGCAAATATATAGAGCGCTATACCCATAAATAATCAGACAAGCACCATCACTAATGTCGTTTCGCAACTCACTAAAGAAACACTTTATAAACTCATACTAATGTATGTGTGTGTGTGTATATATATTGCAATTTGTAAATATTACTAAACAATGAAAATCACCTATTATATATGCAAAATTCACAATTTTAAATGGGTGCAATCGTAAACCATATAAATAAAGATGTCAAAAGTTTCCAATATATTACACCATAGTTATAATATGCTTCACTCATCTGTAACTTTGTAACTTTAAGATTGTATCATGATTTGTATTGTTCACCATTTCTCTTTTCTATTATTTCTATTATTATTTCTATTATCATTTTCTACTTTTCTAAAGATTATTTCAATTTTCATTTGTAATGACAGAGTTAACTAAATGCAACATTATTTTATTTTCCACAAATTCTATTTATAATTCTTATTTTCCTTTGTAAAAATAGAAATGACTCGCAAAGACTTTTGCTTGAAAAGTTGCCATGCTTCCCAACGACATATTCAGATAAAAATACTGTAATTAAACTACAAAAATTAAACGTTAATCCCAACATTATGTAAACTAGTATGGATGTAATGTATATCTTATGTAATGTGTTCTTTCTGAATAAAGATTATTATTATCAGTATTATTAGTATAATTATTATTATTATCAATCCCATCTTTCTTGGAAGAAAACAAATTAAAAACTATGTTGTGAAAAACGAATACTCGTATAATATTATTACTGTGCTTCTGTGTTACATTATTATAAGTGAAATGCAACAAATGGTTTTCTTTCAAATTATTGTTGTTTTTAAATTTTCATTATTACAGTTAATATAGCTTTTATAATAAAATTTTATAATAATATCGTATTTACGAATCAGATGTTTACTTTCTGAACGAATCAAATCAATATCTATTTATCATGTTTGAGCAAACAAAATATTATTCTTGTTACCTTACTTTTATTGTTTTTCAATTTGATTTTTATTACTTACATTTACTGCAGGTATCCGTATATCAATATACTCGTAATATAAAATAGTTCATTGGAAGCGACATTATTTTCATGTCTCAAAAAGTCCTGACAATAATCTCAAAAGGAAAAGAAATGAAACAAAGCCCAAACATTCAAAATTTATTTCTGCAGTATGTATAGCTAAATAGCTGTTGAATTGCATAAATCCTTTAAAATTACATATTGGTCATACATGTTACAGAATAAGTAGTAATATACAAGTAAGATGTATGCATATATACATTTGTATGTATATAGTCATTCTTAATGAATGAGTATATCATTGTGCCGGACGAACCTTTTGGCCAAGGCTTACTGTCGCCTTATCAGAAACGATGGACTTTCGCCACAATTTAAATAGACGAAAATATTTATAGAAATTTCATTTCGCGAAAAGTTCATTGGATCTTTTAATTTTAATTATAGTAATTCATTCACAAACAGTAGAATAATTTCATAATAAAAATGAATCACATGACATGCAGTAAATGTAAGGAAACTAGTCGAGGCCCTGAGTTCTTCCAGGAAGGAGAGAGAGAGAGAAAGAGAGGCAGAGTCTCCTTTTCTTATAATCCTGAGCCTGTAGCCACGGTCACGTAGAATGTTTCGTGAGAGCTCAAAAAACCCTGTTTCAAGGTAACGATTGAAAATGAAAACTTTTATTGGCGGAAAAAATAATTTCCATACTACGTTAGTAATAATAAAAATAAAAATAAAAATAGACTACACTAAAACTAAAAATACAAGTAATGAAAATAATATCAATGTTAAGCGGAGCTCCAGACATACATTTTCATTCATTGAGGATCATAGTTCAGAAGGACTGATGAATAGCTTGAATAATTGGGTTGGGTGAGGTCCGAATTCTTCGTATTAGGAATATGTACTCGAGACATTGTGGTGAGTGAACAAATATTTGAGAAGCTCAGTATCTTGGAGATAATTTATACGACAATCTATAAAATCTGTTCTAAGTAAACTTTGGGTTCTGCCAGAACCTTTTATTATAATTAGCACAAAGCTGCTGTCCATATATATATATACTGTATATATATATAGTTAGGCTGACCATACGTACCGTTTTGAACGGGACAGTACCGTTTGTTTTATATTTCCTGGCCGTCCCGTCGTTTTAATAAAAATGCCAATTTTGTCCCGGTTTATGTACTTACTTTTTCATGAATACAGAATATTACATAACCCCCGTCCCTTTTTTGCCATCCCAATGTCCCGTTTTTGTCTCAAGGAAATATGGTCAGCCTATATATAGTATTAGTGCAGAAAGTACGGAAGAGTCTTTAGCTTCACTTGTACAAAATCTGAAGCGCATTATAATCGTGATATTGTATCCTTATGTCTGAATCATCAAGGAGTTAATGATAATGCAAACCAAATACTTAAATTCTTGTACTTACTCCACTGATTCCCCTTTCATTTTGAAAATAATACGAGCTGACTGTTTTGAGCTTTTGGAAAAGAAATGCATAGCCTTATTTTTAGTAACAGTGAAATTAATATCATGGTTCTGCGAATATAATTCGCAGATATTTAGAAGACAGCCGAGACCTTCAATCCAGACCAGTCTAGACTAAATTATTGATACGCAAGATATCTATACAACATCCAACTTCTGCGTCACTAAGTGACGTAATTAAGCCATCAAAATACATACTGAACCTCGGAGGAGGAGAGAGCAAGGCGCTTTGCCTAACTCCACATGAGTTGCCAAAACATTCATTGCCACATCTAACCGTAAAAGACTGGTGAGTGTACTGGAATTTCAATATATTTAATATATACAGTGGAACCTTCCTAGCTTCTAATTTATCAAATAAAATAGTGATTCACTCTGTCAAATGCCTTGCTTATTATCCAAGAAACAACTGTAAATAGTTGAATTACTGACAGTGTATTTAAATACAATTTCTTTCAATACATAATAACAAAAATCAGTTGAATGGGACCTTTTAAAAACCAAACTGATTTGATGTCCATAACTAACCATTTAGGTTTGAGAAGTAGATGACAATAATGCACCTCTAATCATTATTATTATTATTATTATTATTATTATTATTATTATTACATATCGTTGGATAGAATGTCCCCATATTGTTTTCGACAAAGGGCATAAAAATAATTAAAAGCTAAAATATATAAAAAAAGGACTAGTCTTTTTTTTAGCTTTTAATTGTATTTACAGTAATTTGTAGTCCTTGAAAATGGGTGCATAGCTCTAAACGTTCGTTATTATTAAGAATAAAGAGGAATGTTCTCTACTTTGAGTTTCACCTTCTTGTACAAACTACGAATGGGCTCTTCAGAAGCGACTATATATATATATATATATATATATATATATATATATATATATATATATATATATATATATCACTTCTTTATTGATCATTTCTTTGGGGAACACTTCAAAACACCTTTTTAAGATTTTTAAACATTTTTATTTCTAACAAAATTTGTCTATGCATTTTAAATTTTCGACTTTCAAAATGGCGAAAACAAAATTTAAACAAAAATTTCATTCCATTTTGAGTGGAAAACAATATGAAAACAACATTATATTTCTTGTATTTTGTCTTTTATTTACATTTACTCGTGCTTTGTTTGTTCATATTGTTGATGTTCAATTCTGTTTAAACAAAATCCCACAGAATACATTTTAAAGCATTGTTGCTTCCAAATGTTTTCCAATCTGCTACATACGCAATTTTCTGACACCAGCATATATATATATATGTGTGTGTGTGTGTGTGTGTGTGTGTGTGTGTGTGTGTGGTCCAGGCTACGAGGGCAGGAGGAGATCAGACAGCAATTCTCTCCTTCACCAAATCCTGAAAATGAGGCGGGATGCTGCAGAGGGGTCGACCATAGGTCGACCCTGAACGTTCGAACTCACACAAAGTAAGTATATGTTATTCATCTATGTATTCATAAGTAAAGTGGAAATATGAAGAGTTAAACATAGAGCACCATTCCGCCCAAACCTCCATTTCAAAATACTAGCAAATAAGGAGTCAACGTACTAATGAGGCTTTTGTACGTTGTTCATCACCACTGAAAGCGACAATGCTTTGTGTTAGTCTCGTCAGAAGAATATCCACATCCGTATTCAATTTGTTGCAGTTTTCGTTAGTTTGTACTGCAAACACCACTAGTTATTATCAGTCCTGGTGCATGATTCTTTCAGAGCAAGATGCACCGCAAATTTGCGTGACTTTATGGACACCCTGTGTGTGTATATATATATATATATACACTTGACATGGAAAAACACTGTATTTATAAATTCAAACGGAATACAATTTAAAAAAGACTACGTGGTAAGGTAGAACAACCTCCCCAAAAAACCAAACCCAGAATAAAATTCAATAAACTTTTAATACCTTTTCCTTATTTTGTAATTACGATTTCACTATTTTTCAGGTATTTTTTTATGCAAGAAGGAGGGGCCAAGGGCGAATGCCCGCAAAAGCGACGCCCCATTCAAGAAAAAGAGAGAGCCAAAATCAAGGTTCAGGGTTTCCGACAGGTCTGGACACTTTGCATTTGAAAGATTGGAAGTCAGAGACAGATCTACAGATCTACAGAAGCTAAGGCTAACAAAGACCCTAAGATCTACTCTAAGGTTAGCCCGAGAGAAAGGAAAGAGTAGGGGGTTAAGAGAAGAGAAGAGAATAAGGGGTTAAGTAAGGAGGAACACCTATCACTCGTGGGTTAACATTCATTCAGAAAAAGAGAAAAAAGACTCATCATCATCATCATCCGCCGGCCACTGCCGACAAGTCAGAAAAATAGTCGGAGAGAATAGGAGAGGGGTGAAAGATGAAAAGAAGTAAAATAAGAACGCTTACAAACCATGCAAACACATTCTTAACTCACTGTCATACCATGCAAACTACAAACATGCAAGAAAGAGAGTTACAGACATGCAAAGTAAGGAGAGGATAAGGAAGAAAAAAAAAATAGGTAAAGTTAAACAAAAAGTGGGTTAGTTTACGCTACGAGCTACATCTACGTTCGTGTTAGTCTAATTTTTTTTTTTTTTTAATTGCTGGCATCACACGCTGGCATGTCACAAGCTGGCATTCATCGTCAACAGACTCATCCTCGAGCACCACCACCAGAGCTCCTGTTGCTAACTTTGTTTTTTTTATTTTAAACAACGTTAATACTTTTAAAATGTCTGTCAAGACGGTTCTTAAACATATTAACGCTGGTAGAATGAACGACTGACGCGGGAAGATTATTCCATTTATCAATTACTTTAAACGTAAAGAAGTTTTTAGCGATATTAGTAATGAAACGTCTGCCACGCAGGCTAACAAAGAGCCTAAGATCCACTCTAAGGTTAGCCCGAGAGAAAGAAGAGAGTAGGGGATTAAAAGAAGAGAATAGGGAGTTAAAAGAAGAGAATAAGGGGTTAAGTAAGTAGCAAAACCTATCATTCGTGGGTTAACATTCATTCAGAAAAAGATAGAAAAAGACTCACCATCATCATCCACCGGCCACTGCTGACAAGTCGGAAAAATAGTCGAAGAGAATAGGAAAGGGGTGAAAGATGAAAAGAAGTAAAATAAGAACGCTTATAAACCATGCAAACACAGTCTTAACTCAAACACTGTCTACCATGCAAACCAGACATGCAGTAAAGAGAGCTACAGACATGCAAGTAAAGAGAGGATAAGAAAAGAAAAAAAAGTATGAAGAGTATAACAAAAAGTGGGTTAGTTTACGTTACGAGCTACATCTAAGTTCGTGTCAGTCTAATTTTTTTTTTTTTTTATAGTTTTATTGCTGGCATATCACACTGGTATGTCACAAGCTGGCATTAATCATCAACAGACTCATCTCCGACCATTACCCCCACAGCTCCTGTTGCTAATTGTTTTATTATTTTAAACAACGTTAATATTTAAAAATGCCTATCTAAACGGTTTTTAAACATATTAACGCTGGTAGAGTTCACGACGGACGCGGGAAGATTATTCCATTTATCAATTAATTTAAATGTAAAAAAGTTTTTAGTGATGTTAGTAATGAAACGTCTGCCAGGTAATTTAAATCCGTTATTATGAATATTGCTATTATCGAAAATGAACAGTATGTCAAAATTTACGTTATCGATTTTATTAACGATTTTGAAAACTTCATTAAGCTCCCCCCTTAATCTCTTAGTTTCGAGTGAATGCAAGTCTAACTCTTTAATTCTATCTTCGTAAGACTTGTTACGTAATGACAGAATTAGTTTCGTGGCGCGACGCTGAACCTTTTCCAACCTATCAATATTCTCACGCAAATACGGGCACCAAAACTGAACGGCATATTCTAAATGAGGCCTGACTAGGGACTTGTAAAGGGGCAATATAATAGTCTTCGATTTAAATTTGAAATTACGCGCTATGAAGCCTAACATCCTATTAGCTTTTGCGCAAGACTCCAGGCACTGGTTCCTAACTTTAAAATCCTTAGATACGCGTACGCCTAAATCTACTTCCTCATCAACGCTCGCTAACTGTCTATTATCCATCGTGTACGTGTAATTGTTGTTACGAGAACCTATATTCAAAACTTTACATTTGTCTACGTTAAATTGCATCTGCCACTTATCCGTCCACTCCATAATCCTATTTACATCGTCTTGGAGCCTATTTCTGTTGTCCACGTTAAGAACTTCACCGCCTATTTTAGTATCGTCCGCGAATTTTGACACGTTACTGGTCAACCCTACATCTATGTCGTTAATGTAGATTACGAATAGCAATGGGCCTAACACTGAACCCTGTGGGACACCGCTACCTACATCCAACCACCCCGATTCACTACCATTAACAACGACCCTCTGTTTCCTAGCACGAAGCCATTCCTCTAACCAGTTAACTACCTGACTGCGTATACCGTGCGCTTTAACTTTTGCAATTAATCTTCTATGCGGAACTGTATCGAACGCTTTTTTAAAGTCTAAATGAATAACGTCAGCTGCTCTATGCCCAGTGGTGTAGTGCTGTGGGAACGCGTGGGAACGGCGTTCCCTTACTTTTTTTGGTAGACGGAACGGCGTTCCCTCACTATTTAAAATAAATCCGAACTTACAAATCTCTAACGTCATGAAATTTTAATTCCCACCCCTAGAAGAAATATAAGAAAGAATCATTAACTGTTTCATTTCTTTTAGCTTCGACTGAGGCAATGCTAGTCTATAAAGATCTGGTGAAACAGTCACCACGGCGTACCAGTTGTTAACTTTTTTTTAGTTAATCATTCCAGTTGTTAGCTATTTTTATTGATCGTACTGGATGTCATATATCTAATGACACTGGAAATACTGCATCTTCAACCTTGGAATATATCCTAATATCCAGTGCATATGACCTCAAAATATCCCTGAAATTGGTCAGATTTCAAAAGATTTCCCGGGGGGCTTACAGTGCCCCCCGGACCCCCAGCTGTATGGGCTCACCGCGCTCGCCATTGTCCCCCCTGCATCTGAGTAACACTTTCAAAATGCGTTCCCTCACTTCTTTATTTAGCACTACACCACTGTCTATGCCTATCATATTCGCGCACTATTTCGTTATAAAACGCTAACAAATTAGTTAAACAAGATCTATGGCGTCGAAACCCATGCTGACTACTATTAATCAAATCGCGACTTTCTAAGTGATCGATGATACGATCCCTAACTACGGATTCCAAATGTTTACCGACAATTGACATTAAGCTAATAGGCCTATAATTGTTAGCTACTGTGCGGTCGCCTTTTTTAAAAATGGGCGTAACGTTAGCTAATTTGAAGTCTTCAGGAATAATCCCCGCTTCCAGTGACTGATTAAAAATCTTCGTTAAGGGGCCTACGATAACGTCTTTCAAATCTTTCAAATGTCTAGGATAATGCGCGTCAGGGCCTGGAGCCTTGCTAACTTTTAACTTATCGATATAATGCGCAATCTCACCCTCATAAACAGTTATTCATTCAAAATAGTCTCGCTACTAAATGGAACGATATCGTCCACATCGGGGACATTATTTACGTCTTCTACGGTAAAAACTGTCACAAAAAAGTTGTTAAAAATACCCGCCATTGCCTGGACGTCGGAAGCCAAAGCGCCGTTAGCGTCCACTAGAGGGCCTATGTTATCTCTAAATTACGCTTAACATTCCTAACAGATCTTTTGACCTGACGTCTAAGCTCGATATATCTATGAAAGTTAGCTACCGTGCCATTGCGCTTATTAAGTCTATACACTCTGTTACGCTCGTTTATGAACTCGCCTATTTCCCTAGTCCACCACTTGGGCCTACTATGATTTCTAGCGCGCTTGGGCCTACGAGGAATAAACTCCCTTTCGATATCCAAAACTCTTTCTTTAAACGCCTCCCAATGAAAATTTGCGTCATTACCCATAAATAAGTTATCCTCCCAGTCCACTACTCTCATCCTGTCCGCAAAATTATCAAAATTAGCTCTACGAAAATCAGGGACTTCTATTACGTTACTATCCTTGCTGTTTTCTATCAATAGCTTAAACCTAATAATTTGGTGATCACTACATCCCAAACTCTCACCTACTTCTAAACCTTCGACTATATTTTCGTCGTTCGTCATCACGACGTCTAAAATATTGTCACCGCGCGTTGGTCCTATGGCGGGGGAAAGATGGAATGAGGAAGATTGTTCCAGAGTTGACCGGTTTAGTAGATAAAAGACTGAAAATACCGATTAACTCTTACGTTGAAAATCGTACTCCATACAGGGGCGGACAAGACTCCTGTACAGAGAGAGCAACTGAGTGGGGGTGAAGAAACTGCGGAGGCGGAACAACACACTTTACCTCTTAGAAGCTGTTTGGGAAAGAGAGTATATGTAATCTTTTCAAGAAAGATCACAAGAAAAGGAAACGCCAAGAATGTTAAGAGACGAGGAAGGATTAAGTTTTTTATTGTTGAAGGTAAGGGGGATAGTCGTGTGGTAGATTGTGACGAGTAGACACCAAATACATTACTGTAAACTGGAATGTAATTAAATACTAAATATATTACTTAAAAAATGTATTTAAATACAACCTAAATACATCCTAAATACAGTCCATTTTCAGTGTTTATTATTGTTATAGTAGTTTCAGGCTTCCTATCCGCAACAAAGGCAAGCCAAAGAGAGACAACAGAAAGAAAGGACTACATAAATCATAATAAACATAACACAGTACAGCTTGGAACAGTTACAGGAAAAGTAAGTAAATTCTCAATTTACAAAAAATATGAGAGACTAAAATATTCCCAGTAATGGAAAAAAAATTCATGATTATTTGCAAATGTATTTAAAAATACATTTGAAAATATGTATTTATAATTACAAAATACGTCAATAATAATGTATTTAAATACGCATTTAAATACCCTTGAAATATTTATTTATAAATACAATATTTAAGTACAAATTTTATTTAAATACGTATTTAGGTATTTATCATATGCATTACTGCCCATCTTTGGGTGTACCACAGCCGTCCTACTCGAACAATGAAATGACTGTTGAGAGGGACGTTTTGTGAAGAAGGTGGAGAAGTGAAGAGTGGATAGGACTGGAAGAGCGAGTTAATAAATCATTTTTAAATAAAAGGAAAAGAGTGGGTGACTGGACAATAAAAAGAAAGTGGTTAGTAGATAAATGGGTACCCTGGATGACCTAGTGGTTAAAACGCTGGGCTGCTGGTAGGGCGTGGTTCGGATTCCACGTTAAACTGTAGGTCTAAGGTGGAGTGAAAAGCTTGACCTTCGTCAGAATGAACATTTCGGGCGGAAGCAACCAAAGGTTAACAAAAGGTTCTGTGTGTGTATGTATATATATATATATATATAGAGAGAGAGAGAGAGAGAGAGAGAGCGAGAGAGGATTGACAAAGGTAAATAGAAACCACGATGATTGTTATCAAAAACAAATGGCAAAGTTCATCAATGGAATTCCAGAACGTGTGTCAGCTTTACATAACACAAAGAAGAAACCGACACGATTCTAAATATATTGATTCAATAAATCTATTACTATTTATTGAATTTTATTATCAAATCAAAAACTATAATAAAAAAAGCACCAAAGGTGTCTATTTACTTTTGTCAACCTTCTGTCCCTTCTTTCATAGGAGCGGCCTTAAAAAGGCCAATTAATTCATGATTTTGTATTTTCGTAACTTTTTTACAAGTGGCCGTAGTGATTATCATTCGACATAGACGCTACTAATTTAAAAATTTAAGTTAATATACATATATATGTTACAGTCAATGTCTAAAATCAGACAATTTGTAAATTGACTGAAATTTTAGGCAATGTGTCAAACTGATGACCTGACTTAACCTAATGAATTTTTAGGCAGCATACTGGGAAATACCGATGGGCATGCATATGCAGCATTACCAGAAAGGTTAGGTTAGGTTCGGTTAGGTTAGGTTTTGTGTGTATCATCAATTTGACACATTGCCTAAAATTTCAGTCAATTTACAAATTGCCTGATTTTAGACATTGACTGTAACAAATACTGTATGTACTGTTTCGAAAAAAAGTTCGCCTAGAAACATAACATTTCCAAAAAGCATAAAAACTACTAATTGGTACTATTCCGCTTTCCTTTTTGGATATTTCATTCACTTTGATGGTAATAATAAAATTTTAAAAATAAAAATCCTGTCATGCCTGATTAATAATAATTTTTATGCTTAGAAATTTTATTTTTCTAGACGAACCTTTTTCCGAAACTGTACGTTTCGTAACAATTTCGTGTAATGATGTGTGGAGCTTATACCCTAAAGCTGATAGAGTATTAGTTGAACAAAGAGCATTGGTTATTTAAGTAAGAATTAAACCTTAGAAGACTTTATCTCTTATGATATCTCCTGCAGATGTAGAGAAGTATTTACTTACTGTATGGTACCTTCTCCGAAGGAATATTTGTAGTTCCTGAATAAAATATACTGTATAACAAGTCTGTAATTTGATATGTTTATATAGCTTCTATAACTAATAACAAACATTGAGTGTGTGGTAATATACGGCTGATAAGTGATGAGCTGTATATAAAAAAATTTAAGTATGCGAAAACTCTTATTTTGAACTATGTAATTATGGTACAGTAGCTTTAATTTCCTCGTGTATAGATGATGATTTTTAATAAATTACAGTTTACCCGTTTTTAACAAGTAATGACTTTTTATATGTGTAAGTATAATGGCAGAAGAGCCGGATTATTTGAGTCCTGTCTGAATAATACTAATTTAAGAGTGCGAAGACTTCATGCTGAATTTAGGGCGGGTCGTACTCAGGTGACAACATGAATCTGAAGGAAATCCTACCATCAGGGGTGTCTAAATTATGTGTTTTTACATGGGGAATTCAAATATGAGCTTCTTTTTTGGATAGGATAAATCTAACCTACATCATTTTGTATTTCTAAATTGCCAATTTTACCCTTTTGAACCCCTTTATAATATATTAAAAGATATAAGGTAAATTATTTATATTGACAAGGCCAAATCAACTTTACATATATTTATTAATAGGTGAACTGCATGTATATCACTGGATATAATTACAAAGATCATTCTCCTGACATCTTGAACTTTGCCAGGTTGCACAAATCCTGCTTTGACTCAGACTTGGACATCAGCTTCCTGCTGGTCTCCTGAGCCCTGATCCCTCCATCCCTCTTTTCGTGTGAGAAGTACTTAGCAGAAGCCTCAGTCACCATTTTAACAACCCTCTCAATGCTTTGTGTGTGGCAAGGCCAGTTGCGCACCTCCATGGGGGTGTTGATGAAGTTTTTCACCTCTGAGGTGCTTAGAGAGCAGGTGAGAGGTGGCTCTGACACACCTTCTGACCAGCTGATCAAGTCACCGATGCTGGAAGCATCACAATTGATGTCAGGTGTCCTTCTGCTCCTAACAGAGGAGTCCCCCAGCTGAGTGTCCGGGTCCCCCTCTCCCCTGATGGCCAGGATTCTCTCCACCCCTTCAATCCTCTCCTTCTGATCCTCAGAGCAGAGTAGTGTTTGGAGGATGACTTCACTGTGGGCATACCAAGCAGATCTTCTCACAGTTGGCATCACAATATCCAGCACCTCCTTTCTCTGGGACTTGAGGCAGTCCAGCTGAAAGAGGATGTGCCTAGGCCCTTCGATCCAGGAGTGCTTGACCTTCACGTTGAACCAACATGGGTAATACACTCCAATGATGAATTCCACAATGAATTGCAGAATCTTCAGGTTCTTTCCTTTAAGTCCGTGCTTTGACACCCAGAGCCTGAGAAGTCTGTTCGCTGTGGTGAGCCAGCGGCTGTGGTTTACTGGTCCTATCTCTAACAGAGCCAGCCCTGCAGGAAGTACTCCATCCCTGACTGCACAGACAATTTTATAGCCATAGTATTGATCAGTTGAGAGATCTTGAATGACCTTGTCAGGAAGCTTGATCAGTGGAGGGCCAACAGAGATTCGGGTGAAGTTTGGATTGATATCAAAGTCTGTAGCAGAATCAAGGAGCTTTCCTATTGGCCCGGATAATTTTTTGTCTGACAGAGTAGGGCCCATCAAGGTCAACAATGAGATGGCGCAGGGGAAGTTCAACAGTGTGCAGGTTGCACACCAACCAGACTATAATATGTGTAGAAATAGCTTTTTCTAAAATATAACAGAATAATACTCACATGTGAACAGTAACAAAAAAAATATCAGTAGATAATCACTAAATCTATCCCCTCACTGCAAGCCGAGGTGGTAAAATAGCTTCATAAATCATGAGTCACTTCAAATATTTCACAAAACGTTTTAGAATGTTCTGAAACGTTACATTCTAGCCTCTGAGAAAGGTGGCTCAGAAAATGGCCTTATGCGCGCCAGAAAACCGTCAAAATATTTCATATACCAAACTGTATGATAATTACAATTAAGTGGAATGGCACACCTTTTTATTTGAGTATTTAAATATTATTATTATTATATGAATTACATTATATGTGTTTATATGAATTAGTTAGAACAATGCTCTATGAGAGATAACGTGAGAAGACATATTCTGGGGTAACTACAATAGTAAAATAATCAACAATTTAATAATAATCAACTGCAAAATGATGTAGGTTAGGGTTATCAGAATTAAATATTTTCTTCAGAATTGTGTTCTATACACCAAAATATGTCATTTGAACACCCCTCTCCATTGATTTAAAAACAAATGCATAGTATGACCCGCCCTAAATTGCTGATGTATCAGTGTTGCGTGAGTACTTTCTTTCTAATGAAATGAAAAAACTGGAATAACATTAAATACGGCTGATTTAAAAATAGTAGAAAAGCAAAATATAAAGGAAAATGAGTTGTACGACCTCCTTGGTAAAAACGTGCCCATGCTCAGTTAAATACCAATCAAATGGCATGGCATGGCATGGCACTACGAAGTGATCTGAAAAATGGCTGGAAAATTTAAGATCTATACATTAAAAATAAAGAAAATATTGTTACCTTCTACCGGTGAAGTTACTTGATATTAGGAAAGTTTCAGTCCGTTGTGGAAAAAGGTTCATTGCTCTGAAAACTACAGTAGTGAAAGAACAGAGAAGTTTTAATTTGTATTCTAATAATGCTTTATGGCAAGTAATTTGTAAATGGATATTTTTTTTTCACTTCATTAATTCCTTAATTACTTTAATCCACTTAATTCATTATAAAGAACGATAAACAGAGGAATAGACGGATAGACAGATACGCAGTTTTAATCACAGTATTGTTTCTTTAGTTGTTATCACAGTATAATGTCTAGAAACTTTGCAACAAAGACAAGTTTTATACTTGATACATACTTCATTGTAATGATACGCTATTACAGCAAACAGGTACCCTTACTTTGAAGAGTATGTTTCTTGATTTTCAAAGATTTCATACACAGTACAAAACAAGGATTCTTGCTTTGACTCTCACTCTTATGATGACTTATCAATCAATTTTCTTAAAATAATTTTTGTTTTCTTTTTGTTTCAGAAGAAACCCCAGTTTTAAATAAAATGACAACTCCTCAAGGAAAGGCAAAACTTGTGAGATTTTTACATGAAAGTGGTTCAGTCATAGGCTGACCATACGTACCGTTTTGAACGGGAGAGTACCGTTTTGTATGGGTTTTTGTATGGGTTCTGTCACTGAAGAATAATTGTAAGCTCAATATGTTTATGTACTTACTTTTTCATGAATACAGAATATTACATAACCCCCGTCCCTTTTTTGCCATCCCAATGTCCCGTTTTTGTCTCAAGGAAATATGGTCAGCCTATTCAGTCATTAAAGCCCGTTTCCGACGTGAGCTGAACAAACCAGCGCCTGAAAGACAGCATACGAAGATGGGTAGACCAATTTGCTAGTGAATCTGTACTGAAGGGGAAATCTACCGGAAGGCCAAGGAAGTCTCAGGCAAGGGCGAATGTAATTAGGAAAGTATTTGCCAGAAGCCCTAAAAAGTCAATTAGGAGAGCATCAACTGAGTTAAACATCCTGAGAAACTGTGTCCATGATATCCTTCATAAAAAATTGAGGTTCAAATGTTATAAAATGCAGGTAGTTCATCAACTTTTGGAAGAGGATTATGAGACCAGAGTAAATGTGTGTCAAGAATTAATTGAAAGGGTAGAATCAGATGAACACTTTTTATCAAACCTCCTTTTTAGTGATAAGGCTACATTTCACATATGAGGCAAAGTTAATCGTCATAATTGCAAGATATTGGGTCAAGAAAATCCCCATGAATTGTATGGATACGAAAGGGATTCCCCTAAGTAAACGTCTTGTGTGCCATGTCATGTTCCCGTATCTATGGACCATATTTTTTTGTTGAACGAACTGTCACCAGCAATTCGTACCTCAACATGCTGCGAAAGTTTCTTATTCCACAACTCCAAGAAAATCCCGGCTTGTTACAAAGAGCTTTCTTCCAATAGAATGGAGCACCACCCAACTTTGCTCGAATTGTTAAGGTGTTTTTAAACCAAACTTTTCCAGAGCGTTGGATTGGTCGGGGAGAACCTCTGAAATGGCCTGTTCGTTCGCCTGATTTGACACCTTTAAATTTTTATCTCTGGGGTTTCTTGAAAACTAAAGTCTATCATAACAAACCAAGGGACATTGAAGAAATTAAGCATCGTATTTGTGATGCTGTCTCATCTATCTCTATATCTCTACAGCTGTGATGGAAAATGTTTCCTCAGAATTTGAACGCAGAATTAAATTGATTATAGCGAATGATGGACGACATGTAGAAGTTCATTAACTAATCAAACCAATATAAATGATACCCTAACAAAATTAAATAACCTAATTCTTACAGGCCTGCTGCATGTATTTATTTTCAATTTATGTTGCTACCTCAAATAACAAAAAAGTTATTCAACTTTATTTTTGATATATTCATTTTCGAACACCCTGTATGTGTATATTATATATATATATATATATATATATATATATATATATATATAAATTATTTAAAAGAAAAGTATAGTATGAGAATTTGGATGACGATAAAACAATCAGTATCTCCACCAGTTAAGACCTGGAACTGAACAGTTTTTACGTTAAAGAGTAAACATTTAAAACAGATGGATTTCTCTTTAGTTGAGTCGTATTAATATGGTCTCCCGAAAGGCTGATGTTGGCACACTGAAAATGGAAACTCGTCAGACACATGAAAAGAACACACCAAGTCAGATTTAAATTTCGTCAATGTAATGCATCTAACGGATGTCATATATACACTAAGGATGTACCAAATACTGAAATTCACCGAATACCGAATATCCGGTGCAAAAATATTCGGCCAAATACCGAATATTAATTTTATTTGGGTTATTAGGCGTCAATATAAAAAATTGAATATAATTATTGTCTAAGCCATCATAGATATCATATGCCTAACGGAAACACACTTACATAAATGTGAAAAAGGCTGTGAAAATTGCATCGAGGATACTGAAATAGCATTGCTGGACTGCAACATACACAGAGAAGATAGAGTGGCTAGAGGAGGGGGAGGGTGTTGTAGCTACGTGAAAAACACATACGGGGCTCCAATAAACCTTAGCCCCCCCGCCCATGGTCTAAACCATTAGAGGTACAGTAAAACTAAACATACCTTACAAAAGAGAATTTAATTCTGCATTTAATGAGAAACAATTAAAACTTGGTGTTCCCGCCATTGGCTTCCAAGACAGCCTGAATTCGCTTTGGGTAGCTTGCCAAAAGTGACGGGAATAGATCTTGATCGTTACGCAAATTTGCTAAAACAGTTTCAATGTGTTGCGTCATTGTATCCTTCGAAAATCGATTTGCTGCAGGTTCTTGAAACAAGAGACATTCAATCTTGTCCTTTATAACTGATCCAATGTGTTCACAGACGGTCAGGTCAGGAGAATTTCCTGGCCATTCTTCATTTCCAAAGAAATCGATCTCATGGTTCCGCAACAGCTGTTGAGTGGCTAATGCCTTAAAGCAGGGGGCCTTATCGTGCAGAAGTGTGACCTGATCGACATCCATAACATTGTTTGGGTTTCTTAGAAAAGGAATGACATGCTGGGATAGAATAATAACACGAAAATACTGTCCATCCCAACTCTGACCATTTGGCTTCAGCACCCACATGAGCTTCTTTGCAGTGAACAAAACAAACACACCAACACAGTCTGGACTTTTTAATAATTCGCAATAATGTTCATTGTCATCGATTTCATCTGGTGTTGTGGCCCACACTCGATCATTTTGGTAGTTAGGCCGACGTGTTACGTAAACAAAAAATTCATCGGAGACAGCTAAATGCATGAAATCATCCACATCCCAATCTTCAAGATAATGGGCAAACCACATTCTGTCATCGATGTTAAGTTGAGTTTTTTTTGGCTTTGGAAGTTCATGCCAAGGCTTTAAAACCTTGCCTATGACGGTACAGTCGAATGATCTCACCACTAACGATCTTTCCTCCCAACACTTCGATCTCTCTAGAAAGTTTAGCACAGCTGTTTTTCCGCTTTCAATGATGTCCTTTGTTTCCTGAGAGAGTGGCAAATTTGGGCGCCCAGATTTGGTTGTATCCATTTCACATTCATCCAAAGTTTTATTCCATTTTCTTTTGACGAAGTCCTCACACGTTGCCTCTCCGAATCACCAATTAATTGAGAAGCCAATATATTATCACTTTATCAGCTAGAGTAATTTTAATACCTGCAATAAATAAAGAATTTTATATATTTTTATAATCACTAAAAACTATTTCGATATAAGTAAACATGTAAGCTGCAAATGGGGGGGCTAAGGTTTTTTGGAACCCCTTACACATGTGAAGTGAAGGTAAACAAATCAAACAGCACAGTCGAAGTTATTATATTAGAAGTAAAAGAACTGAACCTAACCATTATGAACATCTACAGACCACCAAACACCACAAAAAGTGAATTCCAATTTGCTCCAACTGAAACAGAAAACATATTAAAATTGTTTGAAACTCCAGCAACAAATATTCTAATTTTCGGAGATTTTAATTTCCCATTTATAACATGGAAGAAAAATGACAAAGTTATATATGTCGAGAAGTCTCATGGCAACATTACAAAAGATGATAGAACCCAAGCAACAATGCTATTAGATATTATGGAACATTACGCCCTTACCCAAAAAATCTGTGAAGCCACAAGAAAAGAGACTGTTTTGGATTTTATCTTGACAAATAACAATGAGATAATAATAAATAAAAAAGGAACGCACACAAAGTTCTTCGATCATAACCTCATCGATACACAATTGAAGTTAGCACCTAGGTCCGAAAACGCATCCTAGAGAGTCAGAAGGAAAAAAACGTAAATAAAGATTTAAAGGAAGTAAATTAGGAATTGCTACTTCACGAGAAGACTCCACAAGAAATACTACAGGATGTGTAATAGGGACTGAAACCAAACCTATAATACTGAAGCATATTCCAGAGAGACAGAAAAGAAAACGTAGCAAGCTCGAGAGGAAAATCAGGACACTATTCAGGCAACGAAGACAAACCGTAAAACATCTCCACAGATGCGGAACTGATGCAAAGAGACTCAAACTAGGGAGAAAGCTGGGCGAAATAGAAATCTACCTAAAATAGACATTCATACATAAGACAAACGAGGAGGAAAAACAAGGTAGCAGAAAACATAAAAAAATAACCCAAAATACTTCTACACGTTTGCGAAAAGGAAAATGCAGTGAAAGGAGAGTATTGGTCCGTTGATAAACGGGGAGGCCAAATACACAAATGACACGAAAAAAATAAACGAACTGCTTAAGGAACAATTTAACTCTGTGTTTAGCACCCCTAAGTGCGAGATGGAAGTGGAAAACCCAGACGAATTTTTCGATATAGATACAAATCAACCAAGAACAAATTCCGGCACAAACCTATTAAAGGACTTCGAGTTCACAGAAGGAGATGTAATTAAAGCTTTATCACAGATGCGAGACAATTCAGCGCCATGGTCAGACACATGGAGTGCCACATTTCTGAAGAAATGTAAAGAGAGTATTGCCAAACCGCCATACTTACTATGGAGGAAATCACTCAAAACAAGACAAATTCCACTCCCCTTGAAGAACGCGAACATTGCCCAACTATTTAAAGGTGGTAACAGCGCAATGCCCAAGAATTATCGGCCAGTGGCTCTCACCTCACACTTTATATAGTGCTTTGAACAGGCAAAACTACCTACTACCTACAAGAAAAAGACTTATACAACCCAAATCAACATGGCTTCAGGGCGGAAAGATCATGCCTATCACAGCTACTAGACCACCAGGAGAAAATATTGGAAACATTATGTCGCGGACAAAACATAGATGTAATATATATGGACTTTGCTGGAATCATAGCACACAAACTTAAGAATACAGGAATTACTGGAAAGCTAGGAAGATGGATATTTAATTTCTTGACGCAAAGAACACAAAAAAGGTTGGCTGCTTCCGCAGCAGAAAAGCAAACATCATGCGCAAATTATGAAAGAGTCTAGTCCTACCAATAATTGAGTATTGCTCAGTACTCACAACCCCATATAGAAAACGAGACATTGCGAACAGTGAATCTATACAAAGGACGTTTTACATCTAAGATAGAAGAAACGGAAGATGGAGACTACTGGTCTTGACTACAATCCCTGGAATTCTATTCTTTCGAAAGAAGGTGAGAGCGGTACACAATAATATACATATGGAAAATACTTGAGGGCTTTGTCCCTAACCTTAGAAATGAAATAGAAACAAACTGGAATGAGAGAAGAGGCAGATTTTGTCCAGTCCCAGCTGCTGTGGGACAGGGGGCCATGAAAACGAGGATGGAAAATATCCTCAGAATACGAGGCCCAAAGCTTTTCAATACCCTACCGAGAGAAGTAAGGAATCTCCAGCAAATCGACCTGAATAACTTCAAGAACCAGCTGGACAGATTCCTGTGCAAAGTCCCTAAACAGCCATGCGTGGCTGGCTACGAGGGCAGGAGGAAATCAGACAGCAATTCCTTCCTTCACCAAATCCCGCAAATGAGGCGGGATGCTGCAGAGGGGTCGACCGCAGGTCGATTCTGAACCGTCGTTCGAACTCACACAAAGTAACGCAAAGTAAGTAAGTAAGCCCTATAAGAATATAAATACAAAAGAATTGAAATTTTATAGCTCCCCATCTTCTCCCGCATGGGTGGGATGAGGAAGGGTTAGCTGCCGATTTCCATGGAAAAAAACCTGGATATTAGTCTAAAACAAAGAAAATTATAGAACACATTCAAGCTTCACTTTTCATAGCAACACGAGGAAAGTTCTGGGAACCCCGATCAGGAGTAAGGGAGAACGCGTGATTGTCATGACAATAAACTTTTTAAAGCCCTGCCCAGTGACTCAGCTGAGTAATTACTACGTGTTCGTTCCGGACTATTTGTGATGCAATGATGAATCATCGGATCTCAACAGTCATGTGGACAGTCAGTCATCTCGCTTCAATCTTGTGTGGCACAATCATTATTTGCATTAACTTAAATGAATGCTCTTTTATTAATGTAGTGCTTAATAAACTTAACTAAGATCAAATCAACGTTTAATGGACTTACTTAGAATGATATATTATATAAATATAAGACTGTAGTTTAAAAACCCCAAAGAAGGCTTTATAATGCAGTACTGAATTTGGTTACTTCTGTACAATGTCAAATTGCATTTACCAATAAAATACGGTTGACTAGACCGTATTTTATTCAAATATTTTCCATATATTTTACTCAAATTTATAGAGTACTCTTAGTAATAACATTTAATTTTTATTCCAGAACTATTTTTTTTGTTATTATTATCTTTATACAGTTACTAAAAGGTATAATCTAAATGAATTATAAACGTTATATTATATGATAATTTTTTTATGCTAACCAAAAGAATCTTAAAGCTAAACGCAGAAAATGCGGGATGATTATTTCTCGAGGTGGGAAGGCTCCAACAAATTTTACTACAACCGGACTCAGCAATCATCTATCTTCATAATAAATATTCTGCCACTTATGAGGTGGCTTTGGCAGGGAAAGAAACTACTACTACTGATGCGTCGCACCGTCCACCACCAACTCCAGAAATTAGCAAGAAAGTTGAACCACGCCAACAAACATTAAGTCAATGTTTCAAACGCAAAAAGGTGTGGAATATTAATTCAAATAAATCAAAAGATATACATAAATTACTAGGTGAAATGATCGCTGCGGACAATCATCCATTTTCGATTGTTGATGATCCTGGTTTGAAGAGACTGATATCGGTTGCAGCCTCGGTATCCTATTCCCTCCCGTAAATATTTAAGCCAAAATGTAATACCACAAATCTACGAGTATGATTCTGTGTCAAAGTATTTTAGGTTCATTGAATGAGCTTGCTTTTAGGAGCTTTACGACAGATCTGTGGACATCTGATGCTAACAATGAAGCCTTTACCAGTTTGACACCAAGTGGAATTAGTAGTAAATGTGAGCAAAAGAAGTATGTTTTAGCCACCAAAAATCTACCAGGTTCCCATACTCATGAAAACATCCAACTACGTTGATTTCTATATTGCAAGAATCGTCAGTAGAGAGCGATCGTGTGCATGAAGTTGTGCGCGATAATGGCCGTAATATTACTAAAGTTACTAAAACTGTTCGCGTTCTCAAAATGACTTCTGTTGCTTGTACGAATAATACTTTAGCACTTGCAGGTAATGAAGCCCTTCTTTCCTAGAAGTCTGCTTCAGATATATGCGCAATTGCGCGCCAAATCTGTTCGCATTTTAATCATTCATCTTTAGCCTGTGAGAGACTTAAGAAAATCAAGAAATAACATAATTTAGCTGAAAACAAACTTATAAGAGACGTTATTACCCGATGGAACTCTACATTCTATATGTTATAACGACTTCTTCAACAAAAAACTGCCGTTGTTGCATACGCCTCGGACAATGACATACCAGCCTTCAATAACTATCAGTGGACTCTCTTATTCAGCGTGTTGTAAAGGTTCTTAGCCCATGTGAAAAACTAACAAATGACTTTTCCTCTTATTCTTTTTGTCTTTCCATGGTGTCTCTCGGCGTAATAGGTCTCGTAGTATTTTTGCGTAACATATCTGATGATGCTGGTATTCATACTATGAAAAAAGGTTTAATAGAAAATTTACAGAATCGCTTCAAGCAGTGGAAGACCGATATTACTTGCGCGATTGCTCAGGTTTTATATCCTCGTTTTAAATTTGCTTGCATTACAGTGTCTGAATTTGTAAAAAATGAGATAATATCTATGTCTGCATCAACTAATGTTACCCCTACACGTAATGTAACTCGTGGTGATGAAGCAACTGCTTTTTTTTCACGAGAAGATCAAGAACCTTCGAAAAAGAAGCCCAAGATTGAATTATGAAGTTACTTCGATAAGGTTGCTACGCCTTCACAATCATATGTTCCTCCATCAATCAAAAGTACCCAGCAAAGTTGTCAAAAAGAATTAGACATCTGTTGAAACGATCCACGGGTCAGTCGCGACACGAATCCTCGTGATTGGTGGCGCAATAATGGCGAAAGATTCCCGAAACCATTATTACTTGCTCGCAAATATTTCACAACAAGCGTACGAAGTGAACGGCTGATCAGCTCTGCGAAAAATGTAATTACCGATGCAGGTAATCGTTTAGCTCAGTGGTTCTCAGCTTTTTTTGTATGGTTACCCAAAACCAATTCTAATTCAACTCCATTACCCCAATCATTAGATATTATTTTTTTATAACTTCTGGATTATCACAATATTATTTTTTATAATTTCTGGATCGCATGTCATTGTCCCACAAAATAGATGTCATTATCCCAGTTGGGTAATTTACCCCTAGGTTGAGAACCACTGGAACTTAGCTCCTGATGCTGCTGAACGACTAATTTTTCTACATGAAATCTACTTGCCTTAAATTTCAATTATTAGGTTTTGTTTTTACGATAATTATTATTACTGTCTGTTCATTTTTTTGTAAGATTATTACTAATTAGTGTCATTATTCCAGTTGAATTTGTTTGTACTTATTCTTTGAAATAAAAAAAATAAATTTAAGTTCTATTTCCTACATCACATTTACCCTAATTATCAAATATTCGGTATTTGGTTGAAAACCTATAAAAATTATTCAACCGAATACCGAATATCCTCATTTTTTACCGAATATTCAGTACATTCCTGATATATATATATATATATATATATATATATATGATACACGATAACCCCTAGATCCTGTCCCAAAGCTGGATCCTATCTGCTTTGCAGATAGCTGGTGAGGGAAGCTATATTTTTGGGACCTCTTAGCGAGAGCCCACGTCGGGCTAACATCACGAAAAAGAAAAAACTATAGTGTTTGTCATTTGCCATTACTTATTCAGACTATAGTGGATTTAATTTTTCCAGAAGAGTTCCTTGTTCCATGTATGGTCTGTTTGTATCATGAAAAAACCTCAGGGGACCATTCTGAGTTCAATCCCATATATATATTATATATATATATATATATATATACAACAGCATTGCAATTATTGAGTGTAAATAAGAAAAAATTGCAAAACAGAACACAAATATTTGTTCTTACGCTGAGTCATCAGAATGGACGAACGGATAACGTCGTAGCACACAAAAAGGGATGTTTCAGAGTCAAAGGTTTGAATTCCAAGATCAAACATTTAATATAATGCATTTAGCATTAAGACCTAATTAACTGCTGCTGTACGTAAACAAGTAGGAATTAAGAAATGGGAGTACATACTGTATAGGAAAGGTACTAAAGGCAATAAATGCAAAATTCAGTTCATTTGCTGAACGAAATTTTTAAATAAAAGATAAGATTTTGCTTAAAATTCCTTCTGAGCAAATATGAGTTAACTGACATGACGCAAAAATATTCCTCTGCAACTTTGTTCCAAGTATCATTTTATTATTTTATTATATGTATAATTTTTACAAAGTTAACATTTTTCTTTTGTATTTAATTCAAATTTTAATTTGTTTTAGGGCTTTTTTCTTTGTTTACCTTATATTTTAAGTGGTTTCCCCTTTAATTTGCGGAATATTTTAATCTTAATTGTATGCATTAAGGAGGTATTTCCTGCAAAGAAAAAGGAAAATAAACATAGCTGGAGATACATTTCATTTAATTATGTTGTTTAAAGCTTGCTCGTGTGATCGTGGACTGAATTTAGCTGCACCGTAAACTAGAGAGAGGTCTCACATGAAGAAGGCGTAAGCTTAGAAGGGGCATGTAGTGGCATAATGAACACTATTGGCACTGAAAAACCGTCATCCGTAACATAATAACCCATTAAATCCTCGAGCAAATACAAGGGTTTTATATATATATATGAGGCGACGATATATATATATATATATATATATATTATATATCATCGCATGGAACATTTGAAAGGTTGAAAGGTGTATATATATATATATATATATATATATATACCTTTGGTTAGCTTCCGCCCGAATTGTTCATTCTGACAAGGGTCAAGCTTTTCACTCCACCTTAGACCTACAGTTTAACGTGGAATCCGAACCACGCCCCATCAGCAGCCCAGCGTCTTAACCACTGGGCCACCTAGGGTTCCCATTTATCTACCAACCACTTTCTTTATTGTGTGGAAGGATGAACAGCTGGGTTTTGCTGCGCGCCGGCTGCCGTCGGGTCTCGAACCAGGGGCCGATGGATTCGTAGTCAGCGACGCTAACCACTACACCACCGAGGCGCATATATATATATATATATATATATATATATATATATATATATATATATTAGTGCTGCCACAATCACTGATCATCAAGGATCGTTTCTAGTCGACTAAAAGAAAAAAAGTAGGATATCATTGCACACCCATTCTCGTTGAAATCAAGTGTTTTTTCCACTGATGAAATCTCGTGCAGAAGACCTCAATGCATTACTTCTTTTAATCGCCGATGAACTTTAAGATAAAATTACACGCCGTAAAACACATCGTCGGATATAAATGGACGCTTTCGGGAAATAGAGGTCCAGCTGAATCTCCTCCGCAATTTGTTGCAGTTTCGTATGAAAACGCAAGAAAGGTGGATCTCTTAATTCTTGTACAGTCGGAAGCAACGCGGGAACGGAATTTTTATATAAATAATTTCAACAGAGTTGATACAACGATCAAACATACTTCCAATTAACGCATAAATGTTTCAAGCATGTCCCATTGTTATATATAATGACCATTTGCATAAAGTGCCCGTAAATATGACATAATATTAAATGCTTATAACGCGTGTTTGCGATTTATTAGACGTTGTGAATCAGTAAATGATATGCAAATACATTAAGAGCATTTGTACAAATTTAATTCAGACCAATTTAAATGTTAGTTCTGTAACAATTGCTCTTAACAATACTTTAAAGGAGAATAAATTAAGCTTTAAAATGAAGTGAATTCAGTCAAGATTAAATTTCACACGAAAGATTACGTTACTCACTGACTCATTTTCTTCACTTTCGTGCGGAAACCTATAAATGCACATTCATATGTGTGCCTGTGTGCAACATAAAAGTTATCTCAGGGGACCATTCTGAATTGTATCATATATATATATATATAATATATATATATACAATATTTCGTTCCCTACGCAAGCGGTGATGGTGATTTTGCGCACTTACACCTTACATTCGTGATTCGAACCCTTTTACCAAGTACAGTTTAAAATAAATGATAAATTAACAGTGCCTTTTCTCTGTCAACATGTTCAAAATGGGGTCCATAGCTGAATCCTGCGTTCAGTGTCCGGAAATGGTTCGAGCTGAATAACTCTTCGAGGGAGCTTCTGCGCCATTTGGGCTTCCCGAAAGGCAAAAATTTCCGACTGAACTGCAGCAGTGAGCGATAGTTTCTGCACGATGCTCTTCAAGAACATTTTCACTCACTTTCTGGATATATATATATATAGACTGCCTTTTCAGTATAACAAACAATAACATAACACAAGAAAGCGGTTAATACGTTAAGTCACATTATATCACGGGTCTCAAACTCATTTCGGCTGTGGGCCGCAATACGACGACATGTAGGCCTACTTGCGAGTCTACACACGCGTACACACAGACACAGACGCAGACACACACACACACACACACACACACACACACACACACACACATATATATATATATATATATATATATATACAGGTCGTCCGATAAGTGAATGGCGATTCGGGAACAATTTATAAATAAAAGATAAAGGATAATAAAAATTTTATTAGAAGGAATTTTATTATCAGTAAACTTACAATTAATTCGATAATTAATTGTCATAGGGATCAACCTGATCGCCATTTACACGAACAGCAAGCTGTATGCGTCTCCATGTCCTACGTGACATTTTTTGTAAAAGTTCTTTATCCTCATTGATGTCACTTAACACAACTTCTGCGATTTTTGTCAGATCAGATTCACTTTGATTTTCACGGCCATTAATCTGCATCTTGAGGATTCCCGAGGGTATTGTAGTCAAGTCCGGACTCCGCGGAGGCCAAGGTACAGGACCATACTTTCCGATCCATCTGCCAGGAAAATTTCTGTCTAGGAACTCTCGCGCAGCGAAAGCGGTGTGTCCTGGAGCACCATCTTGCTGAAAAATAGGGTTGCGAATATTCGTATTTCTTAAAGCGGGTAGAAATCTGTTCTCCAACATGTCGATATAACTTCCTGAAGTAATTCGACCAGTGCACACAAATGGACCAATTAAACAATGCGCTGATATTGCACACCATATCATAATTCGAGGGGGATACTGTTTTACTTGATCATAATAATGAGGATTTTCTTTCGACCAAAAAAACGAAAATTTGCTTTTGCCATCGCCATAAAGGGCACATTCATCACTGAAGAACGTACGATCTCTCTCGGCTTTACTTGGAAAAGCTTCAAGAATTTGTTGACAAGCATTAACTCTGACAATTTTATCTTGTGGCGATAAAAACTGAACGGAGGTTGGGCGGAAAGCTTTAAAATGCAAGTCTTTTTTCATCAAATCATGCAGTGTTGAGTTCGGAACATTTAATGCAGATGCACACCTACGAATACTTTTGGTTGGCGATTGTCGAATTGACACTTGAACATCATCTTCCAATCTTGCTCTTGCTTTGGGGCGACCACGGCGTTTTTTATCAATTATCATCCCAGTTGTGAATAATTTGTGTTCCCATTTTCTAATAATTTCGCCCTTTGGCGGCCCATCATTAAATCTTTGTTCAAACCTTTCGCGTACTACCTTCATGCAATGCTTGGTTTTTCCAGATTCATGCCACCATGTTGCTGCTAATATCCGTGCTTCATATGTGTAGGGACTTTGATCACAAATTTTATCAACACGTGCGTCTACCTCAGCCATTGCAACGCCAATAATTAGAAATAATAAAAATAAAACAATGAAAAACCAGAACAAACAGAAATAAACATGAACTACTGCAAAATTAAAAATTTGGATTTCACGTGAAGCTAGCTTAATTGAAAAAAGCATAGACATTTATTAGATATCAAAGGTATTAGTACACTATGCTAACTGACATAGAATCGCCACTCACTTATCGGACGACCTGTGTGTATATATATATATATATTATATATATATATATATATATATATATATATATATATATATATACGAGGGTACTTCAATAAGTATCTGCACTTTTTATTTTAGTGATAATATAGTATATATAATATATACTCGTAATAACGAGCCAAACTGAGATATATAGGCTTATTTAGGCTACTCGTACCTGTCACATATCGTATGAGTAGTGAGCATGGCTGCGCCGCTTTCAATTTGTACTCTGGAAGAACAGAGATCCGTGGTTCGTTTTTTGTGGGCAGAAGGTGTGAAAGAAACTGAAATTCACACGCGTTAATGTGCTCAGTATGGGAATAGTGCATTATCACGGGGAAGTATGTACGAGTGGATTCAAATGTTCAAGGAAGGTCGGACATGTGTGACAGATGCTCAGCGCTCAGGACGACTATCAACATCAACCAGTGGTGACAAGCAGGAAGAAGCCAGAGCCATGATTTTCGATGACAGAAGATTAACAATAAAAGAAATTGCATCTTCATTAGACATCAGTCAAGCAAGGGTCAGCCTATTCGATAGTTCATGACATTCTTGGCTTTCACAAGGTTTGTGCAAGATGGGTGCCCAAACAGTTGACAGAAGAGCACAAGCGTAATCGTATGGACGTCTGCTCTCGTCTTTTGGCGCGGTATCATAATGAAGGTGAAAACGTTTTGGAGCGCATTATCACTGGATATGAAACCTGGATCCATCACTATGAACTAGAAAGCAAACGACAGAGCATGCAATGGAAGCATCCAACATCTCTCGTTGGAAGTTCAAGGCGCAGCCGTCAACAGGTAAAGTTATGCTAACACTGTTTTGGAATACACGAGGCCCTATCCTTGAACATTATCTACAGCGTGGAACTACAGTAACAAGTGCATCGTATTCTGACATACTTCGGAATGAGTTAAAGCAAGCAATTCGCACAAAACGGAGAAGGAGATTGTCGGAAGGTGTTATTCTGTTACACGACAATGCGCGCCCTCATACCGCTGCACAGACTAGAAAATGCCTTCAAGAACTTAAATTTGAAGTTCTCGACCATCCAGCCTACAGTCCAGACCTGGCACCTTCGAATTTTCACCTGTTTGGACCATTAAAAGGCGCTTTGAGAGGTCAGCGATTCCATGGCGATGATGACCTGAAGGAGGCGGTGCATGACTGGCTACGCACACAGCCAAAAACATTCTTTTGTGATGACATTAGGAAGCTTGTAGATCGCTGGACTTAGTGTATTGAGAAACAAGGAGTTTGAGAAGTGATGCGTTTATAATCTATCAGATGTGAAAATAAAAAGTACGGATACTTATTGAATTACCCTCGTGTGTGTGTGTATATATATATATATATATATATATGGGAATGAACTCAGAATGGTCCCCTGAGTTTTTTATGATACACACAGACAGTGCATGGAACAAGGAACTCTTCTGGGATAATTAAATCCACTATAGTCCGAATAAGTAATGGTAAATGACAAATACCATAGTTTTTCTTTTTCATGATGCTAGCCCGACGTGGGCAACGGGCCACTCGCAAAGAGGTCCCATAAATATAGCTTCCCTCACCAGCTATCTGCAAAGCAGACAGGATCCAGCTTTGGGACATGGATCTAGGGTTTAAAGCACCTAGCCATGCTACATTTAGAACCTCAATATAAGCAAAAGACTCGCTGCCTTCACGTCAGATTGAATGCCTCAAAGAAAAAGAAAAAGGGGTAACTATTATATTTTTAGCCAAAAACCAAAACTTAAACCTCAACTGGCAGAATTGAGCGTCCACTTTTCAAGGCGAGTGACCCGTTGCCCACGTCGGGCTAGCATCATGAAAAAGAAAAACTATTGTATTTGTCATTTACCATTACTTATTCGGACTATAGTGGATTTAATTATCCCAGAAGAGTTCCTTGTTCCATGCACTGTCTGTGTGTATCATATATATATATACTGTATATATATATATATATATATATATATATATATATATATATATACAGGGTGGGCCGTAAGTTTCCATACATAGGAAAAATTAAACGTTTGTTTTATGTTTCAGATACCCTAAGAATATGCGTTTGACGTAAGATCTTGTTTACTGATGAAGCAAATTTTTACGTCAATGGAGAGGTTAATCGGCAAAACATACGTTATTGGAGTAATGCTAACCCTAACTGGCTGAGTCCGACGAAGATGCAAGGTGCCGGTAAAGTGATGGTGTGGGCCGGGATATGGGGTGACAGAATTATTGGACCAATTTTTGTCAGTGGAAATCTTAATGCCGAAAGGTATCTTAACATGTTGCAAGAAGAGATTTTCCCATCCCTGCTAAACGAGGAAGGTAACTTCCCAGTTTACTTCCAGCAAGATGGAGCTCCACCTCATTATGGTCTTCACGTGCGTCGGTATTTGGATCAGCAGTTTCCGGATGCTTGGATTGGTCGGCGTGGTCCTGTGGAGTGGCCTCCCAGATCCCCAGATCTCACCCCCCTTGATTTCTATCTTTGGGGGCACTTGAAGGCCATGGTGTATCAGGAAAAGATACGAGACATAAATCATCTAAAGGAACGTATCACCAACGCCATAACAAGCATAACGTCAACTGTGCTAATGCGTGTTCATCAACAGTGGGGAACACGTATTGAAATGTGTTTTCAAAACAATGGCAACCATGTAGAGCATATTATATAAATAAAAATGGTTGTCCATAAAAAAATGTTTATTTTTCCTATGTATGGAAACTTACGGCCCACCCTGTATATATATATATATATATATATATATATATAGTATATTTTTACTTAGAATTTTAAAGGTGCCTAATAATTCTGACCAAGGCTGTATTTTCAAATTCCATTCCATTGATATTTGTTGTCTTATTTTCAAAATTAGGTTTTATTAACATTAACGCGTGTACATGTCAAACCACAGCAGGTAGAGTTCAAAAAGTTTAAAAAATCAAAACGTGCGGAATATGATTTCGTGTGGTACCCCCAAAAAACGCTGGAGGGCCGATTATTGTGGGCGCATAATGGACGCGTGCAATGCAATTGGGAATGCTGATCAATGGTGCAAGTTGTTATGCAACAAGGGGAACGTTGCAAGTTGTTATGCAACAAGGGGCATGTTGCAAGTTGTTATGTAGCAAGGGGAATGTTGCAATACGTTATGCAACAAAGGGGGAATGCTGCAAGATGTTATGCAACAAATGGGAGGGGGAATGCTGCAAGATGTTATGCAACAAATGGGAGGGGGAATGATGCAAGAGCAACAAGGGGTTATGTAACTTGGAGGCGGAGTTATCCCCCAAGAGAAAGAGAGAGGAGAAGGAGAGAAAGGAAGAGAGGTGTTCGCCTGGCAGGAGCCAAGCACATATTAAGACTTCATCTGAGCGGCGTTGTATTAATATGTTCCTAATCAGCCAGTTGGCTTATCTGGCTGAGTTGCCAGATTGTGCTATTTATTTAATTAAATCATATATTCTGGCTTAATCAGCCAGTTGGCTTAGAAGACTGTTGCCAGTTTGAGCTATTTATTTAATGAAAGCATATATTCTGACTTAACCCGTCAGTTGGCTTAGAAGGCCTAACCAGCCATTTCGTATATTTAAATAATAATAACATTTTTATATACAACCAAAAGAATTAAATAAAACACCACCACATCACTCAGTTTATTTAGACGAATTATTGGATTGGTATAATCCTAGTCGGAGGTGTACGTGCATTTGTGTGCGTTTGTCCCCGTCAGACTACTTAAACCGCCAGTTGGCACAACCGCCCAGTTGATTTAGAAGACCTAACCAGCCATTTGGTATAATTAAATAATAATAATAATAACGTTTATATATACATCCAAAAGAATTAAATAAAACACCATCACATCACTGTTTATTTAGACAAATTATTGGATCCAATTTCACGAAGTATATTGAAAATAAATATACATTCCTATACAAGCGAAGGAATATATGGAATAAAAAATAATAATAGCATAAGAACTACGAACGAGGACTATATATATAATAAAAAATTAATAATATTCAAACCCAGGCCTATCCAAATTGTTCATTCTAATGAAGGTCAAGCGTGCCACTCCACCTTAGACCTACAGTTTAACGTTGAATCCGAACCACGTCTAAAATAAAACGTTAAAACACTCCTTAACACAATAAAATCTAATTTCAGAATAAAAAAAATTTAAACAGCCTAACCACACAAAATATCACTCGGGAGCGGAATAAGACGGCTTACCGAGAATAACAGAATCACCTTGTGAAAATAATATTTATCATTTACTACAGAAATGTTCATTCCGTCGAAAGTCAAGCTTTTCACTCCGTCCTAGACCTACAGTTTAACGAAGAATACTACTACAATAGATCTAGTTGGCCTGGTGAAGTAGTGAGTTGACTTCTTTTACTCTCCATCTCTGAGGTACACCCGGATCATCGGAGATCTTCTTTTCTATTCCATGGAATTTTAGATCCTCCCCTTTTCCGTACCGTAACAGTTGAATTTTATCAGTGTTAAACTTCATATAAAAACTATGCAACATCTCCTAAAATTTATTACATCATTACCCCTAGCCCGTCCTTTATACTCCACCTTAGACCTACAGTTTAACGTTGAATCCGAACCACGTCTAAAATAAAACGTTAAAAAACTCCTTAACACAATAAAATCTAATTTCAGAATTAAAAAAATTTAAACAGCCTAACCACACAAAATATCACTCGGGAGCGGAATAAGACGGCTTACCGAGAATAACAGAATCACCTTGTGAAAATAATATTTATCATTTACTACAGAAATGTTCATTCCGTCGAAAGTCAAGCTTTTCACTCCGTCCTAGACCTACAGTTTAACGAAGAATACTACTACAATAGATCTAGTTGGCCTGGTGAAGTAGTGAGTTGACTTCTTTTACTCTCCATCTCTGAGGTACACCCGGATCATCGGAGATCTTCTTTTCTATTCCATGGAATTTTAGATCCTCCCCTTTTCCGTACCGTAACAGTTGAATTTTATCAGTGTTAAACTTCATATAAAAACTATGCAACATCTAAAATTTATTACATCATTACCCCAAGCCCGTCCTTTATGCATTACAAAAGTTCTACTTTATCGGCAACCTTTGTTTAGCAATTCCCCTGAGTGTCCATCCCGGCGAAGGTCAAGCGTGTCACTCCACCTTAGACCTACAGTTTAACGTTGAATCCGAACTACGTCTAAAATAAAATGTTAAAACACTCCTTAACACAATAAAATCTAATTTCAGGACAAAAAAATTTAAACAGCCTAACCATACAAAACACCACTCGGAATTGTCCTGAAAATGAAAGAAAGGAAAAATTAAACAACACTCAGTCCCCCTATAAAAAATATAAAATATATTTATATATATATATACAGTATATATATATATATATATATATATATATATATATATATATATATATATAATATATAAGCACACCGGACAAAAAATTAGTCACCCCTCTCAGAATGTACCTAATAACGTGTGACGGCGCCTCTGGCCTTGATAACCGCACGAATCCGGCGAGGCAGAGACTCTACGAGGTTGTGCATGTACTGAACATCGATTTGCTGCCACTCGTTCATCAGCCGGTCCCGAAGTTCCGCCAGAGTCCGTGGGTGTCTATTCCTGCGCTTCACTGTCTGTTTCCAGCCTGAACAACACCTTCGACGCATTCAGGATTAAAGGCTTCATTGAACCTGCGATGTACTCGTCGCCTCCCATCATTGGAGAACAAACAAAAACGGGACTCATCGGACCAAATTACACGTTTCCAATCTGCCGCAGTCCGGTTTTTGTGCCTCTGAGCCCATTTATAACGTGCCAATTTGTGACTTGCTGTTAACAGCGGCCTCTTCCGTGGTACCCTGCTCCAGATGTCCATCGCATGCAGTTCTCGTCGCAATGTCCGTTCGGAAATTGGTCGCTGGAGAACCTCATTGGTTTCTTGGAGCAATTGTTCTCTGGTTTGAAAACGATTTGCAGTTACTAGACGAGAAACATGGCGGCGGTCCCTATTGTCGAGAATTGTTTTCCGGCCACAGTTACGCCGTCGATTGTCAGTTGATTGCGAACTACACCACTCTTTGTAAACTCGCTGGACAGTACGCGTTGACACACCAACAAATTGGGCTACTTCAGACATTTTGTGTCCGTGGGCTCTGCCAAACACGATGGCTCCTTTTTGCCACTGAGTAACGTCTGCCTCACGACCCATTTTGCAGACTATATCCAACACACACTTTGTTCTTCACCACCTCACGAAACAGATCTGATCCTGTGTGCTACGTCACCGCTACTTGTCACTTACCAATGCTACATCAGCGCCCTCTGTGTGACCTTGAACTTCTTACTATCGGTGCTATTAGGGGTGACTAATTTTTTGTCCGGTGTGCTTATATATATATATATATATATATAAAGTAAAAAACAAATTAATTTATCAAAAGAATTTACGAAAACAATTTCTCTATTTCAATTAAACAAATTTTGCTTATTTTGAAGTCTCACACAATTTATATACGGCAAGCATAATAAACTTAAACAGTCCGAATTTGACCCAGTATAAATTAGTCTTTAACGATAATTTTTCGACTTTAAACCTTTAAATTAACTTAAAATTATAAAGCGAACTAAAACTACAAAGCGATGCCTGTAAATCCATTATTTACATCCAGTCAAAAAAATAATCTTAAAAACTCGAATAGATTCTGGAAAATTTTGCTACATCTTTATTGAATCTCTTACAATGCTCTACTATATATATATATAATATATATATACATAAAAATGCGTCACCATACATTCAAACATTTTAAACCTTGCCGTATAAAAATCAATGCGAAAAGGAAACAAACAACTCTCGAATTCCGACTCTAATTTTGATTCCACATTATTACGGCTTCGACAAGACGACTCAGATAAATTTTGAGTCAAAGGAGTTTGGAAATCTAGACTCCAACGAGAAGAGAAAGAAATTTTGACCGCGAAAATTATGAAAATGCTCGCTATGAGAAGAAATTTTGAAAATGATGCGCGCCATCCTGAAAAACAGTTACAATAATTTGATAAGGAATGAGAATCGAAATTTGCTTGCAAATGGGATAACACAAGGCATCTTGCTATTTAAATAATCGAACCAGAATATTTATTAATGCTATAATACGGGTAGCAACAATTTTGAACGAAATATAAGGCAACGTGGTAAAGCCCTTATATTTATATAAAGGAACACCGCTTGCCACCAAAGTGTAGTAATTAAGACCTTTTAACTTTTTTATGTTGCTTTTTTATCCTATTTTCTCTTTCTTTATTCCATTTCTCTTTATCCTTCATCATTCTCTTTACATTCGCTTCGCTGTACTTTATAAATACGTGTAGACGTGACGGAGTGGAGGCCGTTATAATTTGAACCGGGCATGGGGGACGGGGGGATTAATATAAACCCGATTAATACTTTACTAACTTTATTTATACCGAAAGCACTTTTAGATAAACGGGGTAATGCGAGGGGGAAGAGACGTAATACTATTCTAAATTTACAACTACATCGTAACACACAAAAACACCCACCTTCTTAAGCCCAAGGCCGTCCGATGACTGAAGGGCATTTCTGACCAGCACAATCACGAGCTAAACACATTTTTATTCACACTCCGTCTAATTCTGCGTATTGTCAAAAACATTTAAAGACGTAGAAAATTGGGATCTATCCAACAATAAAGAATTATGAAATGCTTCGACATATATATATATATATATATATATATATATATATATATATATATAAGATCTACTAAGTCCTTTTTCATCCGGTAGTTAAAAGAATACATTCATTTTCACCTGTTCAGTCTCATTTGTTTAAGGTTCAAAATTGAGTGTCAAACGTGTTGCAAGAGAGCATTTCCCTCCTCCACCAAGCGGTCATACATGGCGGAGAGCACAAGAGAGCAACTTTCTCCTCCATCAAGACAGGTCTAGAGGTGGGACCACCTGCTTGAACCCCGTGTGAAGAGAGGACAGCAGAGGAGGACAACAGAAGACAGCAGTAGGGTATTTAACACCGAGCTATTTCAACTCTTGAGATATGGTAGAAATGAAGAAATTAAACTGCATATTAGGCCAGATGAGCCGGGTGTACATGACTATGTGCGGTAGAGAGCGTGAGAGAGAAACTCGCTCCTCCACCAAGACAGGTCTAGAGGCGGGACCACCTGCTTAACCCCGGTGTGAAGAGAGGACAGCATACGGGGACAACAGAAGACAACAAAAGGGTATGTAACACCGAGAAATTTCAACTCTTGAGATATGGTAGAAATGAAGAAATTAGACTGCATGAGCCGGGTGTACATGACTATGTGCGGCGGAGAGCGCGAGAGAGCAACTAGCTCTTCCACCAAGCGGTCATGTGTGGCGGAGAGCGCAAGAGAACGGCTCACTCCTTCACCAAGCCAATCCTAGAGGGAGGGACCACCAGCTTCGACCTTCGTGTGAAGAGAGACCGACACGCGGAAACGCATCGTGGTATATACACACATATTTTATTCATGCAGTTAACCGTGATTCACTGTCGCCAATTGAGTTAACATGACCTATTACACCAGTACACATTTGAAAACTTGTCGATCGATTTTTACAAACTAGTTGGTGATTCTATATAATTTGAGTGTGCTGATCTCAAAAATATAGTTAGTTTTTCCCTATCACGTATGGTTTTCTTACTACAGGGTGTGTCATAAATCCCCATTTATCCCCAAATGTGAACCATCTTATCGAGACCAACATTGGATTGCACATGCTAAACCATAAATTTTGTTATTATAGACTACAGTAACGCTTACATAATAATGTAGGGTAAATATATATAACAACCAGTCCCGTTCCCAGCAAAATACTCTCTCCCCTCCCATCAATGGGTGGTTAACATTTGGGAACAGATGAGGTATTACAACACCCCTTGTAGCACGAAATCTTTAGGTGATAGAGTAAAACCTAATTAAAGCAGAATTAAATAGCTCCTAGCTCTTGGACAAGCATATTGCTTGTTTATGAAAGAATAAAAAAATAACTGAAAGAAACAAAATATATTTACCATCTTCTTCGAAAAAAGGCATGAAGTCTTTCTCACGATTTCTGTACCAAGCGAAGTGTGTCGGATGCCAATAAATTGTTCTCCTGCAATCTAGACCCCAAAAGTTCTGCAGAGTCCTTAGGCAGATTCAAATCCCTGACTAGGTCATTTAGTTCGGCTTGGGTTAATGGTTTAGGATCTCGGTCAGCTGTTGGCTGTTCATAAACATCATCATTGTCTGGATTTGGAGCTGAATCAGAATCTGAATTGTATTGATCCAGACTCTCGGGTGGGCGGGGAATAGGAACTTCTGGACCATGGGGTACCGGCCTTATTGCAGATGGAAGACTTGGGTATTGAAGGCTCTCTTTATTCTTTGCATCACAACCTTTAACATTGCAAGAACAGAAGTAGCAGTCGTCGGTATGGTTTCTAGGCTCGCCTCGCACCATTCCATAGTGATCCCAAATGACAAACTTTTCTTTTTACCTTTACTCCAATTCCTTAGTGCCGCAACACACGTAAGACAAACCTTGTGTGGAGCCCAACTTTTGTCTTGATCTAATTTAATTCCAAAATAAGCATGATAAGCTCTCTTAATCAAGGTCGTTACATTTGTCCTTTGTTTTACAACATACCGACCACAAATATAACAAAATATGTCTGGACTATGGGTACATCCTCTAGAAGCCATTATTAAAATTTTAAAGACGTAATGTTAGAATTATCTATCTGAAAAATATGAAAAAACGAAATTAATTAAAGATAAACAAGGTAAAAAATTACAAAACGCCCCAAAATTGTTTTGCTAATAACTTTAAAACTGTGGGTGAATAGAAAAAAACTGGTAGCATTTTTTAATTCAGCGCAGCGAACTGCTTCAGAATCACAACTCAAAATGAAGAAATCGATTTTCATGCAGACCGGTGTTATTTGTTACCATCATGCACTTATCCGTGATCGTGGCATGGAGCTAACCGCGACTTCAAGATGTTTACATTCGCGGGTCCCCCCCCATACCGTCACAATGCGACTCAGTCAGTGTCTGTCAGCTCGACCAAAGGCAATATTACGAACGAAATTATCAAAGACGCAAAGAGAAAAATCGGCCAGTGGTACCAAACCTCAAACTAAACCCAATAACCATACACACTGACATCACCTAGTGACACGCGTTCATTAGTTGCGGGACTATTTACCGAACTTTTTTATCACACCTCGTATATATAAGATCTACTAAGTCCTTTTTCAACCGGTAGTTAAAAAAACACTTATTTTCACCTGTTCAATCTCAATTGTATAAGGTTCAAAATTGAGTGTCAAACGCGGTGCAAGAGAGCAATTCCCTCCTACACCAAGCGGTCATGTGTGGCGGAGAGCGACTGTTAATTTTTATAGAAAACAGAGTAAATACATTTTTACATTAAATTGTCTTCGCATCCACGTTATTTTACGTGAGACGAGAAGGAAAGGGTGCAGGTACATGAAAGGGTACCATCGGAATGTTTGACGTATATTAGCAGCGAGGGAATACCCATGATGTCTCACTCTGCTTCTCCATACATTCGTTCTTTGATTTAAAATCACAATAAACAATATAAATGTTTTATGAGATTAATATTTTATTTTTCACCCTATAAACATCATCATAAACGGTAGACATGATCTACCTTAAAGCTAAAACATAACTTCTTATCAATTCATGTTTTCAGTTTCAATAAACATCGATAACCCCCCACCCCCACCCCACCCTTCCCGCACACATTGGGAGTACTCATAATTGGAGGTGAATGATATATATATATATATATATATATATATATATATATATATATATATATATATATATTAGGGTGTGTCAATTTTAGGGAGCAAAGTGAAATCTTTAGATTTTAAAAGACTACTAGTGACCAAATGATGCATTTTTATGTGCTAAATCGAAATATGGCTTTAAAATCCAGATTTGACCACTCCTAGCTTCTTATATTTGAAGTTGAAGTTTACGAAAAATCAGCAATTTTTGCAAGTATTTTTTTTATTGTATATAACTACATTTTACATACATTATATACAATTAAAGACATTTTAATTGTATTTCAATATTAAAACTTAGAAATATAGATAGGTTTCTTGAACTTTGCCAAGGATGCCATGTCTGCCTTGCTCTTGTTCCTGGACATGAGCTCCCTACTGGCCACCTGGCCACTGATGTACGCCTCCCTCCTCTCTTGTGAGTAAACATGTGCTGCTTCAGTTGTCATCCTTATACAGCTTTCTACTGAATGTGTGTGGGAGGGCCATGCAGGAACTTCCATTGGTCTATCAGAAACTCCTTGATTGCAGCAGTGGTAAGGGAGCAGGTTAGAGGAGGCTCAGTCACGCCAGAGTTCCAGTCAATAAGCTCCGAGAGTTTGGTGGCATCTGGGTTGATCTTGAGTCTTCCTGGGTCTAACACTGCAGTCTTCTACCTGTGTGTCCTCATTTCCTTCACCTCTGATTTCGAGTATCCTCTTCACTGCCTCCCTTCTCTCCTCCTCCACCTCACTGGATAGCATGGCCTGAAGCACAGCCTCAGAGTGTGCATACCAGGCTGATCTCTTCACTGTAGGCATCACTATTCCTATCACCTCCTTCTTCTGACTTCTGAGCAGCTCCAGCTGGTACAGTACATGCCAGGAACCATCCACCCAGATGGGATTCAACTTGATGTTGAACCAGTTTGGCATGTAGACTCCCACTATGAATTCCACAATTAACCTCAGATTCTTCAGGTTCCTACCCTTCAGCCCATGTTTAGAAATCCACAATCTTCAGAACCTTAGGGCCGTGGTGACCCAACTACTGTGAGCGATTGGCCCAATCTCCAGGAGAGCTAGACTCTGAGGTACCTCTCCCGATCTGATGGCAGTAATGATTCTGTAGCCATATGATTGGTTTGTGCTGAGGTGCTTGACTACCTCCTGACTGAGATGGGGTAGAGGAGGACCAACAGTGATCCTCGTGAAGTTTGTGTTGATCTCTTGCTCAGTGAAAGTGTCTAACATCTTCCCTAGGGGCCCAGACCACTTGTTGTTGCTCAATGTCTTGCCATCCAGTGTAGTCACCAGGTGTCTGAGACTCAGCTCCCCAGTGTGCAAATCACAGACAATCCACACCAACTTACTGCTAAGCTTGGCCTCCACATAATGTATTACTCCTCCCTCCCAGTCAGTATTCACATTAGTACTGTCACCTCCTGTGGCCAAAAGCGTCTGGTCTGCTCCTCTCTCTCTCTCTCTTAGCCAGTTCACCAGATGATCAGCAATGACCTCAGCATGACTTCTCTCCTCTGCAGCTTCCTCTGGTACAAAATGCCACAAATATTTCCCACCTGGTTCATTGCACACTGTAGAGTGTTCTTCCTTAATGAGGCCATGAAACTGCCTGTCACTGCCCTCAGCTTCCATCATCACTTTCGTGTCATCTCTTTTCCCATTAAAGAAGATACAGGTGATGCCATTTTCCCTAATCTCTTCATCAAACTTCTTGACCAGGTCCTTAGTCAGTCTCTCCTGAGCCCTCCTCACCTTATTGTGGTCAATCACCAGTGCTGTGTCAAACTCTGTGATAAGACCAGCATCAATCCAGGCAGCAGTGGCAATCTCTGCAGTCTCTCTCAGCCCAGTGTGATGTCTCAAGCTAGCCAGAGCTATGTTGGTGATATCTTCAGTGTTGTATTTCTTCTTCTTAGCCACAGGCAAGGAAGAAGTTGTCGCAGCCTCTGGTATGAAGTCTTCGTCCTCCTCTCTCCTCCCTGCCTCCTCCAGTATATCTCCAGTCTCCTCCAACTCCATCTCCTCCAACTCTATCTCCTCAACTCCTCTTCTTTCTTGGCTTACTCCTCTGCTCCTGTCTCTGCAGCACTGCTTCCTATCTCCTGGTCTCAGGGTGGTCAGCTAGACCCATCTGGTGTGCCCCCACACTTACCACCTTTTCTCTCTGACCTTTAATGAAGGCAAGTTCCCGCACTGGTATCTTCTGCTCGCTTCTGCAGCTGCAGTCAATGTGAACCTCACTGTTGCAAACAGGGTTGCACCCAAGCTCACTGCAGCTCTTGATCACACAGTGACGTGACAGGTCAGGATAGCCACCAATTTGTCCAGTTTCATCATGAACCTATCTTTGACCTCTAGCTTCACATTGCCAATGGACACCTTCACTGCCTCATCCCACAGTGCCTTCACTTTAGCCCTGATCCTGACTTCACTGTTGATTACAAGTCCTGTGAATAGAGCGTTGGCCTTTCTCCAGTGAGCCAGTAGCCCTGGAACAATGCCGTTGTTAATCAGGTCATTAACTGAGTAATTCCCCCTGTCTTCCTCACTCATCTCTCTCCTCAACAAACCATACCTCGGCAGATCTCTGACTGTGGGCAGCTCAGCAGGGGAAGTTCCCTCCCAGTCTCCACCAAATGACTTAGGTGACAACTTGATTTGCTTCGGGTTCTGATTTCTTTCTGACTCATCCTGTGGACCTGTAAACAAAAGAAATGTCATTGAAATTTGGATAGGCCTACTGTTTATTATTACATAAAATTAAGTTAATTGAAATTCTTAATATCTTCCTATAACAACACAACCTTTTATCTGAGCTTATAGGTACAAGACTTAATTATTAAGTAATGACAATTTCATATATCAATCATATCAAAATATACAGAGAGTTTGGGTCACACATAACACTTCGATTAATTTGAATTACACAATATTTACATTATGAAGTAATCAAAATTGTCAAAAAGAATTGAAAACACATGCATTCACAATCAAAACTCCAGCATTTGTGACTATATGAAACTTAAAAACCATACTGCACACCAAAAATAACCAAAGTTGACCACACATATCAATGGCACATTGATATACGATGCTACAGTCATATTTAGGTTATATTTCAAACCTTTATGGTCAAATATAAGTAGGTAAATGGCTTTTTTAAACAACACTAAAGATATTTCTAAGTTTGCTAGATAATATGACATCATTTGAGCATTAATAGTTTTTAAATTGTTGACTTTACTAAAATTGACACACCCTAATATATATATATATATATATAATATATATATATATATAATATATATATATATATATATACAGAGAATAGTCAAAAACTGAAGACGGCACACACACACACACACACACACACACACGCATTACTGATTTGAAATCGCTTTTAAAAATGATAATTATCAGAAAACTCGCAAGAGCAACTCGCTTTTCCACCAAACCAGGAAGACCTCAACTTTGACTGTTGTGGTGGTCCTGAGATACGTTCATTTAAGTCTCTGACAATATCCCAGGATGTATCATAACGCCCCGGCTAGTGTTACTATTTGCAGTAGTATTCCAGCTGTAGTATTACAAGCCTTTCCCATACATTTCACAACTTCTAAGAATCACAAAGTAACCTTTCTTAGCGATACTTTAAAACTTGATGCTCCTCTCTTCACACCGGGGTCAAGCAGGAGGTCCCGCCTCTAGACCCGGTTTGGTGGAGGAGCGAGTTTTAAAGTATTGACAAGAAAGATCCCCGATTTTATGATTCTTAGAAACTGTGAGGGGTGTGAAAGGAATGGTAACTCAGTTCGGCACTATGCGCTCGGGTTGGGCGGAAGGCTGTAATACTGCTGCAAAATAGTAACACTAACCGGGTGTTATGATGCACCCCGGGATATTGTCAGCGACTTAAATGAACGTATCTCAGGACCGCCACAGCAGTCAAAGTTGAGGTCTTCCTGGTTTGGTGGAAAAGCGAGTTGCTCTTGCGAGTTTTCTGATAATTATTATTTTTAACAGCGATTTCAAATCACTAATGTGTGTGTGTGTGTGTGTGTGTGCCCTCTTTAGTTTTTTACTATCTGTGTGTATATATATATATATATATATATATATATATATATATATACAGGGTGGGCCGTAAGTTTCCATACATAGGAAAATTTAAATTATGGTCTTCACGTGCGTCGGTATTTGGATCAGCAGTTTCCGGATGCTTGGATTGGTCGGCGTGGTCCTGTGGAGTGGCCTCCCAGATCCCCAGATCTCACCCCCCTTGATTTCTATCTTTGGGGGCACTTGAAGGCCATGGTGTATCAGGAAAAGATACGAGACATAAATCATCTAAAGGAACGTATCACCAACGCCATTACAAGCATAACGTCAACTGTGCTAATGCGTGTTCATCAACAGTGGGGAACACGTATTGAAATGTGTTTTCAAAACAATGGCAACCATGTAGAGCATATTATATAAATAAAAATGGTTGTCCATAAAAAAATGTTTATTTTTCCTATGTATGGAAACTTACGGCCCACCCTGTATATATATATATATATATATTTCATTCAACTCCAATTGTTGAGTACTCCCAATGTGTGTGGGATGGGTAGGGTGGGGGTGGGGGTTATCGATGTTTATTGAAGCTGAAAACATGAATTGATAAGAAGTTATGTTTCAGCTTTAAGGCAGAACATGTCTACCGTTTATGATGATGTTTATAGGGTGAAAAATAAAATATTAATCTCACAGAACATTTATATTATTTATTGTGATTTTAAATCAAAGAACGAATGTATGGAGAAGCAGAGTGAGACATCATGGGTATTCCCTCGTTCCTAACATAGGTCAAACATTCCGATGGTACCCTTTCATGTACCTGCACCCTTTCCGTCTCGTCTCACGTAAAATAACGTGGATGCAAAGACAAGTTAATGTAAAAATGTATTTACTCTGTTTTCTATAAAAATTAACAGTCGCTCTCAGCCACACACGACCGCTTGGTGTAGGAGGGAATTGCTCTCTTGCACCGCGTTTGACACTCAATTTTGAACCTTATACAATTGAGACTGAACAGGTGAAAATGAATGTGTTTTTTTAACTACCGGTTGAAAAAGGACTTAGTAGATCTTATATATACGAGGTATGATCAAAAAGTTCGGTAAATAGTCCCGCAACTTATGAACGCGTGTCACTAGGTGATGTCAGTGTGTATGGTTATTGGGTTCAGTTTGAGGTTTGGTACCACTCGCCGATTTTTCTCTTTGCGTCTTTGATAATTTCGTTCGTAATATTGCCTTTCGTGGCGCTGAGAGACACTGACTGAGTCGCATTGTGACGGTATGGGGGGACCCGCGAATGTAAACACCTCCGAGTCGCGGTTAGCTCCATGCCATGATCACGGATAAGTGCATGATGGTAACAAATAGTAGGTCATGTTAACTCAATTGGCGACAGTGAATCACGGTTAACTGCATGAATAAAATGTGTGTGTGTGTGCCACGATGCGTTTCCACGTGTCGGTCTCTCTTCACACGAAGGTCGAAGCTGGTGGTCCCTGCCTCTAGGATTGGCTTGGTGAAGGAGTGAGTCGTTCTCTTGCGCTCTCCACCACACATGACCGCTTGGTGGAGGAGCGAGTTGCTCTCTCGCGCTCTCCACCGCACATAGTCATGTACACCCGGCTCATTTCGTCTAATATGCAGTATAATTTCTTTATTTCTACCATATCTAAAGAGTTGGAATTTTTCGGTGTTAAATAGCCTATTGTTGTCTTCTGTTGGGTCCCTCTGCTGTCCTCTCTTCACACCAGGGTCAAGCAGGTGGTCCCGCCTCTAGCCCCGGTTTGGTGGAGGAGCGAGTTGTTCTCTTGCGCTCTCCGCCACACATGACCGCTTGGTGGAGGAGCAAGTTGCTCTCTTGAGCTCTCCGCCGCACATAGTCATGTACACCCGGCTCATTTGGTCTAATATGCAGTCTAATTTCTTCATTTCTAACATATCTCAAGAGCTGAAATTTCTCGATGTTAAATAGCCTATTGTTGTTTTCTGTTGTCCTCCTCTGTTCTCCTCTCTTCACACGGCGTTCAAGCAGGTGGTCCCGCCTCTAGACCTATCTTGGGGGAGGAGCGAGTTGCTCTCTCGCGCTCTCCACCGCACACAGTCATGTACACCCGGCTCATCTTGCCTAATATGCAGTCTAATTTCTTCATTTCTATCATATCTCAAGAGTTGAAATATCTCGGTGTTAAGTACCCTATTGCTGTCTTCTGTTGTCCTCCTCTGCTGTCTTCTCTTCACACAGCGTTCAAGCAGGTGGTCCCGCCTCTAGACCTGTCTTGGTGGAGGAGCGAGTTGCTCTCTTGCGCTCTCCGCCACACATGACCGCTTGGTGGAGGAGGGAAATGCTCTCTTGAAACACGTTTGACACTCAATTGTGAACCTTAAACAAATGAGACTGAACAGGTGAAAATTAATGTATTCTTTTAACTACAGATGAAAAACTACTTAGTAGATCTTATATATATATATATATATCGAAGCATTTCATAATTGTCGAAGCATTTCATAATTCTTTATTGTTGGATAGATCCCAATCTTCTACGTCTTTAAATGTTTTTGACAATACGCAGAATTAGACGGAGTGTGAATAAAAATGTGTTTAGCTCGTGATTGTGCTGGTCAGAAATGCCCTTCAGTCATCGGACGGCCTTGGGCTTAAGAAGGTGGGTGTTTCTGTATGTTATGATGTAGTTGTAAATTTAGAATAGTATTACGTCTCTTCCCCCTCGCATTACCCCGTTTATCTAAAAGTGCTTTCGGTATAAATAAAGTTAGTAAAGTATTAATCGGGTATATATTAATCCCCCCGTCCCCCATGCCCGGTTCAAATTATAACGGCCTCCACTAGGTCACGTCTACAGGTATTTATAAAGTACAGCGAAGCGAACGTAAAGAGAATGATGAAGGATAAAGAGAAATGGAATAAAGAAAGAGAAGATAGTATAAAAAGCAACATAAAAAAGTTAAAAGGTCTTAATTACAACAATTTGGTGGCAAGCGGTGTTCCTTTATATAAATATAAGGGCTTTACCACGTTGCCTTATATTTTGTTCAAAATTGTTGCTACCCGTATTATAGCATTAATAAATACTCTGGTTCGATTATTTAAATAGCAAGATGCATTGTGTTATCCCATTTGCAAGCAAATTTCGATTCTCATTCCTTATCAAATTATTGTAACTGTTTTTCAGGATGGCGCGCATCATTTTCAAAATTTCTTCTCATAGCGAGCATTTTCATAATTTCCGCGGTCAAAATTTCTTTCTCTTCTCGTTGGAGTCTAGATTTCCAAACTCCTTTGACTCAAAATTTATCTGAGTCGTCTTGTCGAAGCCGTAATAATGTGGAATCAAAATTAGAGTCGGAATTCGAGAGTTGTTTGTTTCCTTTTCGCATTGATTTTTGTACGGCAAGGTTTAAAATGTTTGAGTGTATGGTGACGCATTTTTAGGTATATATATATATATATATATAGTAGAGCATTCTAAGAGATTCAATAAAGAAGTAGCAAAATTTTCTACAATTTATTCGAGTTTTTAAGATTATTTTTTGACTGGATGTAAATAATGGATTTACAGGCATCGCTTTGTAGTTTTAGTTCGCTTTATAATTTTAAGTTAATTTAAAGGTTTAAAGTCGAAAAATGATCGTTAAAGACACTAATTTATAATGGGTCAAATTCGGACTGTTTAGGTTTATTATGCTTGCCGTATATAAATTGTGTGAAACTTCAAAATAAGCAAAATTTGTTTAATTGAAATAGAGAAATTGTTTTCGTAAATTCTTTTGATAAATGAATTTGTTTTTTACTTTATATATATATATATATATATATATATATTCATAAATTTTTATACTTTTTATAGGTGAGCTAATTGCTGTTGTTTATTTTTTTCTTTCTTTCAGTTTCAGGACAATTCCGAGTGGTTTTGTATGGTTAGGCTGTTTAAATTTTTTTTATCCTGAATTAGATTTTATTGTGTTAAGAAGTGTTTTAACATTTTATTTTAGACGTATTTCGGATTCAACGTTAAACTGGGGGTCTAAGGTGGAGTGACACGCTTGACCTTCGCCGGGATGGACACTCAGGGGGGGTGCTAAACAAAGGTTGCCGATAAAGTAGAACTTTTTTAATGGATAAAGGACGAGCTAGGGGTGATGATGTAGTAAGTTTTAAGAGATTTTGCATAGTTTTTATATGAAGTTTAACACATAAAATTCAACTGTTACGGTACGGAAAAGGGGAGGATCTAAAATTCCATGGAATAGAAAAGAAGATCTCCGATGATCCGGGTGTACCTCAGAGATGGAGAGTAAAAGAAGTCAACTCACTACCTAACCAGGCCAACTAGATCTATTGTAGTAGTATTCCCCGTTAAACTGTAGGTCTAGGACGGAGTGAAAAGCTTGACCTTCGACGGAATGAGCATTTCTGTAGTAAATAAAAAATATTATTTTCACAAGGTGATTCTGTTATTCTCGGTAAACCGTCTTATTCCGCTCCGGAGTGATATATTTTGTGTGGTTAGGCTGTTTAAATTTTTTTATTCTGAAATTAGATTTTATTGTGTCAACGAGCGTTTTAACATTTTATTTTAGACGTGGTTCGGATTCAACGTTAAACTGTAGGTCTAAGGTGAATTGGCACGCTTGACCTTCATGAGAATTAACAATTTGGATAGGTCCGGGTTTGTATATTATTATTTTTTTATTATATATATACTCCTCGTTCGTAGTTCTTATGCTATTATTATTTTTTAGTCCATATATTCCTTCGCTTGTATAGGAATGTATATTTATTTTCAATATATTTCGTGAAATTGGATCCAATAATTTGTCTAAATAAACAGTGATGTGATGGTGTTTTATTTAATTCTTTTGGATGTGTATATATAAACGTTGTTATTATTATTATTATTTAATTATACCAAATTGCTGGTTAGGCCTTCTAAATCAACTGGCGAGTTATGCCAACTGGCGGTTTAAGTCAGTTGACGGGGACAAACGCACACAAATGCACGTACACCTCCCACTAGGATTATGCTAATCCAATAATTCGTCTAAATAAACTGAATGATGTGGTGGTGTTTTATTTAATTCTTTTGGTTGTATATATAAACGTTATTATTATTATTATTATTATTTAAATATACGAAATGGCTGGTTAGGCCTTCTAGGCCAACTGCCGGGTTAAGTCAGAATATATTCTTTAATTAAATAAATAGCGCAAACTGACAACTCAGCCAGATACGCCAACTGGCGAATTAAGCCAGAATATATGCTTTAATTAAATAAATAGCGCAAACTGGAAACTCAAACTTCTAAGCCAACTGGCTGATTAAGCCAGAATATATGCTTTAATTAAATAAATAGCACAATCTGGCAACTCAGCCAGATAAGCCAACTGGCTGATTAGGAACATATTAAGGCAACGGTCGCTCAGATGAAGTCTTAATATGCGCTTGGCTCCTGCCAGGCGAACACCTCTCTTCCTTTCTCTCCTTCTCCTCTTTCTTTCTTTTGGGGGATAACTCCGCCTCCAAGTTGCAAACCACTTGTTTCTCTTGCAACATTCCCCTGTCCTTTGTTGCATAACATCTTGCAACGTTTCCCCTTTGTTGCATAACGCCTTGCAACATTTATCTTGCTGCATAACAACTTGCAACATTCCTTATTGTTGCATAACAACTTGCGACATCCCCTCCCCTTGTTGCATAGCATCTTGCAACATTTGCAATTGTATTGTACTCGTCCATTTTTCGCCCATACTATTTGCCGCACGCAGCCCGCGGGCCATGTGTGTGAGACCTCCGCTTTATACGATTACAATAATTGAGTGTTACCCCTCAACTCAACTCGAGATCATCCATTCTCTTACTCCCGTGAAAAGAATATCTGCAAATATTAGTTCTTTTTTGGCCAAACCTAACCTTATTTACAATAAACTTATAAAAAAAATCCACGACCTAACCAACGTTAAATTGTTTAAAAAAATTTAATTTATATGGTATAGTCCCCTGCAATAGTAGTGCCCCACCCCTGTATAGCCCTCCCTCTCCTCATCCCCCTCTCAGGTGGTGTCATAGTAATACTTTTATTTTTTTAAACAAATGACTTAATAAATATGTTGTTCAATGGATCATAGTTTTGGTGGTAATGCTAGGATGATTATATATTTTATTCATGCATTATTTCTAAATTTAGGGAATAGAGTAGTTAGGTTATTTCACAAACGTGGGATACTTTAAAAACTTTCAGTCATAGGATTTTGATGAGGCCATATTATAATAGTTAATGTATAATATAAGTTGTAGTATCGACTTTTCCTCCAGGCAATAACATTTCTGTTTAAAGTCCATGTATCATCAACAAATCATTATCCAGAAAAAGGTCTATCCATGGAGAAATAATGATAACATAGTTAAATTTTTTATTTTAAAAAATAAACATGAATCAAGTAAATTTAGGGATTTTCTTCAGAACATGCAAAACATAATGTTCAAATTACAAGGAACTGGCAATAATTCAAATAAATAAATATATATCATATTTACTACATCACAATCAAAACATTATTACACACATTTACTCAATACTTGGTCCATCGTCCATTATTATTAATCACCTGTCGTAGCGTATTTGGAACAGATACCACGTGATTGTAGATGACTTGTGGGTTTCTTCGGAAAAGTTCCCACTCTGCCATGGTGTGTTCCAGCAGATGCCGAGATGTTCGCTCCTGCCCAGGCTCCCAAACGTTAACCACGTTTGTCCACACATTTTCAGTGGGGTTAGGTCACACCCCTTGGTAAGCCAGTTCAGCAGCTGGACATCTCGTTGTTCCTGAAACCACCGTCTAATGATCCTGGCAGTATAAATAGGATGTTGCAAGGGAGGGTGGATGGTGTCGTTCTTGGCGAAAACATGGGTGCAAGAGGACAGATCGGCGGGGACGTAAGTACGACGATTACTAGGATGACGGGGTAAAACTGCACGAAATTGGCGCATGGTCGTTGGTAAATTGTCGGCATAAATACTTCCTTCCACTGAGGGGTGTGTTCCTGACGAACTGAAGAATTCGCCAGTAGCCGCAGTGGAATACGTACACAAGCTTGGCTGAAGTTCACTGAAGGTCAGCTTTGAAAGCTGCCCATATTCCAAGGAGGACGAGGGGGAGAGCGTCGGTCCAACATGGGCCGGAAGTTGAAATCCTTAGGGAAGCTTTCAGGTGGCGGTAGAGCCGTTCTACGAGGCCAATGGCCATAGGCGTAAGAAGTATACCGGCAAAATGTGAGGGTGCAAATCAATTGCATACAAGATGATCAATAATGCTCAAAGGGTGGAGAGGGGGTTATGCAACAAGGGGGAGAGGTTTAGACCCGCTAAAAGGGTGAGAGTGAGGGTTAGATCCTCCAAGGGGGGAGAGGGTAACCTAACTTGGTAGCTCAAGCCCACAAAATATATATACAGTATATACACTATATATATATATATATATATATATATATATATATATATATATATATATATATATGTATAGAATTGTATGTGTATATATGTGGGTGTGTATGCATATTTGCACGTAGGTTTCTATAGAAAAAAGTAAAACAAAACTTCTTTATTAAGACATGTATGCATGAAGATGGCCGGGATAAGACCCTTCAAAGTTGGAGTGGGTAACCTAACCTAACAAGGCTAATAAAACCCTCTAAAGAAACTGTCTGACAACCGATTACGCCCTAGGATTGGTTGGATCTTATGCCAAATGGCTTTGATGCTAAACCTCTCCAGAATGGCTTGAAAGACACCATTAAGCGATGCGACATGCCTCTGAGAACATCTCTCTCTCTCTCTCTCTCTCTCTCTTACAGGGGTCCACACACACACACACACTGTTTCATTTATATATATATATATATATATATATATATATATATATATATTACTATTAATATCTTAATATCCTTCATTTCCATTAATATTTGTTTATATAGTGTAAAGGAGAAATAAAACACAACTACATCGTTCTATCTATTTTATATATATCATTCATGAAATAAATTCGGTAAATATGTATATACATTAGGTGCAAAACAGGGATAATACATGCATGATTTATTTAACAAATTTTCGGGGCTCCAATAAACCTTAGCCCCCCCCCTCCCATGGCCTAAACCATTAGAGATACAGTAAAACTAAATATACCTTACAAAAGAGAATTTAATCCTGCATTTAATGAGAAACAATTAAAACTTGGTGTTCCCGCCATTGGCTTCCAAGACAGCCTGAATTCGCTTTGGGTAGCTTGTCAAAAGTGACGTGAATAGATCTTGATCGTTACGCAAATTTGCTAAAACAGTTTCAATATGTTGCGTCATTGTATCCTTCGAAAATCGATTTGCTGCAGGTTCTTGAAACAAGAGACATTCAACCTTGTCCTTTATAACTGATACAATGCGTTCACAGACGTTCAGGTCAGGAGAATTTCCTGGCCATTCTTCATTTCCAAAGAAATCGATCTCATGGTGACGCAACAACTGTTGAGTGACTAATGCCTTAAAGCAGGGGGCTTTATCGTGCAGAAGTATGACCTGACCGACATCCATAACATTGTTTGGGTTTCTTAGAAAAGGAATGACATGCTGGGATAGAATAATATCACGAAAATACTGTCCATCCCAACTCTGACCATTTGGCTTCAGCACCCACATGAGCTTCTTTGCAGTGAACAAAACAAACACACCAACACAGTCTGGACTTTTTAATAGTTCGCAATAATGTTCATTGTCATCGATTTCATCTGGTGTTGTGGCCCACACTCGATCATTTTGGTAGTTAGGCCGACGTGCTACGTAAGCAAAAAATTCATCGGAGACAGCTAAATGCATGAAATCATCCACATCCCAATCTTCAAGATAATGGGCAAACCACATTCTGTCATCGATGTTAAGTTGAGTTTTTCTTGGCTTTGGAAGTTCATGCCAAGGCTTTAAAACCTTGCCTATGACGGTACAGTCGAATGATCTCACCACTAACGATCTTTCCTCTCAACACTTCGATCTCTCTAGAAAGTTTAGCACAGCTGTTTTTCCGCTTTCAATGATGTCCTTTGTTTCCTGAGAGAGAGAGAGTGGCAAATTTGGGCGCCCAGATTTGGTTGTATCCATTTCACATTCATCCAAAGTTTTATTCCAATTTCTTTTGACGAAGTCCTCACTTCTTCGCAACTTTTTGGCAACCCATGAACGTGTTATAAAGGTGGCTCCGCATCACGAGCTTCCCGAAATGTTATTGCTCGTATGCGATCTATCACACGTTGCCTCTCCGAATCACCAATTAATTGAGAAGCCATTATATTATCACTTTATCAGCTAGAGTAATTTTAATACCTGCAATAAATAAAGAATTTTATATATTTTTATAATCACTAAAAACTATTTCGATATAAGTAAACATGTAAGCTGCAAATGGTGGGGGGCTAAGGTTTTTTGGAACCCCTTATTTACATCAAACATAAAAGTAACACAACCAGTAGAGGAGAATTGCATATACACTAGACGCAAAAACAGGAATAATACACACTGGAGTTATTTAATATTATATTATATATATATATATATATATATATATATATATATATTATATATATATATACATTCTATATTTTAGGATGGTCCAAAAAATGAAAATTAAAAATATATTTCTCATGACATTTGCCCATATTCCATAACCACGAACGATGGAAATAAAAAACTGGCTCGATTCGTGCATATTTAGAATTGGCACAACTCGAAGCCTTAGTATCATTATACAGTTTGGGGTGGCAAATCTCTTCAAACTTGGGCCACCCTTAAATACTAATGGATTTAGCTCCAAATCCGATCTGAGATCTTTTTCCTTATGCTAAATGAGAAAATGCTTCAGGAGCTCTTATTTATGCATTTTAATGTTTTACCATATATGTATGGTTCACCGTAATATACTATATATATATGCGCCTCGGTGGTGTGGTGGTTAGCATCGCTGACTCCGAATCCATCGGCCCCGGGATCGAGACCCAGTGATATCATGCGGCGCGCAGCAAAACCAAGCTGTTCAGTAGTTTCGGGAATCTTTCACCATTATGGCGACCCCAATCAAGAGGGTTCGTGTCGCTACTGACTCGTGGCTCCTTTGAATAGATGTCTAATTCTTTTTGATAACTTTTCTGACTATTTTTGATAGGTAGAGGCACAACCTCATCCAAATTAACTCCATAAATTAACCTTCGGCTTCTTTTTCAAAGGTTCTTGATCTTCTCGTGAAACAAAATCAGTTGCTTCATCGACATAGGTTATATTACGTGCAGGACTAGCGTTAGGTGATGCAGGCATAATGATTATTCATTTTTTACAAACTCAGGCACTGTTATGCAAGCAAATTTGAAACGAGAATCTAAAACGTGAAATCATGCGAGTAATGTCTGCCTTCCACTGCCTGAAACGATTCTAGAAATTTTCTATTAAGTCGTTTTTCATAGTATGAACACCTGCATCACCAACATGTGAAGACAAGAAGAATCAGAGAAAAAGCCATTCGTTAAGTTTTCACATCGACTAAGAAGCTTTACAATACACTGAATTTGAGCCCACTGATGAATATTGAAGGTTGCTACAGTATGTCATTGTCCGAGGCGTATGCAACAACCGCAGTTTTTCGTTGAAGTCGTTGTCGCATATAGAATGTAGAGTTCATAGGAGTGCACACTGGGTACGCAAGGTACGCAGTGCGTACCCAATTTTTTTTATTAAATTTAAAAATTTACATTTTTTTAAATATTGATAAAATGCTATTATAAATAGCAATAAATTTTATAATTTATTCAGTATACTTAACAATACAAAGTAAAATTAAGTGAAACTTCCTTGTTTTCTCAAGTGCTTTCTTACAAGGTACGCTCTGAGCATAGAATGTACTTGCATAGGAATATGATCCTTAAGTGCTGGGCGGGGCTTAACAAATACTGCCTTACTATTGGCCGAAAAATGTCCTGGGATACGCTGGAGTGTTTCAGCGTAGTTTTATATAGTGGGTGATAGAAAGTGATTGTGTCATTCAAATCATTTGAAATTTTGCATTTAGTTTACATTAAATTAGTATCATTTTAGGTGCAGTCATGAATGAACAAGAAAGTGAATGTTTAATTTGTAAAATTAACGAAACTACATTTTCATCCAAATCGTATGAAGAGAAACTTGCATTCAAGAATGCAAATAGGCCTACTCCTGATTTACCGAATTTAATGCAAATCAAAGCCAAATTCACCAGATTTCCCTCTTCATCTTACAATAAAGTGAGCTGGTTGACAGGTTGCAAGGAAAAAAATGTTTTATTTTGCTGGCCTTGTCTGCTTTTTGATATTGATAAAAGTGTATGGAGTAAAACTGGATATAAAGATTTGGAAAATCTATCTCACGCAATGAAAAAGCATGAAAGCTCGCGAGGACATATAAAAGCAACTTTGTCTTTCGCTTGTTTTGGCCACCGTCGTATTGATACAATGCTAGATGAGCAAAAAGCACAAGCAAGTTCTCAACACAATGAAACCGTCAAGCATAACCGAGAAGGAATGAAACAACTCATCGATGCAACTTGCTTTTTAGGTAAGCAAGGGCTACCGTTTAGAGCACACGACGAGGCGGAAAAGTCTCCTAACCAGGGTAATTACAGAGAATATCTAAAATCATTAAGCTCATATGACGAATGTTTGAAATTTCATTTAAAAACCTGTACTGTGTTTAGTGGTTTGTCTAACCGCACTCAAAATGATTTAGTTGATGCTGTAGGGATAACTATGCTGAAGGAAATTAAGAGAGAATTAGCCTCTACTAAATTTGTAGCGATAATGGTCGACGAAACATCAGATATTGCAATGAGAGAACAGTTATCATTTGTACTGAGATACGTTTTTAACAAAGGAAATGTGTATGAACGTTTCATTACTTTCAAGGACGTCAGTAATGACAGAACAGCGGCAGCTTTGGAGACAATCGTTCTTGAGTTTTTGAATAATTTTAATTGCAAGGCGAAGTTAGTTTCCCAAACGTATGATGGGGCAGCAGTTGTTGCATCTGATCTAAATGGTCTCCAGGCTAAAATAAGAGAACATGTCCCACGGGCGTTATTTGTTCACTGCTACGCTCATAATTTAAATTTAGTTTTGTTTCACAGTTTCTCAAAATTAAGTAAGTGCAAGAAGTTTTTCGGAACACTTGATGAAATAGTTTCGTTTTTCCACAAATCCACTAAAAGAACGGATGCTTTGAATGAAATCGTGCATCGCCGCATGCCAAAGATGGCACCAACTAGGTGGACATATCATTCTCGTTTAGTGAACATAGTTAAAGAACATAAAGCTAATCTTCTTGAACTATTTGAGCAAATTACGAATGACACTGAAAAGTGGGATAAGCGTTCAATCTTTATGGCTGAAACAATCAAACAGCATCTCTCTGCATTTGAGTTTTCATTCATGTTGGAAATCTTTGGAAGCATATTTTCACAAACAGATTTACTGTACAGTATTGTGCAAAATAAATACTATGACATTGCTTACTGCACTGGAAGAGTGGATGAAACTTTAGATGTAATTCAGAAAATGCGGAGTGGCTTTGATGATTGTGTGGCAAAGGCGAAATATCGCATGCCATTGACTGCTGATGCAGAACCAAAACGAATAAGGCTAGCACAGACTGATCAGCCAGATTTGGAAGTGAAAAGACTTTATTTAGAAATCACAGGTACGGTTTGCATGCAACTTACTGCTCGGTTTGGAAATCTGTCACAATTAAAATTTTTGGAACTTCTGAATCCCGAAAATTTTCTAAAATTTAGCCAAGCATTCCCTGATGAAATTCTTAAAACCTTTGCAGAGTTACATAGTGGCTCTTTTGATTTTATAAGACTGAAAAATGAACTAAGTGACCTATACTCATCTGAAGAATTTCAAGGAAAATATCCCTGCCATATTGCAAAATTCTTGAGCCTGAACAACTTGAGTGAAAGCATGCCTGAACTTCAAAAACTCGTAGAGCTAGTACTAACCATTCCCTCTACAACTTCATCAATAGAAAGATCATTTTCGACTTTGAGGAGAATTAAAACGTATCTAAGAAGTACAATGGGCGAAGAAAGGCTGTCATACTGAGCCCTTATGAGCATCGAAAATGAGTTATTAGTCCAAATTAAATCTGTCTCATCATTCTACGATTCAGTAATAGATGAATATTCTACTAAGAATCGTACGGTCGATCTGAAATATCGATAAAAATCGCGCTGTCGCATATAAATACAGGGTGTCCCAAAAATCCCAATCTATTTTGTTGAAATAGGCTGAATTTCAAATAAATGTCACACTGACCTGAATACAGATGTATTTCTATACAAATTACAAGTATTACACCATTAAAATGTTTAATTAGTAGTTTCCACATGTGCTCCATCTGTATCTCTGCAAATTTCAAAGCGGTCAGCTGCATTGCGGAACACATTTCCGAGCATTTCAGGGGTTTTCTCAACTGCTTGCCTAATGCGATCTCGCAGATCTGGTAAAGCTCGAATATTTCTGCGATAGACCTCTGATTTAATGAAACCCCAAGCAAAGAAATCCAATGGGGTCAAATCCGGAGATCGCGCTGCCCAGGGCCTATTTCCCCCACGTCCAATCCAACGATTTGGAAAACGCTCGTTTAGTTATGTCTGAACAATTCTGGCATAATGACATGGTGCCCCATCCTGCTGAAAGACTACATTGTCGAGAATGCCATCTTCAAGACGTTGAGGTTCTAGAAAATTTTGAAGCATATCAAAGTAAACAGGCCCTGTCACTGTAGCCTCTGCAAAGAAAAAGGGCCCGAAAATCTTAGACTTCGTCATTCCAAGCCACACGTTGACTTTAGGTGAGTTTCTTTCCCATTCAGTGAACTCAGTTGGCTTTTCATTAGCCCAGATGTGACAATTATGTCGATTGATTTTACCACAGGTGTGAAAAGTTGCCTCATCGCTAAACAAAATGTGGTCCATTAAATTGTTATTTTGGGTTTGTTCGACCAGTTCCGCACACATTGCTGCTCTTTCTGAAAAATCTTCCTCGTGTAAGCTGTGTAACAGCTGAATGTGATAACACTTCTTCTTCAGCGTCGAACGCAAGATTCTATGAACAGTTGTTTTGGGTATGGTCAATCTGTGGGATGCTTGGCGAACTGACATTCTTTGATCGTCTTCGAACATTATGCGAACAGATTTAATGTTTTGTTTTACTGTTCTTGGGCGTCCACTTCTTCCTTCATCATGCACAGATCCAGTCCTTTTGAATTTGTTCACCAATTCACGAATTGCTTTATCTGTTTGTCCAGGCTTATGAAACCTTCTTGAGAATCGGTCTCTAATTTCACATTTCATTCCTCTGATGCGACATGTTACTATCATAACGCGTTCATGCACATCCATCACCAATGATATGGATCTGAAAAAATTAATTAAAAATTTAAAGATAATTAAAATAGAAATCTAATGCATGTATTTGTCTAGAAAGGTGCATGCAATCATGTCATTAAAACATTCATTTGAAATTCAGCCTATTTCAACAAAATAGATAGGGACTTTTGGGACACCCTGTAGTTAAATCTATACCGTATCCAGTGTCCACCCCATCATCCAGATTTGGTAAGTACCGTTACTACCGTACCAAGGTCATAATTTATTAGAGTTTATATCATCGTTATTTCCTTGTGAACAGACGTGTTTTATCGAGTGTCCTGTTACCAAGTGAATAAGTGGTTTTTGTTCAAGTGTCTAAAAAAAAAAAAAGGAAAAGTGTGGTGCATTCTTAACTAAATTACTTCGTGTTACTAATCATTCATTAACGAATATATTTCATTTATTGAATTTATTCATTACTATATTACTTGACTAAACCAAGGCTATTGCCTTGTTTGTTCCCGAATCTATTACTACACGAGGTTTCATAAGGTTGAAATTCCCTTGGTTTGCCTTTGTTGTTTTTCAAATCTATCAGAAACGTGGTTTCTTAAGGTTCATTTTTCCTTCACACACTACCTGACCTCCAAAAGGGTCACCTAGTGGGAAAAAAGGGATTAAGTCGGTACACAGCGGACAGATAAGTTTCATTTAATACTTTTTCTTTAACATATCTTTCGTCGGTAGCTTAATTATATATTCATTTAGCATAAAATTGTGTTACAAGAACCTGTTTTTGCGTTTCAAGAACAATTTTGCGGGTTTTCGCAGGTGACGGCACAATAAGCACGCGGTAGACCTACGTTGTAATTTATTAATTTCCAAACACTCGTTTTGTGTTTTTGTTTTTTTGTGTTTCTTAACTAATTTAAAGCATGGCACCCCCGTCAAGTACTTGCAGTCGCTGTGAAGGGAAATTTGCCGCTTACGCGTTTACAATGGCTAATAATAATGAACAGTTAGTTTGCAGGTGGTGCTCAAGCATGGAAGTCCTGAGGAACGAATTAGAACGTGAGAGGGAGGCCAGGGTGAGGCTTCAAGAAAGCGTGATGCTTCTCACGGCAAAATTGGAATCCCTTGAGACTCCAGTTACGACCCCTCCTGTCTCAGTTTTTACTAATAATATAAATAGTATTAATAGCCCTCTCTCTTCCCTTAGTTCCCAACCCTTCGTTCGAGTGCGTAATGGAGCCCCATTTAGAAAACCTAAGACTTGTCTACCAGTAATAACAAGCAATAAGTTTTCTGTTTTAGGTTTCGATGATGCTGATGAACCGGAAATACGACTCGTTGGCGATTCCATTGTTCGAGGGCAGCTCGAGGAATTCTGTGGGAGAAACCCTCGTCGTAGGCGCCGTTACTGCTACCCTGGTGCAAGGGTGGAGCATATAACTAATAGTGTTGACCATTTTACAGACGGTACCGCCGAGGACACAACGTATGTTATTCATGTCGGTACTAATAACGTTTTAAATTCTAGATCGGAAGAACTGCTGGCTAGGTACAGGGACTTACTAGAGCGACTAAAGGAGAAAACTAATAAGATTGTTTTAACAGGTATACTTCCTCGAATTATCCAACGTAACGATTTCTACAGCAAGGCGACCTATATTAACAATAACCTAAAGTCTCTTTGCCAACAGGAAGGAGTGCATTTTGCGAATTTTTGGAACAGTTTCTACGGCAGGAGGGACTTGTTCCTCGAAGATGGACTTCATCTTAATGACGTTGGAGCTGCGCGTTTAGGAAGACTATTTCATAATACTGTCTCTTCTTTTCAGGCTGCCGTAACTCGAACGGTCCCAGCGTAAATTCCACAAATTTCCCCTGCGCTCGCGAAGGTGTCGCAGTTACAAACAATTTGAAGGTTCTATCCTAAATGCTCGTAGCCTACGAAATAAAATAAACGAATTTTTTTCTTTAATTGCTTGTAAAGACTATGATGTAATTGCGATAAGTGAATCGTGGCTTAGCACTGAAACACGTGACTTTGTAGGGGAGTATCAAATTAAAGGTTATAGACTTTTTGTTAAAAACAGAATAGGTAGGCGAGGAGGCGGTGTTATGTTGTATATCAAAGATAATATTGCGAACGTTATAGAAGTAAAGCACACAATTCCAGAACCGATAGATTCGACTATAGCAGAACTTAAATTGAACGATTTCAAACTTCTTGTTGCGGTTATATATAGGCCCCCTAATCAAACAGCTGATACGGACGAAGCGTTATATCGTGAACTAAAGAGAATAATCGGTAGTGAGCAGGCTTTAGTTATGGGTGACTTTAATTGCGCCAACGTGAATTACGATACAATGCAGGGAGACGCGGAAGGTAATCGTTTAGTTAATTTTCTCGAGGATAGCTTTCTTATTCAAAAGGTTGGGGAACCTACGAGGTTGGACAGTATTTTAGATTTAGTAATAACTACGGATGATAGGCTAATTACTGATCTTCAAGTAATAGAACCGTTAAGCAATAGCGATCACAATATGGTAGAGTTTGTCCTCTCAGTAAGTCACTCGAAACCAACTAACTCGACTAAAATTCCTAACTTCCAGCACGCAGACTTTAGTAAATTTCGAAATAAATTGTCACACGTTAATTGGGAAAACGTAATGGGGAACTCCAACGCAAAACTAATGTGGGAATCGTTCGAAACGGTATTTAGGACTATAAATGAGGAATGTGTACCGTACAAAGTTAAGCGTGCGAAAGTAAACAACAAGCCCTTGTGGTTTACTTCTATTGTAGGAGACATTATAAAGAGTAGAGATAGGGCTTATAGGCTATATAAGTGCGATAAAGATAATCTGTTGTTACGAAACAACTACATATCTCGGAGGCGTGAAGCGAAAAGTGTAATAAAAAAGTCCAAGCGCGAATTTGAAATCTCCATAGCTCGTGACGGTAAAGAAAACCCCAATAATAGAAATCCAGTAAAAAGTGTCTTGGGGCCTCTGAAAAATGTAAACGGAGATCTAGTTTCTGAAAACAAGGAAATGGCTACCTTGCTAAACGAATTTTTTACGTCAGTTTTTACTATAGAAGATGTAACGAATATCTCTACGGTCATAGACATAATACCTTTTGATAATGGTAATATTTTGGATAATATCGTGGTTAGTGAAGGGGAAGTAATGCGCTATATTGATAAAATGAAAACGCGTAAATCACCGGGGCCGGATTCCATATATCCCATACAACTAAAAGAATTAAAAGATAGCATTGTTGTGCCGCTAACAAAGATTTTTAATGCGTCTATTTCTGAGGGGTGCGTACCAGATAATTTCAAGTTAGCAAACGTAACACCTATCTTTAAGAAAGGCGATAAAGGTGCGGCGGGAAATTATAGGCCAATCAGTTTAACGTCTGTTGTAGGTAAGCTACTGGAATCAATAATTAGGGATCGTATAGTCGAACACTTAGAAGTGCATAAACTAGTTAGAAATACGCAGCACGGTTTTAGGCGAAACAAATCTTGCTTAACTAATCTTTTAGAATTTTTCCAAAGCGTGGTTGACGTTTACGATAGACATCGGGCGGTTGATGTAGTGTATTTGCGTTTGACACCGTGCCGCACAAAAGACTCATTGAAAAAACTAAGGCTCATGGAATCAGGGGTGTAGTAATAAATTGGCTAGAAGAATGGTTGCGAGGTAGGAAACAGAGGGTGGTCGTTGATGGAGCGGAGTCGTGTTGGGCTAATGTAGCGAGTGGCGTTCCTCAGGGTTCTGTATTGGGCCCCTTGCTTTTTCTTATATATATTAACGATTTAGATGTCGGCCTAGTCAGTACAGTTTCAAAGTTTGCGGATGACACGAAGCTGGGTGGTAGGGCGATTAATGACGAAGATAGAGGTAAAATCCAGGAAGATCTGAATAAAATCGTTGATTGGTCAGTCACATGGCAAATGAGATTTAACGTTGATAAGTGCAAAATTTTGCATATAGGTTCGCGTAACGGTAATTTTGCGTATAGTATGTCAGGGAAAGATTTAACAAGCGTAGAGCAGGAAAAAGATTTAGGAGTTATAGTCACTGGTGATTTAAAAGCGAAACAAAGTACAGCAGCGGTCAATAAGGCGAACAAAGTGTTAGGTTTTATAGCTCGAAATTTTGAGTACAAATCGCGCGATATTATAGTTCCTCTTTATAAATCATTAGTTAGACCCCATTTGGAGTACGCGGTCCAATTTTGGAATCCGCATATGCGCAAAGATATAGACAAAATCGAAAGAGTTCAAAGACGAGCAACTAAGATGATTCCGTCGCTTAGGTCAAAGTCGTACGAGGATAGGCTTAAGGAGTTAAAATTGACAACACTCGAGACTAGGAGGCTAAGGGGTGATCTAATCCAGGTTTTCAAAATTATGAATGGGTTCGATAACGTAGATAGAGATAGCTTTTTCGAAATATCTCAATATAATAGGACTAGAAATAACGGGTGTAAGTTGACAAGTAGAAGGTTCGAGACAGCAGTTGCCAAAAACTTTTTTACGCATAGAATAGTAAATAGCTGGAATAGTTTGCCGGTAGAAGTAATTAGTAGCACGTCTATAAACATGTTTAAAAATCGATTAGACGCATATGTTGATAGATTGGGTATAGTTTAAGGTAGTAAAATTAAGGCTTTGTGGTGATAGATCCCACAGCTCAACACAAGTGTTGTGGGATATAGGGAGGCAGCATCTTGGGTTAGGGGATACTCTCTGTCCTTACACACCCCATTTAAAGAGATTCCTCTGCCGAGCGGTGCCCCCCATAGTACTGTGAGGTATTGAAAAACTCATGATCTTCACTTGCCCCACAAACACCTTTAAATGGGAGACCCAAAATGGGTGCACACACATTTCTACATTACTGTACAGTCTTTACAGCCACACCTACACTTTTCCTCCTAATGTATAATAGGTTGTAAATTTTGACTTGGTCCGCAATCGATATGGACCGTGACTTATTTTTCGTTGGCAAGGTACTAGTATTGATGGATACCGTAATGAAATTGACTGGATTCTTTGGATCTGATATATTTGCATGTCGGTTATAAATAGATATAGAGTGTAACATATTTGTGGATAGTAGTCTATTATGACTTGATCCTCTGGATCCAGAGATTCTATCTTTAGTTTTAAATCGATAATTAATTAGTTTTAAATTGATAATTATTTAGTTTTGTAAAAATTGGTCGTTGCCAATGTACAGGCAGTTTTTGCATAAATTTCTTATGTTCTTGTGGTTCGGAACCCACGTAAAATTGTAGGTCCCCTCCGCCACCACGGAGGACATACACAATACACAATTACGACAGTTAGGTAGACCAGCCATGAGTGGATCCTAGTCTTTGTTGGTCTGAAACATTATAACATTATAACATTATATATATATATATATATATATATATATATATATATATATATATATATTATATATATATATATATTGGCAGCAGCGTACCCGATCGCTAGCTTCACCGCACGCGCCTGGTAGAGTTGCATTGGGTGATAACGTCTCTTATAAGTTTGTTTTCGGGTAAATTATGTTGCTTCTGGAATTCCTTAAGTCTGTCAAAGGCTGGAGATGAATATTTAAAATGCAACAAATTGGGCGCGCAATTGTACATATCTCTGAAACAGACTTCTGGCTAAGAAGGACTTCATCAACTGCAAGTGCTAAAGTATGATTCGCACAAGCAACAGGAGTAATTTTGAGAACGCTAACAGCTTTAGTAAAATTACAGCCATTGTCGTGCACAAGTGCATGCACACGATCGCTCTTTATTGACCATTCTTGCAATATAGAAGTCAATGCATTTGCAAATTTTTCACGAGTATGGGAATCTGGCAGATTTTTCGTGACTAAAACATGCTGCTTTTGCTCACATTTACGATTAATTCTATGTGCTGTTAAATTGATAAAGGCTTCAGTTTTTTATAGTGACGCCTAATAACCCAAATAAAACTAATATTCGGAGTTTGGTATTCGGCCGAATAGTTTTCCACCAAATATTCGGTACATCCCTAATACTCGTATATACCGGGTGTACATAAAGTCAGGATCTATTTTTGTGAAGCACTTGGAAATTATATGGAATTCAATCATAAAATGATAAAGTGGTAACATTTACTAAATAATTAAGAATAGGATTCGACGTGACGCCCATCAATATCTCTGCACAGCTCAAATCGTTCCGCAGCATTTCTAAACACATTCTGGAGCATTTGCGGGGCTATGTTATCTGCAGCAGTTCGTATACGTGTACGTAAGTTTTCAAGACTCGTAATCTTCGTCTGATAGACGTGCGATTTGATAAAGCCGCATGCAAAGAAATCTAAAGGGGTTAAATCTGGTGATCTCGCTGGCCAAGGTCTGTTGCTTCCGCGTCCGATCCAGCGATTTGGGAAACGTCCATTTAGATAATCCTGAACAATTTTGGCATAGTGACAAGGAGCACCATCATGTTGATAGACGACGGTACTAACAATCCTATCCCCGTCGTCTATCAACATGATGGTGCTCCTTGTCACTATGCCAAAATTGTTCAGGATTATCTAAATGGACGTTTTCCAAATCGCTGGATCGGACGCGGAAGCAATAGACCTTGGCCAGCGAGATCACCAGATTTAACCCCTTTAGATTTCTTTGTATGGGAATTTATCAAATCGCAGTCTATCAGACGAAGATTACGAGTCTTGAAAACTTACGTACACGTATACGAACTGCTGCAGATAACATAACCCCGCAAATGCTCCAGAATGTGTTTAGAAATGCTGCGGAACGATTTGAGCTGTGCAGGGATACTGATGGGCGTCACGTCGAATCCTACTCTTAATTATTTAATAAATGTTACCACTTTATCATTTTATGATTCAATTCCATATAATTTCCAAGTGCTTCACAAAAATAGATCCTGACTTTATGTACACCCTGTATAATGTTACACACAAACCATGCATGGAACAAGGAACTCTTCTGGGAAAATTAAATCTACGAGTCTGAATAAATAATGGTAAATGACAAATACTAAAGTTTTTCTTTTTCGTGATGGAAGCCCAACGTGAGCAATGGGTCATGACCGGGTCAGGATTTAATTTTTCCAGAAGAGTTCCTTCTTCCATGCGCAGTTTGTGTAACAAAACAGTTTCTCAGGTGACCATTCAGAGTTGTATCGTATAAGGGTGAGCCACACATATATGGTAAAAATTAAAATGCACAAATAAGAGCTCCTAATCGTATAAGGGTCAGCCACACATATATGGTAAAAATTAAAATGCACAAACAAGAGCTCTTAATGCATTTTCTCATTCCTTATAGGGAAAAAGACCTCAGACCTCGGTTTGAGCTAAATCCATTAATATTTACGGGTGGCGCTTTTTGAAGAAATTTACCACCCCAAACTGTACAATGATACTGTCGCGCGTGTGCACGGGCCACTGCCCACTGGCGACTTTTAGGATGAATGCAATTTGGACAATCCAACGAGGGTGGTCCTTGTTGGTTAAGCTCGGCCTTAGCCGTAGAGCATCCAAGTAACAATAAACAGTTTCTACCAAATTTTTTCCCGAAGGGATGAATGGAAACACTTCAGTTTTCAATTGGAGTTTTCGTTCACTTATATTATTTTTATTACACAAAGTATATACAGAACGAGGCACTGATAGTCAGAAATTTACAGGGGGAGAGGTTTGACCTCTTGCAACAACAGCTCAAGCAGGAATTTAAAGTGAGGAGGCTCGACCTCCTCGGGCAAAAGCTATGGCAGGAATTTTTAACAGGTCAACTGGTGAGATAGGAATTTAAAGGGAGGGAGGTTCGACCTCCTCGGTCTAAGCCTCAGGCAGGAATCTACAGAAGTAGAGGTTCCACCCCTTTTGACATTGGTTAAGGCAGGAATTGAAAGCGAGGAGGCTTGTCCTCCTCGAGTAAGGGTTACGGCAGGAATTTAAAGGGGGAGAGGTGCAACCTCTTGTAACAATGGCTCAGGCAGGAATGATTTAATTTACAATACAAGAAATAAATAAGGCTAAATTTTGGCGGAGTGCAGTTGAAGGTTAAGCTCCCACTTTAACTGGAGAGCTAAAGAATTCTGACGTTAAGCATAATTTAAGCATACAACGAAATTTAGAAAGATAAAAAAATTAACAAAAAGTACTAATTTTTGTAAAGTATACACTTTTGGATGGCGACATAATGTCGGGGTACATTAAGTACATTAATTACATCATATTAAATTATTACAGTTAATTACAATTTTAGCAAATTGTTAATTGACATATCTAATACTGAAGTAATTTAAATAGGTGATACAATTTATATAATGAAGGAGAGTTCTCCGTTGTCTTATAATTTAAAGGGGATTAACAACAATATTATATATTTATAGTTAACAATAATTACGCCAAATTATGTCAAATATTATTAGAACATGGTTGGTTATCAGAGTTTGAAAATCTAATTAGCCAGCGATGAGGAAAGCGGAGGAAAAATACGGTGTACTCTCCATTGGAAGTACACGGACACTTATGATAACGTAACACATCAGTAATATAGAATTTGAATGATAGTTAGGTAGGAATAGCAAGTACAAATAATGAGAACGTGGGTAACTATGTGACGTAAGCAGATAACGAACCAGTGGCCTGGCAGGGAAACAATACAGTATATTATAATAATATAACATAACAACTTAACGTTATAAATTGGTAGCAGAAGCAAGAGAGAAGATTTCGAATTCAGATGCTTGCTTTTGGCGACGTCATCGGAATTCGAACATTCGTATCAGCATTAACGAATATCTTGCGAGAGGTGAAATAATTAAAAGAAAAAAGTAAAAAGAATACATGTGGACGTATTTACGTGTACGTAACTATGTACATAATCATGATCATCAGGGGACATGTACGAATGCACAAAGTATTGTACACAGATCGGTACATAACACAATAGGTTGTATGCGTAATATAGACACGAGTAAATATGGACTGATAGGTTGATAGGGCATAAGTAGACAATAGGTAGATGAATGAATAATAAAATTAATAAAGGATAGCAGTCAAGAAAGGGCATGGATGCATGAATGAATATGGTCGAATAATATTTATACTGCATAACACCAGACAGGACACAACATATAAATAATGACTTATAGAGAGAAGTTTTTATTATTATTAAAGAATTTACCATACATTGAATATGAAAGATATCCACGTACTAAACACGTGATTCAGTATTGAAGGTATGGAGAACGTGAAGAAAATTAAGTTAGTTTATGACGTCATAGTTTATCAAATTATGCAATCCGTTAATTCATAATTAATACGCCATAGTTATTTTAATTCGTACGTACAGTATAAATGAAAAAAAATGAAAATGAAAATGAAAAAGGTTTATTGGCAGACTATAGTCCATGTGACAAATATTATTAATACAATAACAGTTCATATACTAAGGATAGAAATATATACAATTGATAGAAATAATACTGCACTGTCGAAGTTAAGTGGAGCTGCAGACAGACGTTTTCGTACCAAGAAGTCCATAGCTTAGAGGATAAATGGCAGGACTCATGGATAGCTTGGATGATCGGGTTGGTTGATTTTTTAATTCTTTGCATTAGACTGTGTTGACCACGTCTTGTTACCTCGGGGAAGCTCGGGACATTGCGGGTAGCAAACATTTGCAAAGCTGAGCATCTCGGGGGTAATTATGTAAAAGTAAAAGACCTGTTGTACAGCAAATTTAGGGTTCTGCCAGAACCTTTTTTATAATTCACCCAGAGTTGCTGTCCGTATATATTACTGCAGAAAGTACGAAAGAGTGTGTCTTTAGCTTCACTTGTACAGAATCGAAAGTTCCTTATAGTCATATTCGCTTTAGCACTCAAGGAGCTGGTAATAGTTTGACCCAAATACCAAATACTTAAACTCTTGTACTTCCTCAATTACTTCACCATTCATTTTAAACCCTATATCAGCTGGCTGATTACAGCTTTTAGGATGAAATTGCATAACCTTAGTTTTTGTAACATTAAAAAGAATATCATGTTTCTGCGAATACACTTCGCAGACGTTTAGTAGCCAATCCAGACCTTTAACAGAGGGACTTATTAACACCATATCGTCGGCATAAACTAAGTTATTTATCCTTGTGTTATCTATACAACATCCCACTGTTGCCTCATTAAGTGAACCAATTAATCCGTCAATATACACATTAAACAGCATAGGGGAGAGCAAGTAGCCTTGTCTCACCCCGGAAGAGGAGCCAAAACACTCGGATCGTACATAGTATACATAGTATAAGTCATTATTGGGAGAAATTAGAGGAAACGAATTAGAGAGATACAGTAATGAAGGGTTTACAGCCATGGTACAAGAGTGAGCGAAACTATTAATTAAATATATATACTTATATGAGTATACAGTAAATATTAAGGAATTGGGTACATTTGAGGAAGAATTAAGTAAGTGAATAAAGAAATACAAACAAGGGATCAAATCATGCCACATTCAATGTGCAGGCATAATATAATAAAATTTAGGTATGAGGGTTAGATGCAAGACAACAATAATTAATTATAATAAATTCTATAATAAATGGAAAATGGAGATATGGGTAATATTCCGATGGAAATGTTAAACGATCTAAACCGTCGATTGTCTTGTTTGTACTTTAAGGGAGTGAAATTAAGGGACATTCGCTTCTTACAGCAAACTTCTAATGGCACAAACATGGATACGGTTCAACCATAGAAATGGTAGGTCGCACGGTTGTGACACTGCTGCCTCATGTGAAAAAGGATGTTATGGTGGGGCGAAAGTTTATTTACAATATATTAAAAAAAAATTAAACAGTGGCAATTTTGGGATGGACTAATCAAGGCAAATTAGAGGGAAGAATGATAATTATATTAATTAATGAAATAAAAAGAAATCAAGGGAAAAAAATCATTTTAAAATTACAATTAAAAAGGTTGATGTCTGATTACTAGGATTGTTGTGGAAATACTATCTCAACAAGGTACGATAAAGTCCGAAGTTGTCACCTTTAAAAAATTATAAGTATGATCAATTGTAGCAATCATACTAAATAAACAATCTTATAAACTAATGAACCATATAAATTATTACTGGCATTTCGACCTACTTATTTCAGTTAAAGTTCCAATTACAGGATTGGAATCTTTTCCGTTTGACTGCCGCCATTGAAACATAAGAGGTGAGTGCCCCCAGCCTTCTTTACTTAGCCTTATAAGGCTAACGAACGAAAATATCACGACCTAACCTAACCAATCGTTAGGTCAACTGTACGACCTTGACGATTGGTTAGGTTAGGTCGTGATATTTTTGTTAGTTAGCCTTATAAAGTTAACTAAAGAAGGCTGGAGGCCCTGATCTTCAGGTGATCCCCTTATTTTTCTGAGTACACGATTAAAACTTAAAAATTAAGCATGGATCTTGAAAGTAATTAAAATTGTTTATAAGAAACAAAATTTGAAGGGGAAATTAAGAAAAGCTTTTTTATAAAGTAACTTATTTTGTATCATCAAGACATTTCAGTTAAAATACAAAATACAAAAAGTTTAATTATGTTTCAATGGCGGCAGTCAAACGGAAAAGATCCCAGGATTGAATCTAATTTAAGTTAAATTTTAAGTTTGCCCAATGTTATCGTAACAAGATTACCTACTGAACCGTGATAAATTCGGAAGGATTGCCTGGATTAAGATGATTTTAGGAAAAAAATACATACACAATAAATAATGGATAAAAGGTTAATTTAAATTTTAAGGTCCAGGAATTTTCAATTCATATAACTATTTGAAGTGGAATTTAATCCGTCAAAACTGACAGAGATGAGAATTTCTGAAATTATCATGATCATACAGTTAATAAACTAATCTTATTTACTATGGTAGGTAAAAATTGAATTAAACTTCATTGATGGATAGAGTCTTCAGCGGTGGGAGAACGGTCGCAGAATGTAAACTTATTGCAAGTATGAATAAGTTAGTATAGTATAATATTAAAATTTATTTAAAGACAAGTAAAATTAATTTAGTGAAAACATTAAAATTTATTTAGTTACAGTTTTAGATACTTAGATGTTGTTAACCATTAAGAATATACAGGGAGAAAAAAGATAGAATTACGTAATGGAAGATGTATAGACCTGGGGTCAAGTGTGTAGTTATGTGTATTAGGTACAGAGTGTAAGTGGTTGGTGATTTGCCCAAATGGGGAAAGGAATTTATAGTTGAAGTTATACGTACTTGCGTATACGTATGTATAAATATGGGTAGTAAGCATAGGTATGCTGAGTGGGTATGTACAATGAGTGTAGGACAAAAGCCCCCTAGGAAAAATAATAATAAGAATTTTTTAATCATTATTTTTATTCTTTATTATTTACAGTTTATGTTTATAGTTTATAGTTTAGTTTATGTTTATAGTTTATGTATTTTGGCTCTCGTCATTTTCGTTTAAACTAACGAAAATATCAACTTAACTTCATCAAGGGCGTACAGTTGACCTAACTGGGCATTCAGTTGACCTAACCGAGCATTCACTTGACAGAACTGGGCATTCAGTTGACCTAACTGGGCATTCAATTAACATAACAGGTTAATATTGGTTATTTCACCTAAATATCTTCTGATCTTTTCAGATTAGATGTGACACCTGACTTGCCCTACCCAGCAATTTGTCCAGGGTGCTTTTTTCCTAGGGTGCTTTTTTCCTAGGGGGATTTTTTCCTAGGGGGATTTTGTCCGGACCCGATGTACAATAGTGTGTAGAATATGAAAGTAATTGGCTCATCCCGTGAAGAACTAAATCCTTAGTGGTCATTGGTGAATTATGAAATTTTGAAGAACGGATTAGCTAAGAGGTTGGTTAAAATAACTGAATAAAGGCAACAGGCAAGATTATATATAGTTAGCAGCAATTAAGATTAAATGAATTCCAATAATTCAGAGTGAATATCAAGCAGTTACCTGCAATTAAATATAACACTAGGCAACAAATTTCAACTTTTTTTTTGTTACAGACACGTGAACTACTGATTCCTACTAAAGCGGTGATGCTGATTTCAGATCTGATATCAAAATTTCTCTATCACGTCCAGATTTTGTGTAACCGAAAACCCCTATTTTTCATTTTTTTTCTCACCCGCTTCTATTACGAAAGCCGTCTAAGCTACTTTTCCGTGCCACGTTTTATGTTAAGCATACTTAAATAATTAGTGAACAGGGATGTCTTTCCTCCTTTATTCTGGCTTAAGACAGACAGCGGAATTCCGCTGGCGGAGTTACCACCCCTGCGCCCAACCATCCACCCAAAGCGCGTTAGTATTTTTGTTGTTACTACTGAAAGGCAAATTCCTGTTCTTAAGTGAAACTTTGGTGTGTCCTCTTCCTTTGTCGCTTGTAGGATGACGAGCTCTCCTTCTGCAGGAACCAACAATAATCTCCCATCATATTTGGGTTGAAATTACCTTGGTATCTGTTTTCCATAACTGAGATCTGTTGGTGGAAGCGCTCACCATGCTCGTCACTTACAGCCCCAAGGTTGGCCGGGAAGAAGTCAAGATGAGAATGTAAAAATGAATTTTCAAAGACATTCTGCATCCCATTATTTCATAAGATTTAAGCATGTTTTCTACGAGTTTACGGTGGTTTTCAGCTTTGTGGTTTCCAAGAAAATTTTTGACAACTTCAACGAAAGATGTCCATGCTCCTAGTTCATTCTCATTTAGGTTAGATGGAAACGATGAGTCGTGGATGACACTGCGGATCTGTGGTCCAGTGAAAACTCCAGCTTCTAGCTTAGCATCTGTCAATATTCCTTTGAATCTATCCTTTAATTATTGGAAACCACTACCTTGATGATCCATACCCTTCACGAAATTTTTCATAAGGCCAAGTTTAATGTGAAGTGGTGGAAGATGTACTTTCTGAGGGTCAATAAGTGCTGGGTGTTTCACATTGTATTTACCAACAACATGTTCAGTTCTAGATGGCCAATCATGTTTTTTGTAGTGGTTCTTGTCATCTCTGCTGTTCCATAGACACAAAAAGCACATATGCTTTGTGTAGCCCAACTGTAACCCAAGAAGTAATGATACAACTTTAAGGTCGCCACAAATATTCCATGTGTGGTCCTTATATTTGATGAGTCTTAGCAGCAGTTTCATCGATTCATAAGTCTCATTAAGGCCAATGGCATGTGCTACAGGTATTGAAGGTTTTTCATTGCCGTTGTGCAGTAATACAGCTTTAAGGCTAGCTTTACTAGAGTCAATGAACAGTCTCCATTCTTTTGGATCATAGCTACAGCCAATCCCTTGCATCAGACCACTGATATCGTGGCAGAAACAAACGTTTTCTTCCTGTAAGTAAATGATGAAAACTGCAAATGGCGATGGCGGAAATGGGAAACTTTGGTGTTTGGTTGGAGAAGATTAAATTCTTGAAGTCTTGAACCAAGCAACTCTGCCTTTTCTTTTGGTAATTCCAAATCGCGCACTAAGTCATTTAACTCCGCTTGACTTAACAAATGTGGGGAAATATTTGCATCTGGAACATATATGCCATCTTTCCCTGTTTCTATATCACTAGCAGAATCTTCAGATGAACTGCTGTCTGTTATCGTTGCTGGTGGAACTGGTGGTGGATTTGTTTCATCATGTGGTACTGGTTTCATTGCTGATTCGCAGTTTGGGTACGTGATCTTTGATTTGTTTTTCTTTGTGAAACCAGCAATCTTTGTCAAACAAAAATAATAATCATTGAAGTGATTTTTCGGCTCACGCCAAACCATGGGGACTGAGAACGGCATAGCTTTTCTTTTACCATTCATCCAAGCTATTAACATTGCATTGCACTGTGCACAGCAAATATGTGGTGCCCAGTCCCTCTGTTGGTCTCCTAACTTACAGTCAAAATAACACTTGTAGGCAAGTTTAATCTTTGTTGTTATGTTTCTACCGTTGTGGCTTAGGTGTATATTGTCCACAGACAAAGCAGAAGTTGTCTGGGTGATTTACACAAGCACGTCTATTTGATGCCATTTTGAATTACCATACAATATCTGAAAAAACGTAGAAAGTAATTATTACGATGTGCAAAATAAAAAGAAATACACACCGTAGTACAAAACAAATGCTATAAAAACACACAAGTCACCACAACCTGTCACTTGCTCATCAGCAGAGAGCTTCAACAACCGTTCTGCTTGACTGTCACGTAGCGACTGACCGTTGGGCCGTTGCCCGTTACTATGCTCTTGACTCAGTGTTGCCAACTCGGGATAAATTTTATTTATCAAAATTGTTCGAATTTGTATATAGTTGGCAAAAAAAATTGCTTTAACCTTGAAAAGCAAGTTTCATATTACTGGCATTAAGCCGATTAAAACCAAAATCTGGACGTGATAGAAAATTTTACTAAAAGTGATTTGCATTTTACACAAAATCTAGACGTGATAGAAAAAATCTAATTATAGATTTGAAATCAGCATACCGAAATTAGCTAGGAGCACCTATTTGGTCTTCTGTAACAAAATCTTTGTTGCCTAGTGTAATTTATCGTGGTAGCCAATGATTTTAGAATAAGGTTTGTATGATAAAAATAGGATATGAATAGTGAATTTCCTTTTCAGTAAGTATGCCAATGATTACAAGAGTGTTTCAGAGTGTGGGAGAGTGTAATTGGGTGAAAGTGTAATCAGTATCCGTAGATTTTTGTAGTATTTATGTACGCAATGTTCGAAAAATAATGAATAATAATTTAAGTTGGGGGTAGGGTTATAAAATCCTTTTTAAGTTTAAGGTCAATTATTATTAAATTCGGATCATGTCAAGAATAGCGAACCCAATTTTACCATGTCAAGAATAGCGAACCCAAAAATTCCCTTGTCAAGAATAACGAACCCAATGTAGATCTATCCATTTTGAAGGGTAAGGAATTAATGATTTAAGAATTGTTTGGGTTTTTCCACATAAGCTAACGTAGTCTCTATTGAGATTGGTAGTCTTATTATTGTAAAAATACTTATTTTATTTATTTGCATTTATAAATTTGTTTATATAATAAATATTAAAATATTACAATTTCTCTTATGTTACAACTAGCCTAAGACCCGCCCTTCGTGCGGGTCGCGGGTAGCAAAAATTAACCAAACTATCACGACTTAACCTAACCAATCGTCAAGGGCGTACAATTAACCTAAAAAAATAAATAAACAATAAATTTTTTTTATTTATTTATTTTTATATATTAAGAGAAGAGGATTCTTTATACTGTACGGCATTGACGATTGGTTAGGTTAAGTCGTGCTAGTTTGGTTAAATAAAAAAAGACTAATATAAAAGCATTTAATACGTGCTTAACTAATTACTTAAAATTGGGAAACATAAACCTACCGTCTGAAGTTATGAAAACGTCCTTGAGGACTTCCCATGTCAAGAATAGCGAACCCAATTTTACCATGTCAAGAATAGCGAACCCAAAAATTCCCTTGTCAAGAATAGCGAACCCTGCAGGTGTTGGGTTCGCTATTCTTGACATGATCCTTAAATTCTAATACAGGTAGTATTAATGGTGATGTACAGTATGTACGTAATGTAAAAGTGACTTGGAAAGTTGGGATATGGAAGGAAAATGAATTCGAGTATGTGTCAAAGTCATAAAATTCAATTAGGATTATAGATTTTACATAATTAAATCAGTTACAAGTATTAAGGTAATTAAAAAAAAGCACTTAGAAGAACTTTAAATTAATTAAAGTAAATTAAGCGGTATTAAAACTTAATTTAGACACAATTAAATTCGACTAGTAACATTCATAACCATATATTAACAGTATATCACCGTTAATATTAACCAGAAGTATCAGTACGGTAATTGAATTTCATTTGACGATTTGACGGGGCATAGGTGATAACAGGTAATATTGATTAGTAATATTGGAATGGTGTAACAGAATTATTAGAAGGGGAGAAAATGGCATTCTGGTATAGAGTGTCAAAATTGGCTATAATTTTGATTGATACGTTAACAAATGGTATAATAACAATTTAACGACAATTACTCAAGCTTAATTGAATAAAAAAAATTAAGAAAATAAAAATTGAAAATAGAACTCAATTATGAACTACACTGAACTGAACATGGGGTCATAGGTTCCGTATAATACTCTTAAAACAAAAAGAACAACTTAACCAAAATTTAGGGTATGTTCGGTCATACGGGTAAATTTCACGAACATACGGAGCAAGATAAATTAGGCGCATGGTTAGGTTGTCATGCGATTGGGCATGTGGGTCATACGGTTAAAGGGATTCGCAACATGCCGGGAAGCAGTGGACTGACCATGCGAGCCTTTCTCACGAAGGAGGTGGTGTATCGGGATTAAGAAGAACGATTTTTACTGGTTTCAGAAGAGGGTCCAGGAAGAGCCAAAGGGAAAATTCAGCAAAGTAGGAGGGAAGAAAGACGAAAACATGAGTTTGAGGAAGAAAAATGAGAATGATCGTTGGAACGATCATATTATGGTACTGAGGAATATTCCGCGCTTGCCCTTCCGTGCATACAACTTCCGACGATGGAGTAGGTTCGGGTTCGTTCCCGGCACCTGTAGGCTTAGCCTCGGAATTGGGTGGAAAACCCTCTACCTTTGAAAACAGAATCAAGTCATCATCCTTAAATAGGAATTCAAGCGAAATGACCAAATCGGAACTCAAAGGAGACGAGTCTTTAAATTTATTTGGAATAGCCGAAACACTGGGAACTTCAAGTTCCGGCCTAACTGTAACTGAAGGGAGTGACTCGCTCTCGATGGAGTCACAGGGGTCTAATGTGAAGACATTCAAGTCTTCATGCTCAAAATTACCAAAGGTATGTTCGCTTTCTAGTTCCTCGTTCGTCGGAACTGGAACGGAACAATTGACGATTGATGAAGAATCTTCCCCATCTAGTAGTAGTTCCTCTTTATTTTGAACTGGTTCCAGGGAGTCATTCGGGCTCTCTGAAACAATTCTTTCACCCTCAGTTGAAAAGAGCGAAGAGTAGGGTTGACAAACATACTCGAAAGGTGGGTTCTTTCTTCAAATTAGGCCTGCTTCTCTATCGGCCACATAGAAATCGTGCGTAATAAAGAAATTCATCCACAGGAGTAAATCTCCATCCCAGTCTACTTCAGATATGACCACAAATGGGGTCAGATAAGGGACTGAATCAAACTCAATAGGAAGAATAATTTCTCCGGTGCTGTATTCTTCCCAACCATCATCAATGCAGGTCAAACGAGAACGCAAATCCAATTTTCCCGTAGCCATCTTCAGTAACTTCCTGTATACGTCTTGTTTAATGTAATTCGCCTGACAGCAGTCTTCAACAAGAGCCAAAACCGCTTGGTTGTAGACAGAAATTTTCATGAAAATTTGTGAGCTCTCGTCAAAAAGTACTATTTCATGAGCACAAGAAGGCGTCTCCGAAACATGCGAACATACTTCGTCTGCGTCATTCATGGTTTCGCGCGGAGTTGGGGTATTGGGAGAAGAAAAAAATTTGGAATACTGCAATTAGGGGAATTGGGTGACCAACCGGAGACATGATGTCTGAAATTGACAATATGTCTTTACGTGAGCACTTTGCTCTTTAGGAAAAGATTGCTTGTTACACTGCTCAGAACAAAAATTAAAGGAGTTAAAACAAAACGGAGGGACAACATGCTCCTCACCATAGTAATTTAAAAAGAAGTCATTGGGACATGATCGATTAGTTACTACACTGTTACTGTCATCATAAACATCACAATGATTATCAAAATCATTACGAACATTCGTAAAACCTGACTCGCCTACAGGACCTTGCAGGGCATCTGCCCCAACTGCTACTGAAGCAGAAAAAGCATCATCTGTAACAAGATGACGGTCATCATGACCAAAAAAATAAAAAACAGGGTCATCTTTATGACCACTTAAACGAGGCGGCACAGCCGAAGTAAACTCAAAACAATTAGGGTCCTGTGGAGAAAAGTTATCAGAAAAATGGTCATCCTGACCATCTAAAATAATATTAGTAATAAGGTTCGCCTCTTCCTTAGGATATGCATGGATATCTGATCCATCTGAATCAAAAACAACATCAGTAACCAAATTCGCGTCCTCTTTAGGACATGCGTGGATATCTGATCCATCTAAACCAAAAACAAGGTCTTCTTGACCAAAGTTCACTGAATGAACCATATCATCTGAACTAACCGAATCATTTGAATCAATGTCCGAATGACTAAAATTACTAACACCTTGAGGAGCAGTGTCTAAATCATTATGCAAATCATGTCCATTGGGATCAACATGGTTGTCCTGACCATAGTGAGAATAAAATAAATTCTGATTTCCAACATCGGATACACAGCAATCATCCAAGTACTCTGAATTCACATCTAATAAAGGATTGGTTACATCCCCATCTACATCAAACCAATCATTAACGTAGGTATTACACTTATTTTCAACTAAACTTTCATCAGAAAGACTTTCAACAAAAGTTTCAATATAAAGACTTTCAACAAAAGTACCTTTATAATTAAATAAATCAACAATTTCATTGTTTTCGTTACTGTTTTCAACATTAGCATCACAAACACTCTCATAAGATGCATCACAAAAATCATCCTCAGGAGAGGCTGTGAGTTCTAGCCTCGAAGGAAATTCATTTGAAGAATAGAATAAGCCGAAACAAACTGCTCAGAGACAACTGAGTTAGAGAAAAGAGTTGGGTTAGGATTACCAAATTTTCTAAGGGTGACGTTTCATCGTCACAATAAAGGTCCTGCTCGGGTGTATTGCACCAGAGAGGGAAATAACGTCTTTTATCCCGTTTCTCGACGAAGCATCGAGCCGAAAAGTCGAAATAGAATCCGTTGGGTCGTAGGAATTCTGGGCCAGAGAATAGGAGAGGGGTGAAAGATGAAAAGAAGTAAAATAAGAACGCTTACAAACCATGCAAACACAGTCTTAACTCACTGTCATACCATGCAAACTACAAACATGCAAGAAAAGAGTTAGAGACATGCAAAGTAAGGAGAGGATAAGAAGAAAAAAAAAAAAAAAAGGTAAGTTAAACAAAAAGTGGGTTAGTTTACGCTATGAGCTACATCTACATTCGTGTTAGTCTAATTTTTTTAATAATTTTATTGCTGGCATCACACGCTGGCATGTCACAAGCTGGCATTCATCGTCAACAGACTCATCCTCGAGCACCACCACCAGAGCTTCTGTTGCTAACTTTGTTGTTTTTTAAATTAAACAACGTTGATACCTTTAAAATGTCTGTCAAGACGGTTCTTAAACATATTAACGCTGGTAGAATGAACGACTGACGCGGGAAGATTATTCCATTTATCAATTACTTTAAACGTAAAGAAGTTTTTAGCGATATTAGTAATAAAACGCCTGCCACACAACTTAAATCCGTTATTGCGAGTATTACTATTATCAAAAGTGAACAATTTGTCAAAATTTACGTTATCGATGTTATTAACGATTTTGAAAACTTCAATAAGCTCCCCCTTAATCTCCTAGTTTCGAGTGAATACAGGTCTAACTCATTAATCCTATCTTCATAAGGCTTATTGCGCAATGGCGGAATAAGTTTCGTGGCACGACGCTGAACCCTTTCTAACCTATCAATATCCTCACGCAAGTACGGGCACCAAAACTGAACTGCATATTCTAAATGAGGCCTGACTATGGACTTGTAAAGGGGCAATATAATATCCTTCGATTTAAATTCGAAATTACGCGCTATGAAACCTAACATCCTATTAGCTTTTGCGCAAGACTCCAGGCACTGGTTCCTAACCTTTAAATCCTTAGATACGCGTACGCCTAAATCTACTTCCTCGTCAACGCTCGCTAACTCCCTATCATCCATCGTATACGCGTAATTATTATTGCGAGAACATATATGCAAAACTTTACATTTGTCTACGTTAAATTGCATCTGCCACTTATCTGTCCACTCCATAATCCTATTTACATCGTCTTGAATCCTATTTCTATCGTCCTCGTTAACAACCTTACCGCCTATTTTAGTATCGTCCGCGAATTTTGACACATTACTAGTCAATCCTACATCTATGTCGTTAATGTAAATTACGAATAGCAATGGGCCTAACACTGAACCCTGTGGGACACCGCTACCTACATCTAACCACCCTGATTCACTACCATTAACTACGACCCTCTGTCTCCTAGCACGAAGCCATTCTTCTAACCAGTTAGCTACCTGACCGCGTATACCGTGCGCTTTAACCTTCGCAATTAGTCTCCTATGCGGAACTGTATCGAACGCCTTTTTAAAATCTAAATAAATAACGTCAGCTGCTCTATGCCTATCGTATTCGCGCACTATTTCGTTATAAAATTCTAACAAATTAGTTAAACAAGACCTATGGCGTCGAAACCCATGCTGACTACTATTAATCAAATCTCTACTTTCTAAGTGATCGATAATACGATCCCTAACTACGGATTCCAAAAGTTTATCTACAATTGACGTTAAGCTAATGGGCCTATAATTGCTAGCTACCGCGCGGTCGCCTTTTTTAAAAATAGGCGTGACGTTAGCTAATTTAAAGTCTTCAGGAATAATCCCCGTTTCGAGTGACTGATTAAAGATCTTCGTTAAGGGGCCTACGATAACTTCTTTCAAATCTTTCAAATGTCTGGGATAAAAAGCGTCAGGGCCTGGAGCCTTGCTAACTTTTAGCCTATCGATATAATGCGCAATCTCAGCCTCGTAAACAGTTATTTCTTCCAAAATAGTCTCGCTACTAAATGGAACGATATCATCCTCGTCGGGGACATTATTTACGTCTTCTACGGTAAAAACTGTCGCAAAAAAGTTATTGAAAATACCCGCCATCGCCTGAGCGTCAGAAGCCAAAGCGCCATTAACATCCACTAGAGGGCCTATGTTATTTTTGACCGGCTTACGATTATTAACGTATTCAAAAAACTTTTTTGGATTATGTTACTATCCGCAGCTAGAAGTATCTCTAAATTACGCTTGGCATTCCTAACTGATCTTTTAACCTGACGTCTAAGCTCGATATATCTATTAAAGTTAGCTACCTGGCCATTACGCTTACTAAGTCTATACGCTCTATTACGCTCGTTTATAAACTCTCCTATTTCCCTACTCCACCACTTCGGTCTACCACGATTACTAGCGCGCTTGGGCCTACGAGGAATAAACTCCCTTTCAATATTCCTAAAACTTTCTTTAAACGCCACCCAACGCAAATTTGTGTCATTACCCATAAATAAGTTATCCCAGTCCACTACTCTCATCCTATCCGCGAAACTATCAAAATTAGCCCTACGAAAATCAGGGACTTCTATTACGTTACTATCCTGAGTGTTTTCTATCAATAACTTAAACCTAAGAATTTGATGATCGCTACATCCTAAACTCTCGCCTACTTCTAAACCTTCGACTATATTCTCGCCGTTCGTCATCACCAAATCTAAAATATTATCACCGCGCGTTGGTTCGGTAACTATCTGTCGTAAAAAGTTATCGTCCATAGACTCAACCAATCTCAAACCCTCTTCATTACCCGTAAAATTCTCGTAATTAACATTAGGGCAGTTAAAGTCTCCGACAATTATACTATTCCGATATAGAATAGTATCCGCTATAGACGCAGAAACAAGACTATACGAACATTTAGAATCAAAACGACCTAAAAGAGTCTTCTTTGGGCAACGGAGTTTGAAATCGATTTCGGGGATAAAATAATAACTTTCGGAAGATTCCGAATGTACAGAACTCAAAGAGGAAGTAGATTAGGAAAGTGGGGCAGAATAAGGTACATTAAACGCCTTTTACCCAGACCAGAAGGGTCAGCGGAATCACTCCGATTCTCTACAGAAACATTACTGGGAGATGCCTCTTCCCGCAACACTGAAGGAGAGCGACATGACTCATGAACAAGCGAATGAAGGAAAATCCAGAACTGGCGTGTTCTTCTGTGTTTTATACTTTTAACGTCAACGAATCATTTGACGGATCCCTGCCTGCCACAATACTCCATGATTTCATGCAGACCTTTATATATTACTAGTGATGTAGGTCACATCCGCATCCGCATCCGCGGAACATCCGCACATTTTCTCGCATCCGCGTCCGCATCCGCACTTTGGACTGCGGATGTCGTGCGGATGTGGACCGTTGAGATAAAACGTCATTAATAAGCGGAAATTATCAAATTCTACTATATTAATAGAACTAGTTCATTGTGCGCAAAAGTGATGCAAGCGACAAGACGAGAGGCTGTTCTTGTATGAAGTTACTCTCTTGCAACCTACTTAGATCCACGTTACAAAGCTAAGTTATTTTCACCTAGTACATTAGAACGAGTTAAATCATCACTTGGCAAAGCAGTTGAAGAGCTTCAATCTCTTGAATCTGTCGCTTCGCCACCCACCAAAATAAAAGTTTCAGTGACAGAACCAACACCTTCAACAAGCAAATCTATCACAGAATCTGTCTCTCAGTTTCTTGAGTCAAGCAGCAATGACGAGACCTACGCGATGTCAAAAGATGTAGTAAAAATGATCGAGAGCTATCACCAAGAAAAACGCCTGGCTGCATGTGACAATCCTATTAGTTGGTGGAAAAATACGCAGAATATCTATCCATACTTGAGTAAACTTGCAAGGAAACATTTAGCCTGTCCTCCAACAAACGTACCAAGCGAGAGATTATTTAGCAGTGCTGGATTAATATATGATGAAAAGAGAAACAGACTGGCAGCAGAAAAGGCAGAAAAATTAATGTTCCTTAAGCATAACCTTCCTATAATTAAGTTTGAACATTAAACGATGAACATCTTAGTTTACTTTATTTTAATTACTCATTTATAAATATGCCTAATAAAACTTTAAACTTAATAAAATAGTTATCAAGCTAATTAAAGATCTCTTTCTAGGGTTGGGGTTGGGGAAAGAGGTCGGTGGGGTGCATTTGAGTTGGGTTCACGTCCCGCATCCTGGTAACACAATTATGGTTTCTAATTGTGGCTGAAACTCAACAAAATATAACGAATTTATTTGCAGACGAATTCACTAATTGATTTCTATATTAGTTAGATGCTTGATATTATTTTATATGTTCAGAGAAAAGTACAGCAATTATTGTACAATTAATCAATTATACTACATTATAGCTACAGCTCTCTCTATATAATAACTTATTATATACGTTAAACACAACAAATCTCGAATATATCCTAAAAAATAACGAAAATGTAGACATCCGCATCCGCATCCGCATCCGCGGATGTTGAAATCAAACATCCTCATCCGCATCCGCATCCGCGGATGTGAAAAAAATGACATCCGCTACATCACTATATATTACATACCAAAAACGTTTAAATTCTACCCAAAACAAATGATATACTAGTCCATTTGACCAATTAATAAGAAAAGTACGGACGCGCCCGGCGCCACCAGGATTTGGGTCACAAGTATCAAACGCAAAATCGATTTTATCGGCATCTGAAGCCTGACAACTCCTAAACGAATCGTCAATTTTACCGAACCACTCCTTAAGGGAGGGTTCTACAAATTTATTATTGACGCAACCACGAAAATGAGGGACATCAATTGTACGTTTCAGTATTGAAGAGGGAGTTACAAGATCAACATTAGTGTATTTTACGGGGAGTAATGGTTTGGACATAGTTAATCATAACACGTGTCGTTGTCACGAAAGTGTGTTTGTGAAACAAAAATAACCATGTAAGAGACAAGAAATGCGAAAAAAATGGAACAAATTCTAAGTATTTTGAATAAAAATAATTGGGGAAAAAAAGGAGATAAACAATTAAATTTTTTTTTTTATAGTTACGAGATAACGTAGGAGAACAAAAATGAGTGACTCTGCGTTAAATCCAGAAGTAGCGATCGACAAGTAATTTTTGAATCTTCTAACACCGGTCTCGTGGGCAAGGGTCGAAATTCGGTCAGACGAGCACAAAATCACACTAGAAAAAATGATTACAGTATAACAACAATAAACATAAATTTTCACTAAAATTAATGAAAAAAGTTTAAATTGAAAAAAAAATTAAAAAAAAACCTTGCCGGGTACTACTAAATAAAAATGTGAGTTATGGATATATATATATATATATATATCAGTATTATGACTGATCGCATCCATTTCGAACAACGAAGTCTAAAATTATATTAATTAATATCCTCATCTAAAAAGAAAAATGCAGATAATATAATTTTATAAAAAGAATTTAAAATTCAAGTTTATAATTTTAGGAAAAATAAATACGTGAATACGTGAATCAATAATTGAACGTCTAATTAGTACTGTATTACGTATTACACTATTACTTCACTGGTTCACACTTAAAAGGGAAAAAATATAAAAGTTAATTAAAATTACTAACATTAATTAAAGAAAATGATAATTAAGAAAATGATTTAAAAGCAGTAGTTAATAATTAAAACTCAATCACATAAACGGGGAGGAACGTTTGGCGAGGTGACTGAGGAAGTCAGCTGATGCCTCCTCTCGACTCTGAAGGTCACCCGCAGTTGCAAAGATAAAGCACACAAACGTTGAAGGAAAATCGTCGATGGAAAGACGGTCGAACGGTTGATTGGAGAGAAATCAAACAACGATCTACAGATCTACAGAAGCTAAGACTAACAAAGACCCTAAGATCCACTCTAAGGTTAGCCCGAGAGAAAGGAAAGAGGAGGGGTTTAAAAGAGGAGAATAAGGGGGGTTAAATAAGTTGCAAAACCTATCATTCGTGGGTTAAAATTCATTCAGAAAAAGAAAGAAAGCCTCCCCATCTTCATCCGCCGGCCACTACCGACAAGTAGGAAAAATAGTCGAAGAGAATAAGAAAGGGGTGAAAGATGAAAAGAAGTAAAATAAGAATGCTTATAAACCATGCAAACACAGTCTTAACTCACTGTCATACCATGCAAACTACAGACATGCAAGTAAAGAGAGTTACAGACATGCAAGTAAGGAGAGGATAAGAAAAAAAAAGTAGGTAAAGTATAACAAAAAGTGAGTTAGTTTACGCTACGAGCTACAACTACGTTCGTGTTAGTCTATTTTTTTTTAAATTTTATTATTGGCATCACACGCTGGCATGTCACAACCTGGCATTAATCGTCAACAGACTCATCCTCGACCACCACCCCAGGGCTCCTGTTGCCAATTGTTTTTTATTTTAAACAACGTTAATATTTTTAAAATGCCTATCTAAATGGTTCTTAAACATATTAACGCTGGTAGAGTTCACGACGGACGCGGGAAGATTATTCCATTTATCAATTACTTTAAACGTAAAGAAGTTTTTACCGATATTAGTAATGAAACGTCTGCCACGCAACTTAAATCCGTTATTACGAGTATTGCTATTATCAAAAGTGAAGAGTTTGTCAAAATTTACGTTATCGATTTTATTAACGATTTTGAAAACTTCAATAAGCTCCCCGCTTAATCTCCTAGTTTCGAGTGAATGCAAATCTAACTCCTTAATCCTATCTTCATAAGGCTTGTTGCACAATGACCGAGTTAGTTTCGTGGCACGACACTCAACCCTTTCTAACCTTCAATATTCTCACGCAAATACGGGGACCAAAACTGAACGGCATATTCTAAATGAGGCCTGACAAGGAACTTGTAAAGGGACAATATAATATTCTTCGATTTAAATTCGAAATTACGCGCTATGAAGCCTAACATCCTATTAGCTTTTGCGCAAGACTCCAGGCACTGGTTCCTAACTTTTAAATCCTAAGATACGCGTACCCCTAAATCTACTTCCTCGTCAACGCTCGCTAACTCTTTATCATCCATCGTGTACGTGTAATTATTATTACGAGAACCTATATGCAAAACTTTACATTTGTCTACGTTAAATTGCATCTGCCACTTATCCGTCCACTCCATAATCCTATTTACATCGTCTTGGAGCCTCTTTCTGTCGTCCTCGTTAACAACCTTACCGCCTATTTTAGTATCGTACGCGAATTTTGACGTTTCTAGTCAATCCTACATCTATGTCGTTAATGTAAATTACGAATAGCAATGGGCCTAACACTGAACCCTGTGGGACACCGCTACCTACATCCAACCACCCCGATTCACTACTATTAACAACGACCCCCTGTCTCCTAGCACGAAGCCATTCTTCTAACCAGTTAGCTACCTGACCGCGTATACCGTGCGCTTTAACCTTCGCAATTAATCTTCTATGCGGAACTGTATCGAACGCCTGTTTAAAATCTAAATAAATAACGTCAGCCGCTCTATGCCTATCGTATTCGCGCACTATTTCGTTATAAAATTCTAAAAAATTAGTTAAACAAGATCTATGGCGTCGAAACCCATGCTGACTACGATTAATCAAATCGCGACTTTCCAAGTGATCGACGATACGATCCCTAACTACGAATTCCAAAAGTTTACCGACAATTGACGTTAAGCTAATGGGCCTATAATTGCTAGCTACTGTGCGGTCGCCTTTTTTAAAAATGGGCGTGACGTTAGCTAACTTGAAGTCTTCAGGAATAATTCCCTTTTCCAGTGACTGATTAAAAATCTTCGTTAAGGGGCCTACGATAACGTCTTTCAAATCTTTCAGATGTCTAGGATAAAACCCGTCAGGGCCTGGAGCCTTGCTAACTTTTAGCCTATCGATATAATGCGCAATCTCACCCTCGTAAACAGTTATTTCATCCAAAATAGACTCGCTACTAAATGGAACGATATCGTCCACATCGGGGACATTATTTACGTCTTCTACGGTAAAAACTGTCACAAAAAAGTTATTAAAAATACCCGCCATCGCCTAAGCGTCGGAACCCAAAGCGCCATTAGCGTCCACGAGAGGGCCTATATTATCTTTTATCGGCTTACGATTATTCACGTAGTCGAAAAACTTTTTTGGATTATGTTTACTATCCGCAACTATAAGTATCTCTAAATTACGCTTAGCATTCCTAACTGATCTTTAAACCTGACGTCAAAGCTCGATATATCTATTAACATTAGCTACCGTGCCATTGCGCTTATTAAGGCTATACACTCTATTACGCTCGTTTATGAGCTCGCCTATTTCCCTAGTCCACCACTTAGGCCTACCATGATTTCTAGCGCGCTTGGGCCTACGAGGAATAAACTCCCTTTCGATATTCAAGAAACTATCTTTAAACGCCTCCCAATGAAAATTTGCGCCATTACCCATAAATAAGCTATCCCAGTCCACTACTCTCACCCTGTCCGCAAAACTATCAAAATTGGTCCTACGAAAATCAGGGACTTCTATTACGTTACCATCCTTAGTGTTTTCTATCAATAACTTAAACCTAATAATTTGATGATCACTACATCCTAAACTCTCACCTACTTCTAAACCTTCGACTATATTTTCGCCGTTCGTCATCACCACGTCTAAAATATTGTCACCGCGCGTTGGTTCAGTAACCATATGTCGTAAAAAATTATCTTCCATGAACTCAATCAATCTCAAACCCTCATCGTTACCAGTAAAAGTCTTGTAATTAATGTTAGGGCAGTTAAAGTCTCCGACAACTATATTATCCCGATTATTAATAAAGTTACCAAGAAGTGTGTAAAATCTAGTATCGGTATCGAGGGATTGAACGGGACGTCTATAAACAACAGCAAAATTGAAACTAAGACTACGCGCCCTAACTTCAACGCATATCGCATTAATTGCTGCCGGAAAATCTATGAGAGTAACTATCGCAATACTTGCGTCGTGTCAACTACCACACTAGTTGCCAGTTGCTAGCTCCGCCCACTCTCATGCGAGTAATTTTGCACTCGCACAAAGTTGGTAGTCTTCCAACTTTTCAGTTACTCTCACGCGTGTTGAGCGAATAGGTTTGGAGTATTGTGTACTGTTGTTTTGTTGCGGTTGACTTTGCTTGTGATTTTGTTAAACAATAAAATGGCATTCTAGCGTCAACTATCATAGCGAGTAGCCAGTATGTGTAAACAGACACACTCACGAGATTATCTCATGTTAGTACTCTCATATGGAGACGTGAGAGTTGCTCGCGCGAGTAGCTCTCACCGTGTAAACCCAGCTTAAGGGAATTACGAATGTACAGCAAAACGCCGCCACCAATCCTATGTAACCTATCATTAGTAAAGTTTAAAACCCGCTATATCAAGTTCCCGCAACAATTCCCGAGTTACGATTTTTAACCACGTTTCAGTGATAGCAACTATATTGTAGTTGCCGGAATAAATTATCGCCTTAAATTCGTTTAATTTATTTCTAATTCTACGTGCGTTACAATGAAAGATGTTTAAGTTTTTTTTCACCACGGGTCGGTGTTTTAAACTATTTTTCACGTCGGGCCCGCGTTTCCCGGACCCACAACGTTTAAAGAAGGCTTCGACCTATACAGCTTTCGAACGTTTTCTTCAATTAACCTACCTAGCCTAGCATTACCTATTTCATTAAAATGCACCCCCATCTTTTATAAAAAGGCTAGGATCACTGAATTCTGACCACAGCTTTACGAAGGGTACATTTTCCTCAGCACAAATCTCTTCTAATTTAGTATTCAAAAATATTGTTTTTGACGTAATCCTAAGACCCAAACCATGCCTCGGGGTAATACCTAGAACTAAAGACCTATCTGACCTCGCCTTCAGGGACCTAATTAACCCCTATATCTCTCCAAAAGGTCAGGCACTCTCGTATCAGGCCTATACGAGTCGTTGCCTCCTACCATCGTCACCAGCATCGAGTGACGGGAGGCATTTTATGGAGGCAACATCAATCCTATCCACTTCGTCTCTAATTCTGTTAACCCTGGCCCCTGGGAGACAGACCCTCCTCCTCTTGGTTGGATTCCGTTCAACGAACTCTGCGTCCATATAGCGCACTAAAGAGTCCCCAATTAAAATAGTTTCCCCCTCGTTCACGTCCCTATCCAAATGGGCGAAAGGGGTTCGAAACCTCGATAGGGGGGGATTCCTATCACCTAACGTACATGGCCTAGCTCTACCCTTAACTTCTCTAAATCCCTCCCCATCTACTAATCTCGAATCAACCTTAACCCCTTCCTCAACTCTATCCAACCTTCCCGATAAGCTACCTAAACTAGAAACTAGGTTACGCACTTCACCCTTCAAATTACTAACGTCTTCAACGCTAGTATTGGTTCGGCTTGCGTCAACTGTAGCCCTACCCCTGACCTCATCAAGTGTTGCAAGTCTTTCCGTTACCTCACGTACACTACGTTTTATGTCAACTATTTTCTCCCTTAAATCGTAAAAGAAACAAACTGATCTCTCGGTAATCGCCATAGGACCGCCGTATTAAAGATACCATCGAAGAGAAGTTCTTCAAGGGAAATGTTTGTAGTAAATTTATAATGTTGATTGTAGAGAGAATTACAAGGAATAAATTTCCAAGTAAACGAAAGTTGATTGAAGGTCAAACGATGAATTGAATCAAAGTGAGGTTGCAGATGGTGGGGTTCAAGTTGAAGTTGGTTAAAGTCAACGTCGAAGGAGTGAATGAAAAAATTCCATGAAGTGTTTCAAAAAATTTTCAAAGTAGGGACATTCATTGAAACGACGGTTTTTGCGATGGGAGACTAAAATGTCTCGGTCTCGGTGGGACCTCCAAATGTCGCGTGTGTGCGCGGGCCACTGCCCACTGGCGACTTTTAGGATGAATGCAATTTGGACAATCCAACGAGGGTGGTCCTTGTTGGTTAAGCTCGGCCTTAGCCGTAGAGCATCCAAGTAACAAACAGTTTCTACCAAATTTTTTCCCGAAGGGATGAATGGAAACACCAGTTTTCAGTTGGAGTTTTCGTTCACTTATATTATTTTTATTACACAAAGTATATACAGAACGAGGCACTGATAGTCAGAAATTTACAGGGGGAGAGGTTTGACCTCTTGCAACAACAGCTCAAGCAGGAATTTAAAGTGAGGAGGCTCGACCTCCTCGGGCAAAAGCTATGGCAGGAATTTTTAACAGGTCAACTGGTGAGATAGGAATTTAAAGGGAGGGAGGTTCGACCTCTTTGGTCTAAGCCTCAGGCAGGAATCTACAGGGGTAGAGGTTCCACCCCTTTTGACATTGGTTAAGGCAGGAATTGAAAGCGAGGAGGCTTGTCCTCCTCGAGTAAGGGTTACGGCAGGAATTTAAAGGGGGAGAGGTGCAACCTCTTGTAACAATGACTCAGGTAGGAATGATTTAATTTACAATACAAGAAATAAATAAGGCTAAATTTTGGGGGAGTGCAGTTGAAGGTTAAGCTCCCACTTTAACAGGAGAGCTAAAGAATTCTGACGTTAAGCATAATTTAAGCATACAACGAAATTTAGAAAGATAAAAAAAATTAACAAAAAGTACTAATTTTTGTAAAGTATACACTTTTGGGTAGCGACATAATGTCGGGGTACATTAAGTACATTAATTACATCATATTAAATTATCACAGTTAATTACAATTTTAGCAAATTGTTAATTGACATATCTAATACTGAAGTAATTTAAATAGGTGATACAATTTATATAATGAATTTTTTTTAGTTTAGCCTGTCTAACCGTCAGCGAAGTGACGGGAACTGTACTAGTTTATATAATGAAGGAGAGTTCTCCGTTGTCTTATAATTTAAAGGGGATTAACAACAATGTTATATATTTATAGTTAACAATAATTACGCCAAATTATGTCAAATATTATTAGAACATGGTTGGTTATCAGAGTTTGAAAATCTAATTAGCCAGCGATGAGGAAAGCGGAGGAAAAATACGGTGTACTTTCCATTGGAAGTACACGGACACTTATGATAACGTAACACATAAGTAATATAGAATTTGAATAACAGTTAGGTAGGAATAGCAAGTACAAATAGTGAGAACGTGGGTAACTATGTGACGTAAGCAGATAACGAACCAGTGGCCTGGCAGGGAAACAATACAGTATATTATAATAATATAACATAACATCTTAACGTTATAAATTGGTAGCAGAAGCAAGAGAGAAGATTTCGAATTCAGATGCTTGCTTTTGGCGACGTCATCGGAATTCGAACATTCGTATCAGCATTAACGAATATCTTGCGAGAGGTGAAATAATTAAAAGAAAAAAGTAAAAAGAATACATGTGGACGTATTTACATGTACTTAACTATGTACATAATCATGATTATCAGGGGATATGTACGAATGCACAAAGTATTGTACACATATCGGTACATAACACAATAGGTTGTGTGCGTAATATAGACACGAGTAAATATGGACTGATAGGTTGATAGGGCATAAGTAGACAATAGGTAGATGAATGAATAAGTAATAAAATTAATAAAGGATAGCAGTCCAGAAAGGGCATGGATGTATGAATGAACATGGTCGAATAATATTTATACTGCATAACACCAGACAGAACACAACATATAAATAATGACTTATAGAGAGAAGTTTTAATTATTATTAAAGAATTTACCATACATTGAATACGAAAGATATCCACATACTAAACACGTGATTCAGTATTCAAGGTATGGAGAACGTGAAGGGAATTAAGTTACTTTATGACGTCATAGTTTATCAAATTATGCAATCCGTTAATTCATAATTAATACGCCATAGTTATTTTAATTCGTACGTACAGTATAAGTCATTATTGGGAGAAATTAAAGGAAACGAATTAGAGAGATACAGTAATGAAGGGTTTACAGCCATGGTACAAGAGTGAGCGAAACTATTAATTAAATATATATATACTTATACGAGTATACAGTAAATATTAAGGAATTGGGTACATTTGAGGAAGAATTAAGTAAGTGAATAAAGAAGTACAAACAAGGGATCAAATCATGTCACATTCAATGTGCAGGCATAATATAATAAAATTTAGGTATGAGGGTTAGATGCAAGACAACAATAATTAATTATAATAAATTCTATAATAAATGGAAAATGGAGATATGGGTAATATTCCGATGGAAATGTTATACGATCTAAACCGTCGATTGTCTTGTTTGTACTTTAAGGGAGTGAAATTAAGGGACATTCGCTTCTCACAGCGAACTTCTAATGGCACAAACATGGATACGGTTCAACCATAGAAATGGTAGGTCGCATGGTTGTGACAATACTAAGGCTTCGAGTTGCGCCACCTCTGAATATGCACGAATCGATCCATTTTTTATTTCCAACATCGTTAGTGGTTGTGGAATATGGGCAAATATTATGAGAAATATATTTATCATTTTCATTTTTTTGGACCACCCTATATATATATATATATATTTATTGATTGATTATTTATTTATATACGCAGCAAAACAAAAAATATTTCAGCAAGAAGAATCCTTTATACAACAAAATCAGAAAACACAACGCTTGATTAATACATATATATTAATATATATACAACACTTGATTAATATATACAGGGTGTCGCAGAAGTCTTGGATTGGTTTTATTTGGCTATAACTTTTCTCTTTTTTTATTAATTTATTTATTTTTATTTTTCAATTAAAGTGCCCTTGCTGCGATTAATGAAAATGGAATCCTGGACAGTGCAACAAAGAGTGGCTATTGTGGAACTTTATTTGACAAACAACGCTTTCATCGTTGCCACTCAAAGAGCGTTTAGATTAAAATTCAACACAAGTTCTACTCCTTCTCATCGAGCTATTCAACGGTACGTCGCTAAATTTCGTATGGGAAAGGGTTAGGGAGCCGGACCACGGACTGGGCAGCCTCAGACAAGCCGAAGTCCAACTTTGGTTGAGATGGTTCGTGAAAGCGTTGAGGAAAATCCACATCAGTCCGATGACGCAGCCAGGAATTAAACATTTCTTCCTTACATCGAATTTTAAGAGAGGATATCAATCTTTACCTGTACAAAATTCAAATTGCTCAAGAAATTAAACCACAAGATCATCATTCGGATAACGTACGCTAATGCGATTTTAGAGTTACGCAATGAAAATGAAGATTTTCAGCAGATATTAAATTTTTAATTAAAATCGCAATAAATATATCCCAAACAAAAAGTTATAGCCAAATAAAACCACTCCAAGACTTCTGGGACACCCTTTATATATTTATATATATACAGTGCCCGCGAAAAGTATCCGATCACTCAAGAAAATACAATATTTTCCCTTGATATTCAGAGACACGTAATTCACTTTCTATTTGTTCTAGCGACATCTGGTAACTTTGAGGTTGCTCGCTGATATGAGAGCTATCCAACGCATTCTCAAATTAGTGTTCTGGTAGCCTTCGTTGCGGGTGGCTGTGTCTCAAATTTGTCAGATTTCACTGTTTGTATAAATTTCTTGATATTTTTTTTTTTTTGACAGAAAGTGGTGTAAATAAAATTTATATATAATGTGTGCTAAAAAACAACTTAAGAGTGATTGTCGAGGTGCTATTGTTGCTTTGCATGCATGTGGGAAATCACAGAGACAGATAGCTAAGGAATTAAACAAATCCCAAAGTACCGTTAATTTATGGGTTTCACGGGCTAAGAACAATGGTGGCCTAACCACGCCAGTCCCTAAAAAACGATCTGGCAGACCGAGAAAAACAAATTCGCGAACAGACAAACTTATGAAACGTTTAGTATTGAAAAACCCAACAATAACTGCGAAAGAAATAAAATTTAATATGAATAATTTGTTATCTGGTGTTTCTGAACGAACTATCCAGGAGCGGCTCCAAAAAGAACTCGGATTACCATCTCGCCATGCTGCTAAGAAACCGTTCATTAATGAAAAAATGCGTAAAAAACGTGTCGCATTTTGTAAAAAATACATTCATTGGACTGTTGATGACTGGAAGAAGGTTTTATTTAGCGATGAGTCGACATTTTTGACATTCAGAAGTTGTCCAAAAAAGGTTCGCCGGCCTATTGGCTCAAATAGGATGGACCCTAAATACACCCTAAAGACAATGAAACACCCTCCAAGTGTGATGGTTTGGGGTTGTTTCGGTTACTATGGGCGTGGAAACTTATATTTTCTTCCGAAGAACACAACTATGAATGGTGCACGGTATTTAGCAATGCTACAGGATAAACTTCCAATGGCAATGGCAATCCAAAGGACAAAAACATACATGCATGATGGTGCACCATGTCACAGGGCCAAAATAGTGACAAAATGGATTACTGACAATAAATTTGATATTTTGGATTGGCCTGGTAATAGTCCAGATCTCAATCCGATAGAAAATCTGTGGCTAATAATAAAAAATAAGGTTGAATGCCACGACACTGGCTCAGTCGAAAAATTACAAGAGGCCATCAAAAAGGTATGGTGCAAGGAAATATCAGTGGAAGTTTGTCAAAACTTGATTAAATCCATGCCAAAACGTCTAGAACAAGTCATCCAAACCAAAGGACAGATGACAAAATACTAATATAAGGTTAGTATACATTTAAACATTGTTTTTTATGTAAAAAATACAAATTTCAAGGGTGATCGGATACTTTTCGCGGGCACTGTATATATATATATTCACACACACGCATCAGAAAAAAAATAATAAATAATTCGGCTCGAAGAATCCTATATACAACAAAATCAGAATACACAACACTTGATATATATATATATATATATATATATATATATATATATATATGTGAAAATTATTTCCCGAAAGTAACACGTGAATAATATTTATGAGGAAAATAACCACGAAGGAAAAAGGAAACACACAAAGAGCACCATTCTGTGTTTCCTTTTTCCTCCGAGGTTATTTCATACATATATATATATATATATATATATATTATATATATATTAATACACGCGTCAGAAATGGAAATACATGGTTTAAGGCCAGTTTTTACCACGTTTAAATAAAATAGTAAATTCGCACGTAATCGAGTTCATATTTATATCCTCATTACTTTGCACTACACAATAAATGCGATTTAACATTAACTAACCACTCAAAGTATGCGGAGTATCTATATTCAACATAAATGGCATTCAACTCGTTTTACACTATTTTTGTACCCACTTTACAATTGGGAGTCAAATTATCACGCTCTTTAAACAGATAGAATACAGTTAAAAGCACGCACAAATGACATCGTTTGCTTCAATATTACCATTAAATGCAAGTTTATAAACACTCCTTTCCAAACGGGCATTTATTCTTTCCGCGCCGACCTTTTCAACTGTAAAATCTTCTTCACATCTCATATCGACATTGAAGTATGTTTCTAAATTGTGCCGACAACTGCGTCTTATATAAAGAAATAATTCTTCAGGGTGAGCAGTGAAGGTGAGTTCAGCCCTGTAACGTTCTAGTCCTTTGTACCAAAGTTCATGATATTTCGAGGAGTCTGTACCTTCTAAATACGTATCCAGTTCCAAACCATTCTCGCTTTGTTCGGCACTACACTTGGTAAAGTCATCGAGCAGGACGGTGTACGCGTATTCAAGCACCGTGTCAAAATAACGCATATAAGCAACACGTGCGTCTAATATAGGTTTCAGTTTATGGAAACCGACGACTTCAAACATTCTGTCGAGAATGAAACGGCTTCGCGTGGGGATAAGGGTATTGTCAGCAGCATTCTTCCACATCAACCGTATATCAACGCATGGCTGGTTTGTATCACGATTTACGCATAGCGTACAAATAATGGCGTATGAGGCTGCATCACTAATCTGTTCTCTTTTTGTGCCTATACCCACAGGTATTTTATAAATGTCCTCGCCCCACTTCTCAACCAACACGAAGATTCTGTTCATCTCTTCAACACTTAAATAAATAATATTGCGTCTACGAGAGTTTGATTGCCTACATCTCGTTTCAAGTACATAATTAATAGCACCGGAATTATGCCTGAAAACACGCACAGACTTCAACACGAACACGTCGGATACTGCATTGAGGATGCTGCTCAATGGGAGTTCCATCTTTTAATAGTTTTCTATTGATCATGCGAGAAGAGAACGTTCAGTCGGGTCAAGCTCTGAAGCGGCTATGAGCCGCTGGTGTGCACTGTTTGACTCGGCGGGACCGTGCAGGAGGTTGGGGAGGTGGGAGGTGTGGGAGTGGGTATAAGTCATACGGATTGCGTCATAAACGCCGCCAAGCGTTAGTAATGGAGATTCGTGTACGAGATTGTTCCAACATGAAAGACTCGATGTGCACTGGTGAACCATCTGAATATTTAAAACTGTAACCCATTATACTGGGTAGGCATTTAGAGAATTTTTCCATCTACGATACATGAAGCAACAACGGTTTTAATGATTTATCACACACACTTCCTGGAATGCGCACCATACATCTACAACGTTCAAGGGTAAATGTATTCACCATTGTACTTTCTCAAGAACTATGCACATATAAAATTCATTAGCACTCTGGCGATCTATTTGAGATCTAATATAAACTGCAGTATGAACTCCAATAAACTCCAATAAACTCCAATATAAACTGCGCACCTCATCATGATATACATGGATGTAGTGGTAGAAATATTTTAAACTGTCCATAATCACAAGATTTATATTCAACGCCCCAGTGTACACGTACTCGGTGTGATGTAACATGGTATAATATCTCCTGTCAGACCAATCATCAACAATGTTCACAAACCAGATCCTTTGTTTCTCTTCTGCAAGCGTTGATTCTTTAACTTCACAATATATGTGCTCTTTAGTACAGTTTAATCCTACAACATATTCCATTACATCGTTTGAACAGCGAAACCCCGCAATACTCTCACCAGAATATCCATACAGTATTTGAACCTCCTGCTCCTCATGCTTCGCACGATTTAATGTGGCCTTAAAGTTTTCAAAGGTCTTAAAGGTTTCACATCTGTAGACTTTAGCGAGTACCACTTCAGGAGTGTAGAGCACGCAATATTATCGGTCGCCATCGTTATTTTTCGTCTACGCAAGAATTTCTCAACAGGTAAAAGATACGTCTGAAAACCATGGCTTGCGGGAGTTAACTGAGCACGCAGGTAGGAGATATGGCCCGCCAGCTGTATTAGTAGCAGGAGTCACGTGACTCTTTTTATTGATCAGTAACATACAGTGAGAGGTGCATAGATTTTTTCTTGTACACGAACACACACACACACATACATACACACACACACAAAGGAGAAAATTAAACGCTAACTGAAACAATTTATTTTAAATGCACGTAATAAATAGGAAAAATAAATAGACTAAAATTTCGTCAACAAGTAAATAGCATCCAATATAAACTATATTTATATAACAAATATTCACGCCTCACGGTATCCAAAGGGAGCAGCGTCGTAGGTGCCAGGCACCTGGTATCGTTTCCTGTATGTGTTACGACACACTTTCGTCCCCCAAATTCCTTCACGCCCCCCAACTTCTGTGCCCGAAAGTTATGAGTTCCTACAACCAGGTGGGGTGGTTGACCACCCTCATTTCCATCATCTTCTAAACTCTCTAGATCTTTGAGCGAATCAAAGCTGACGATCTGATGGTTCGCCTGGTTAAGAGTGATAACTCGGGCGATTTATAATTGACCTAAAGAAAACTTAAAATTGACTTTATTTGTTAAAAAAGTTGACATAAAGTTGACCTAAACATTCTAAAAAGATTACCTTATTTTTCAATCAAATAATATATTTGAAAGCATAAAATGCATAACATTCATACTTAATTTGCTGATCCAGAAACTTGACTTTCATCCACAATTATAAAGATTTGTTTGTCCTTCACAATTTGCTTTACACGAGCACATTCATCATTGCCTAGTTCATCGACAATTAACCTGCAGTTTGATACTGATGGAATAGAGCGCCCCATTTCTGAAAACAATTTTTTTATGCTAGGATGATGCAGCTTATGTAGAGGAATATTTGCTTCTAAAAATGTGCTCACAAGTTTCTTAGAAAAATCTTTCGTAGCAGGCTCCAAAAACGTTTGAGTTTTTTCGTTTTGTGAGGTACTAGCCAGTCCATGTTGATGCTTAGCCGTACTTCTATGTTTATCAATAAAAAAACACGTTTTTCAAAGTTAACAGTTGCAGCCAGGGCCGTAACTAGGGTTTAGAAATTAGTGAGGTCCAGATTTTTTTCGAGCGCGGTGGGACGAGCAAAATTCAGACCAAAATGACATCTACAAACACAACCCAAGCTATACACTAAACACAAAACACAAAACGCTCGACGCTCCCTCTTTTCAAAAGAAAAGCGGTAATATGCGTTTCATACACGGAGAACGGTTCAGTCTCTTTTTTTTTTTTTTAGGAAATAATTACCGAGGTCCGGACCTCGGTGACCTCATAGGTAGTTACGGCCATGGTTGCAGCACAAATCTGGCAATAAAGTTCATTTTTAGGAGAAACACAAAATTCTCTGCTGTAATCTGCTACTATGGAACGAATTTTTGTAATTCCACTTGCCGCTACTTTTGGCATTGTTTAAACTATGCACTTGGAAACTAGCTACTGCATTTAAGCATCTGAAATACAAAATTTGATTAATAGGATTACTATATTGGAGCACCTAAAATTAATGCTTCAGAATAAGTATAACAAAAATCCACCCATCAGATCACGACAAACACAGCCACCACACATAGCACATACAGAACTGGGTAAACGTCCTTGAGTATGACAGATTACCAGAATTGAATAGATAGAGTGGCATATTTTTTTGCGGAAAGTTGCCAGTTAGCATTAATTTTTAAATAGTTGACCTAATAGTAAGAAGTTGACCAAACCAAAAAAGTTGACTTTTTGTTGACTTAATAAATAACAAAACTATCCCCCCCCAGGGTGTTTAAATACCTTTTTTAGGCGTCTCACAGTTTGTGCTATCCGTATACAATAGTTGACTTTATTGACTTTTGACTGCCCTAGTGATAACTTTTGCCTTCACGATGTATTTCATCTCTCCCACCTTCACCCGTACCCCGTAAGTCTTTGGTCCTGTTGAGACAAAAGAATCAGTAAGATGATATCTCCATACAGTACTTATCCTTGATCTCGTCAGTAAATTCTCCAAGGAATTCCCGAATAGGAGGCATGTATTCACCTTCCCTCTCCGTGAATATCACACTATCTGTATCTGCGTACAGAACCCTCCGACCAAGAGAATGCAGTAGACTCCAAAGTTTGATGCGGGCGTAGGCTGTTGTGAAACTGGCTACAGGTATGTTTGTAACACGTGATGTATCTGTTGCCAATTCAGTTCTGTTGTACTTTATTATGTACGTATTACCCACATTCACGATCTCCATGACCTCTTTATCAAGAGCGTTGGCGTAATCCCAAACTTCGTTATAACTTTGAGCTAGAGGGACGTTCCTCTTGTCTGTATTCTAGGCAAATTTCCCCCAAAGATTGTTTAGGCACAACTTTGCACTAAAGCGCTTGCCACGTTTCCGCACAATTTGGCCCCGATCAAGTTAAATACCTTCACGATCACAGTAGAGTTGAAAATAGGCAGTTTTTTTCATTTTCGGTCTCAAACCTTCGTGGGTATCCTGATGCTTCTACCTTACCCTTCAAGAAGGTGTTAATGTAAGGGGTGAAGAGGTTGGAAAGTTTCTGAAACCTCCACACCTCATATATCTTCAGTATTCTGTACTGATCTTCCTCTGGTTGATTATGTGATTACAGTCCCCATTGTTCTCCTCTGCACACTTCACACACAGAAGGAACATGAGTTTGTGATCTATAACAACGGGCAAGATTGGCATCCATAAGTCGCGAGGGGGCAGCACATCTACGAAAGAAAAACCAAAGTAGTTCTCGTTCAAATTAGCTGAGAACTCTTCAGTGACAGGTAGGGCGGGGCCCACGAGTTTTTCAGGTGCGCCTACGGGGTACGGATTGTTCTTCATCACCTAGGGGTATAATGAGCAGAAATCGTAGTAATGAATCTTCACCCCGTACGTAGGTGGAAAATATAATTTGAAGGTGTTTGTGCGTTCTCCAAACAAACTATCGCTACATTTGAGAGGGTCCGGCACCATTGTACGTTTCATAGCTCTTATTTCTTCGCGATATTGCTCATCGGCTTCCATCCACGCATTATTCGTGCTCCCACAAAACCTTGTGAGTGAAATGGGAGCTTATAAGTTGGTCACGGGAACGGGTCCATGCGAGGCTGTCGGCAGGAGATCTGCCATGGATGTCTCCTATGATACCACACTCAGCACGTGGGCATCCATGCCACCAGCATCCGTTAAAGGAGTACGCCGTCTTCTCACCAATGGCGTCCTCGCTTAGATCATCTACCCAAAAAACACGCCCATTGATCTTGATTGCCACTTTCCCGTGTTGCGAGCATGTTTTATGTATACACCTGTCTGCTGTTGTATGTGTTTGAACCAGTAAATAGCCTTATACCTATAACTACGTGGGACGTTTCGGGGAATGACGGCTATCGCGTCTTTAGGCATGAAGTTATTCTTGAATTTAATTAAACACAATGAAGCCATCGTAGTTGCGGCTTGTAACGGGTCACAGTTGAAACGGGTTATGTACATCCTTCTAAAAACTTGAAAGCATACTCTAAGTATGCGTACGTCATTCACACAATAACGCTCACATTCATCCGCTATATTATAACGATTATATTCATTAAACCTGTTGTAGTTGCGATCAAAGTCTTTACGCTCGCCTGCACTCATGCTGTCATAGTTAAAAAAATGTATGGGGGGGGGTAGTCCTACATAATTTAAAGGGTCGTGAGTGAAGAAAGTGTAAGGGAAATACCCTTTTGAAACTTCAGCGTCTACGCCCATCACCTTGGGTAGCTTAGCTAACTTCCAAGGTGTGAATAACAGAGTATCTTTAAACTGAACATTCCCTCTTATTTGCTCATGTTCAAGCAGCATCTTATGAAGGAATTGTGTATCAAATTTTGCAGCGTTATGGGCAAGAATATATACAGTCAGTTTTTTAATTGGTCCGCTAGCTTAACAATACAGGACACAAAGAGCTTCACGGGGGTGTCGTGTGAAGTCGTCTTAAAAATGTTTGTTCGTTTACCACATTTGCAACATTCATCACAATGAACGTTCATGCACTCGTCACAGATAGTCTGGCTTACAAGTAAATGTGGGATAACCTTCTTGGTTTCAGCGCCCGTGTAAGTCTCTACGTCGTAGTATACAGTTAAGCAAGGTTTATTTTTAGGTTTGGCGTCTTTCATATAACAAACATGTTTTATACCATCTGCCTTATATTTCTCATAACATGGAGTACAACAAATTTCATCACATTTATGCTCGAATTTTCCCCAACTGTCCATCATATGAAACATGCCGCACTCGCAAATTCTCATTTTCCTAAACGTCCCATTTGATTTATGGAATTCAAAACAGTTATTAATGAAAAATGTGCGTCTACACACATTACAGTCCCTCTTCTCAGTTTCATCTACTCGACCTTCACATTTGGAGCTTTTACACTGCTCGCATACCATGTGGCAATCCTTATAATGTTTCACTATATCATCGCAAACTCGAGACAGCTCTTACACAAATCGTGATGCCTGCCATTTTTTCGGCTGTTATCATAACTCGCGTAAAGAACCCTTATATTGCGAATGGGGAGATATGTTGTCCCTGACATTCCTGAAATAAGTAGAGGCTGTGTACGTTCTATCACACTGCTTTTAAAAACATACAGAGTCCTACGACGATCATCCAGCCCAAATACAACTATACACACATCCATTTCCTGCTCTACCCTCCTCAACTCTTCAGGCCTCATATCACAGTCAAATTCGAGCCTGTAGTCTGTGACCAGTTTACGTGCACGCTGCACAACCGTCGGCAGCCAGATATTATTTCCAATCGTATTTAGTACAGTAAACATATGAGCCAAGACTATTGCTATAAAGCCGCAACCACGCTCAAAGTTTATATGCCGTCTGTAAATAGCCTGAGAATTGAAGTTAAGCATTAAGGTGTTGCCGTATGTCCCGCAACACGGAAAACGTGGTGTATATCTATCGTGAAGTTGTCCATATTAAATTCGGTACTGCTTTGAGAGGCCTGCATTATACGACCCAAAATGTACTCCACATCTACGGCAGCCAGACGTCTGTAGAGTATTACTTCCCAAAAATCGTCTCTATCCCAATCATCTGACCTGAACCCGAGGGACAGTCGCGTCCTGGCTTCACGTCTCTCACTGCTCTGAAGGACAAACACCGCAATACGCTCAACTACGCGCCGCAGTCCGTGCACAACACCGCTGCTATACATGGTTCGCGGGTCGACCCTGACTACTTGCCGGTTTCTTGGCAGGGTGGGGGTGGAAGTGGCACTGCGCAGGTGGACGAGGTGGAGGGCACAGCGGGCGGTGGTATTGAGTAGCAATAAGGGGACACAGTTTTATTTGTAGAAGGAGCTACTGCAGGGGTTGTGCCGTAAGACATAGAGGGTTGGGGTTCTATTACATTTTCAGAACTTACTGTGGCTCAAACGACCGAAGCACGCATGGAGCGTTTTACACGTTTCATACCTGACGTGGTGTAAAACGTGTAAAGAGTTAAAGAGCAGCGTTAAAGAGCGGCGGGTATGATGTTATGCACTCGCTTTCTTCTCGAATTGTCGTGGGGGTGCTACAGTTGTCGTTGCTGAGGGTTCCGGAACGCTAGTGGGGATGATGGTGTAGTCTGTAGCTTCAACAACTACACTATCATCGGCATCAACCTCATCTGCAATATCTACGATGAGGACGTGTTGCTGGTACAGTACTTCATTATCGTCATCATTCACGGTTCTGGGGAAGAGGAAAAACAAGACTGTAGAATATAAGGAGCATCACTTAAAATTTTATTATATTTTTTAAATGTTCTACTTAAGCGCGCATATCTATTTTTGAAAAATAGATTCTGATTGATGAAGAATACGCTTATGTTAAGATGGTGGGAGAAAACTGTAAATGTCTCGGCAAGCGTTTTATCCATTTCTAACATGAGATCGTCAATTACAATAACCGTGTGCTCATTAGCATTTGTCGAACAAACATTATAAACACCTTTGTGAAACAAAATATCATCTTGGTACTCGCTGAATACGGCCTGGTATGTCGAATAGCACCATATAACTTTATGCATAAAATTTGAAAACAATTCGTCCTCATCGTTAATGATTTTAAGCATAAACACAGTTTTACCACAGCCTGTAGGACCCGATATAATGCATGTAGAAGGGCTCGTGAACCTGAATTGTTCTACAGAATCCATCTCTTGATAGTTTATGAAAAAGCTACAAGCCTACGTTACGAATATTTGGCTTGTGACCTTCAGCCGCTAAACACGTTTAGGGTACTTCTAAGAACGAATATATTCCCAAACGAGCCTGAAACGGTGTATATAACAGGATGACAAAGAGGTTAAAGAAATTCCGTGAATTAATAAAAATTTATTAACGGTTGTCACGAGTTCTCCAACACCTGTTTGTTAAAAATATTGACTCCAAAAGAATGAAAAGTGAATTGGTGGACCAATTAAACAGTGAGAAGTCTCCGGATGAGAAAAGAATCTTATACCAAGAAGCTCTGCAGAAGTTTCTTCATGAGTACGAAAATTATAAGAAACTCGCGGAGTTCCCCATAGTTGTCAAACATGGGGGCAATACTGATCATGGCGAACCTATAGGCGAACAAGTAAAGAACAACGGGGCGAGTCCGCAGCATCTCGAACATGTATTAAAATATAGTCTCCCCCATACATTGAGGAATAAAGGACTAAGTCTTTATAATCTATTGAGTGAGAACCCCACTATACAATGGTCCGATACAGGTGAGGTTGTGTTGAAGGGTCAAAGGTACAGGGTTCGAACATCATTGATATCGTACATGATTTGATGAGAAAGGGGATAGGCCCTCACTAGCAGGATGGGAGCATATTAATGCTAGACTACAGCAAATAAACATCCCAAAAACATTGATAGGGAACCAGAACAGGTTAAAAGACTTGTGGCAAGCAACACATGTACCACAGCTGAACACGCCTTCGCCTCCGGCGGTAACATCTCTGAAGAGGAAAAAGAAGAGACCAAGCAGCAACATGCAACCCGACCCACGCGCCTCTAAAATACGTAAATGGCTAACATATTAAGAAAAAGTTATTATGACATTTCTAATCCAGCTTCCTACGGGGGTGTTAATAGACTATACAGAGGCGATAATGAGGGAATAGAGAAATGAGATGTTGAGAGGTTTTTGCGTGAGCAGGATGCTTATACACTTCATAAACCGGTGAGAAGAAGGTTTAAAACTGCCAAGACATTAGCCTCCTCGGTTGATTCTATTTGGCAGACTGATTTAACAGACATGCAAAGGTATTCGATACCGATACATCCTATTCATAATAAATGTATTCTCTAGATATCTGTGGCTAATTCCACTGAAAAACAATCGTTTGAAACAGTTGCTAAAGCCACAAAAGCGCTGATGTTGAAGAAAAACAGGATTTCTGGCTATTTTTGTACGGACATGGGGAAAGAATTTATAGGCCGAGCTTTTCAGAACATGTTGGCAGAGTTCAATATCAATTAATACATTAGCAATTCTATACATAAAGAATCTTTAGCCGAAAGAGTTCAGCGCATCATAAAGGAACGCATGTATCGCTATTTCACACATAAAAACATACAGATATATAGACATTCTGGAATCACTGGCTTCATCATACAACCGTTCACACCAGTGAACGATTGGTACATCACCTAACGAAATTTTAAAAAGAGGTACGCATACAGAGCGTGAGGTGAGAAAAGATAATCGTAGAGCACCACCACGCTCTGTGCATTTCAAAATCAGTGATTATGTAAGAGTCAAGTTCGGGGAATAAATTCGCGAAAGGACTTCAGCAAGGCTGGACTCGTGAGATTTTTAAAGTTAGAGCTATGAGGCCTAAGGACGAGGTGATGTATTACGTTGAAGATTTGAATGGGGAAGAAATTGGAGGTGGCTCTTATGGTGAGGAGCTGCAGAAGGTGACATTTAATTTAGGAAAAATAGAGTTTAAAATTGAAAAGATTTTAGGAAACAAAGGTTCAGGAAAGAGAAAAATGTACCTGGTAAAATGACTAGGGTACCCATAAAGCTTCAACATCTATATAAAAGCTGATGCAATGATGAAGCTTAAATAGTATACAACATGGCGCTTAACCATTCTACGTCACACTCCCGTCCTCTGCCTCTCTGTACATCCTCATAATACCATGGCCAACTTTATAACAGAACCGCATGAGCTCATTGAATTGAGTCGCGAATCATATGAGGTTGGAATATGCGAATTTCAACTGGCCACCATGTTTTTAAGTAATGACAAGAAAGAGCCCGTTTTTATGATTCTTAGAAACCGTAAGGAGTGTGAAAAGGCGGGAGTAACTCGGGACGGTACTATGCGTACCGCCCAAAGTGGGGAGGCCTCGTACTACAATACAGAAGTAACACTAGGAACGGGTCATTATGACACAACCGAGTATATTGTGAAAGACTTAAATAGGAGTATGAAAAGTTCACATCTTACATCTGATTTAGTATACGAAATCGTAAACAAAGATAACCCAATACATACCTTGATGCTAAAATCGAAGGCTAACAGAAATATTAAAGACAGAGCACTGTTCAAAATTATAACCGAGGGGTAGATATGGACTAGCCTTCCAAAGAGCTAGTTTTCACGAATCACAGTATGACTTATGCAGCTTATTGTATCAGTTAAAATTGGAGAAATTGAACGATGGAGACACTGCCCCGGACATGTACTATATTTACAGCAATATCGTGGAGCATCAGTTTGTTGGGGATACCCAGGCGTGGCTGCTGCGTATTGCCCACATTCCCATTCATAGAGGAAAGGGCTTGTGCATTACCTACGACAAGCTTCATTATGTCAAAGTCGCAACTACCCTACTAACCAGTATCTCAATATATATAAGAACGATTGAGAGTAAGAAGTTTCCATTCGGTGACGGGAGCTAAACAGTGAAGCTTCACTTCCGTCGTACTGCGATAGAATAACCCAAAGGCCCTTCGCAGTCTACCGAGGGGTGAAATATCAGTGCGAAAACGGGATTGGGTCCATTTTTTCAACTATACTGCGTACCGCTGTCCCCTTGCTGAAGAGTGGTGAACAGATATCTCGGAAGGAAGGGAATACAATCAGGTCTTAACACGGTAGAAGAGATAATGGCAGGGACTAAGCCTAAAGAAGCTCTCACAAAAACATTTAAAACGTACAAGGGACAAAATTGTCAAAGATGCAGAGAGAAAAATGCGTGGCGGCGGAAATAAAAACCGGAAGAAAAAGCGCACTGGTCGGACGAAAAAGAAGAAGGGGTTACGAATTCGTGGCGTTAAACGTAAAGGGATATAAGAAAAACAGAAATGTTCTAAGCGCATGAAACCTATGGTTGTCCACTTTTTTTGACTGATATAAGCTAAGGCTGTTGCGCTCGCGGGTCATAGACTGATTGCTACTTGCCGAGAGAGGTATCACTATTTCTGACGCGTCATGGCACGTTTCATCTACCTGAGTAGTTCGCAATGTTATAAATCGGAGCTGGCCCTCTTTGATATGCCTCCTACACAAACATCTATAGAACAGACTTTATTACAGTTAACCCGCTAAACACTATTAGCTCACCGAATGCGCCTATAGAATTCGTGATCCTCAGCTCAGGCCCTTACTTTTTACCCAAGCTGTGTGCACATGTATGTTAAACTACGAATAGCGCATTCAGATGGGTCGGATTGCGAAAACGACTCCGTCGTATACCCAGAGACAAGCTTCCTGTACACCATATTCAGCCAGTGTGACGTGTATTTAAATCAGTTCAACATCTCGGCAGGGTCTGGCTGCTACCACCAACGATCCTATCTGGAAAATGTACTCAACTTTTCAAAAGAAGCGAAGGACACCTTTTTAACTGGCGTAGGTTACTATCAGGCTGAAGATGAAAATAGTATAAAGAGTAATTTTAAAAATCTAAAAAGAAGATTTACGACTACTATGGACGGTTGCACACAGATTTCACGTTCCAGGAGAAGTTGCTTGTGAATGGGGTTGATATGAACTTAAAACTCACCCGTACGAGCCCTGAGATTTGTTTAAATCTCGGTGTTGACCAAGGAGAGGAAGCAAAATCTCTGGTAATTCATATTATGGAGACAATCTCCGCGTCCGTCGTGTGAAATTAAACTCTGCTAAGCATATGGAAATTGAGAAAAATTTAATACATGCCACAGTGAAATATCCAATTAATAGAGTTAAGCTTAAGGTTTTTACAGTCTCTTCAGGTTTAACATCCAAACAGAGAAAATGTCGCTCTTGGGGTTCTGCCTAAAAGGATATTAATTGGAATGCAGGAGCACGCTTCTGTGAATGGAAAATACCAAAACTCTGCATTTAAATTCGAAAATTTCGGCCTTAAAAATGTAACTCTCTATGTCAACGGGGTAGCTTTAGGTGGGACATTGGAAACGAGTTATTCTACAGATGACGAGTTTTCACTTTGCTCGAGAACGTATAACAACCTAGCGCATAGCGTCGGTGGTTGTGACGGTTTAGGAACCGGTGTAACGCAGAATAAATTCGTCCAGAGTTCGAACCTGTACCCGCTTGACCTCTCACCGGACTTCAGTGTGAGTATAAGCACACACATAAGCCCCCAGCAGAGCGGTAATATCTCACTCAGATTAGAGTTCGACAAGCCGATAGTCGCGCCTATTAGCGTAGTAGTTTACCTCGAGTTGCAAGCTTTAATCGAAATTGGCAGATTTATGGGCATAGTGACGGACTTTTAAAAATGGACACGATCACACTCCAGAGAGTGACGAAGGATGACCGATTCACGCTGACAAATTTATCGGCGTGTTTGCGAATGAAACCGTGAAACTTCCAGCCATGAAAGACTGCGACGCAATTATCATGAGTACAGATATTAGCAGTGGAGAAGGGTTCCATTGGATAGCCGTTTATTTTAAAAATAGGGAGGGAATGTACCACTTTAATTCACTCGGCGGTATCAATGCAATAATGCTATTATTTTAAAATTTCTGGAACAACTCCAAATTCCACAAATAGTTTGGAATCCTTATCGTTTCCAAAGTTTGTACGGCAATGTTTGTGGGCAGTCCTGCTTGTATTGACTCATGCATATGACTTGTGGAGTGAAATTTACAGATTATCTACAATTATTCGACTTATGGGACCCTGCGAGCAACGATGTGGTAGTATGCAGCCAGATAAAAAAGCGGTTCCCTTTTGTAGTCACCATTGTAATGTGTAAAGTTTTATGTATATATATATATATAATTCTAACGACAAATGTCTTAATTATCTTAATTATCTTAATTATCTTAATTTGTTCCAAATAGGCACCATGTGTTGTATAGCTTTTAGTATTATATTGTGTAAATTTATAAAATGTAACAGCTAATATTAATTTGTGTAACGCTTAAGGATGAGTAATATGTTCTGTAACTATTTTAAAATGTAATAAAACATCAAAATATAACCACTGTTCATTCTTAGCCTCTTTGGCAAATAAACAAAAAATTTACATTATTTCTACAATTAATTCGCATTCGCTAGGAGTGTCGAGTGTTTTGTAAAATTTCTTGTCCTTTACCCTCTTCCACATCATTGGCACTAAGCTGGATTTCCTCCAAGCCGTTCCGGGACACTTCTGCAAAACGCTCCATCTCCTCTCCACTGCTTTTAAAAAAAGAATAAATTTATTCCCTTCGTAAGAAGATTGCTTGCTGATTTGACATTGTGCTAGGCTAATTATAAGCTACACGAATGCTCTATAATTGCGTAAAAGAAATAAGTACGGCAATTTCTTCTAAAATAAAAAATAATCCTCCTCCTATTTCAAGTAGCAAGAAAAGATCTGCTATATATATATATATATATATATATATATATATGTGTGTGTGTGTGTGTACATATATATATGTATGTATTACTTATTCGGACTATAGTGGATTTAATTATCCCAGAAGAGTTCCTTGTTCCATGCACGGTCTGTGTGTATCATATATATATATATATATATATGTGTGTGTGTATATATATATATATATATATATATATATATATATATATATATATATAATTGCCATAGAGAATTTGTAATTTAAGCTCGCTGACAGAGATAAGAGCAGCCTCATTCGACGGGGATGGAATGTAAGCATATAATTTTCACTTACAACTCGTATTATAGAATTCGTTTCTAAAATTCACCTTCCTCAAAATAAATAATTAGTTATGTGATTTAGACGAGAGTTGCATAATAAAATGAAGAGATGATAGTTGGAGAAAAATAATAAGAGCTTATAGAAAAATCATCCTTATGGCAGGCATCGGTATAATAAAAGCTTATAGAAAAAATTAGCCTTATGCCTTGCCCCGATATAATATGCAAAGAAAAATGTATATAATTTATCAGGTATTGACAACCGGCATAATTACAGGTTTTTTCGAACCAACTCATATATATACAGGGCGTCCCCAAAAAATGTATACACACTTTAACAGCTGATAGCTCAATTGATGTTTCTTTCTTTCCAAGTTAAACCCATTAGAATTAATAATGGCAGTCAGATTAAGCTTTGAACAAAGGAAATTCATTCTAAAATGCTACTGGAAGTGTGAAAACGCAGTTGAAGTGCAAAGACAGTTTAGAAGGGAGTTTCAAACAGATCCACCAACGCGACTTACCATCACTCGAATTAGAGATAAGTTTGAAGCCGATGGAACTGTTCAGAATGTCCACAAGAAGCGTTTCGGAAGACCACGGACATCGACAAGCCCCACAAAGCAAGAAAGAGTACTGGAAACGTATCACCAAAGTCCAAGAAAATCTGTGCGGCAAGCGAGTCGTGAGGTAGGAATTTTAGAATCGTCTGTCCAACGCATTTTGAAGCGCTGTCAATGGAAAAGTTACATTCCAAGATTAGTCCATGCTATTAATGAAGATGATCCGGACCGAAGAGTGGAGTATTGCGAGTGGTACTTGGCACGATGTGGATGTGGATTGGACGAAGGGGTTTCGTAGAATACCCTCCGCGTTCACCAGACCTCACACCACTAGACTTTTTTTTATGGGGATACTTAAAAGACAAAGTCTACGCTATAAAACCTGCAACAGTCGCTGAATTGAGAGCAGCCATTGAACGAGAATGCACACAAATACCAAACGAAATGTTTCGTGATGTTTGCGATTCCATTGCTTCGCGTTATCAGCAGTGCCTGGACCAGAACGGACGTCAGTTTGAAAACAGGCGTTGACAAAACAATTAAATAATGTCTGTAGATTCTATTACATTTTGAAAATGAAATGTATTTTAATAAACACTGCCTTTATAAGTATTTAAAGTGTGTATACATTTTTTTGGGACACCCTGTGTATATATATATATATCAGGTCATCCCATAAGTAATGTCGTTTTTTAGATCGGAACTTGAAGGACCAAAAAAAACTCAACTGAAACTTTTTAATCTAGTATATATTTTCCATCGGAATCAATGACACTCTGCTAACGTCCTACAAGCTTTTCAATGCCATGTTTATAAAATATAGGCGGTTTTGAGGCTAAAAACGTACAAAGACAGGTGTGCAAGTCATCTAAAGAAGTATACTGTTTCTCGTCAAGATAGTTTTGCAGACTTCTGAAGAGATGGTAATCTGAAGGCGCAAGGTCTGGAGAATATGGAGGATGTGGAAGTTTTTCCTACCCAAGCGCCTCAATTTTTGCAGAATTGATCCGAGCGGTATGAGGACGTGCGTTGTCGTGGTGTAACACGATTCCTTTCCGATTAAACAAAGAAGGTCTCTTTTCTTTTAGTGCAGTGTCCAATCGATCCAGTTGTTGACAGTAGACTTGAGCGGTGATTGTTTGGTTGTATGGTAAGGTTTCAAAGTGTATTACACCACCTTTATCCCACCAAACACTAAGCAACACCTTCCGAGGGTGAAGATTTGGTTTTGGCTGTGGTGTCGCTGGTTCTCCGGCACAAACCCACTGTCGACGGCGCTTAACATTCTGGAACAATATCCCCTTTTCATCACCAGTCACTAAACGGTGCAGAAACGGATCTTGGAGTTCACGGGAATGAAGAGCTGTGCTAATGTTTACCCGCACCCTCAGATTGTCGACCGACAATTCATGTGGCAGCCGTTTTCCTAACCTAGGCACTTTCCAGAGTTGTTGCAAATGTCGATGGATGGTGGACGGGGATGAATTGAGTTTCTGGGCCAATTCTTCGACAGTTGTTGAGCAGTCTTCTTCAAGTGCGGCTAACAGCAGGTCATCATCAAACTCAGAAGGGCGTCCAGAGCGTGCTGCATCTGTCAAACAGCAGTCACCATTCCTAAACTTTTGAAACCATCTTTGACATTTCCTCACATGCAGAATATCGTTGCCATAAATGTCCTAAATGTTTCGCGTTGCTTCAGTAGCACTATTCCCTTTTTTGAACTCGTAAAGCATTATATGCCTGATATGCTCTTCTGATACCGCCATGTTTATGAGGGGTTCACATAAAGCAAAACACACGTCTTCACTGGTCAAGGTCTGTAAAGTATGTAGCGAAACACGATAGATCTCCTCTTAGATATAACCTTCGGAAAATTTATGCTTAAACCGAGTAGGACTAGTTTAAACTTAATCTATCGTAAAAAACGACATTACTCATGGGATGACCTGATATATATATATATATATATATATATATATATATCAGGTTTGGGTCAATTAAGTTAATTAACTTAACTTTTTTTCGATTAGCCGATTAAGTTAATTACTTTAATTTACTTACTTAATTTTTTTAAAAGTTTAACTTAAATTAACTTCACCGAAATATCCCCAAATTAATTTATTTATAATAAACAGAAAAATAATAAAAGCTTATAGAAAATTCATCCTTATGTCCTGCACCCGTATAATATGCAAGGCTGTGCGCGTATACTTTTTTACTCACAATTCAAAATAAACAATTAGTTCTGTGACTTAGTTGCATAATAAAATGTCTTTAGCGTCGATAATTTATTTATTTTTTTCAAAATTTCTTTTACCACATATTAACAAATCTTTCGAATTATTTAAAATAAATTTTTGCCTTAGCACAAAAATATAGCTTTTAAGTATATTACAAAAAATATTAATTTAATTTCACTCCAGTTTTGAGTTTTAGGACTAATTTATTTTTATAAAAAAAAAATCCTATTTTCTGAAAGTAGGGCGGATCCTGTATTTTGCAGTATAAAAAGTCGGCAGACAATTAATTTCAGACCATAAAACGAAAATAAATACAAGAAAATATATAAGTCAAATTTAAAAGATGAATTGAAATACGAACATATAATTTTCCACTTACAACTCGTGTGTAGAACAAGGTGCGTCCCGAGCGGCCGAAGCACATGGAGATATGGTTCCACAAACGCAGTCACTCTCTTGGGATGAAAAAAGCGTGTGTTTATCTACGGCACGAAATAACAGAATCCCCGATTATATACATGCGTGTGTGTGTGTGTGTGTACATATATATGTGTGTGTGTGTGTGTATATATGTGTGTGTATATATACTGTGTATATATATATATATCTGTCACTTATTCCATGAAACGATACTTACATCACGTCCCCATCTTCAAAAACAGCCGTTGTGGAATAGCTGTATAGTTCAGTAGTAATGCTACGAGAGAAATCCGACCTATAAAGACATCGCCACAACTGATAGAGCTCATTGTGGAATGCACACTACGAAAAAAATGACTGCTGAATGCAGCCTTGGTACGGCTATAGCTCTTTTATATGCTGGGAAAAGTGCCCCCTTTCAAACGACGGACGATTAAGAAGAGACCAACCAGCAACGCTCAGGCGTTCTCATTGGTTGTGCTGCGACTGTGGGCGTGGCTTGAGCCTTTATACTACCAATGGCCATATATATATATATATATATGCGAGAAAGAGATCTATTCACCAAATTGGGTGATAATTCCCTCAGATATTTAAATTTAATAAACGGGCTCCCATGGATTTGTTTCCGTCCGAATTGGTCATTCTGTATAACCTAAAATCGAAGAATTCAAATCATACTATATCGGAGTTGTAGACCTGATCTAAGGTATTCCGTTTAATATAATTTATTTAAAGTAAATGGACAGCGTAAGCATGTTTAATGTTTTAACGAGGTTTCAATATTTTCGTTAAACCTCCGGAAAATCATTGAATGCTACAGGTAAACAAATATCTCTCTTGTTCTATTGATGAAGGATACATTTTACTTCAAGAACTTGTATGGAAAAAGGGAGGACCTAAAATCCATGGAATATTATACCCCAAATGGACAGGAAATTCAGAGAAATTCTAAAGCAAAAGACTTAGGAGTTGTAATGAGTGACGATGCGAAATTTGAAACAGAAAATAAGATAGCAGTAAACAGAGCAAATAGAATAACTGGGCAGATACTGAAAACCTTTAAACGAAGGGATAAGATTATAATGATTCATCTACTGAAAACACTGATCATACCCAAATTGGAATACTGCTCAGTCCTAACATCTCCATATAAAAAAGAAGACATTAGACAACTAGAAGAGATTCAGAGAAGCTTCACAGCCAAGATCAAGGGGTGCAAAGAACTAAATTACTGGGAAAGGTTACGCGAATTAAGTCTATATTCACTGGAAATGAGAAGAGAGAGATACACCATTATTTACAGTTGGAAAATAATGGAGAAACTAGTCTCTAATCTTACTCTAAACCCTGTAACTCCCCAAAGAACAGTGGAAAGTAGAAAAGGAAGACTGTGTCGTGTTCCCAAATTAAAGGTTAGACAGGGAACATCCTTAACCCTGAAAGAAAATAGTTTTGTTGTGAGAGGACGGAGACTGTAATCAGCTGCCCAAAGACCTAAAGGACACGAGTGGTGTTGCGGTAGGCATCTCTGGCTCAGAACAATCCCCGATGATCCGGGTGTACCTGGCTATGTGAGGTGAACAGTACAAGAAACCGACTCACTACTTCACCAGGCCAACTCGAGAGGAGGGGGGACAAGCTTGATCTTCGTGAAATGAGGAATCATCGAACGGAACATTTGAAAGGTTGAAAGGTGTATATATATATATATATATATATATATATATATATATATACACACGAGGGCCACTCAATATATTTTGTCCCACCTTTTTTTTTTCCAAGTTTCCTTTAAGTTCCAGAAATCTTGTACACATGTAGTTACATACCGTTTTTACAAGTTTTTATTTTTCCATATAGTCTCCAGCCTTTTCTACGGCTTTCCTCCACCTCGAAACAAGGGCCTTTATTCCTTGCTGGTAAAAGTCCGCTGAGTTCCGCTGGAGGCCACCTCTTAACCTCCTCAACAACTTCATCGTCACTCTGAAACTTTCTTCCATGAATAGCATCCTTCATTGGCCAAAACAAATGAAAGTCTGAATGTGCCAGATCCGGGCTGTATGGAGGGTGGGGTCAAGCGCATTTTTGTGATGACCTCTCTTGCTTGCAAACTGTTGTGTGGTCTTGCGTTATCGTGCAAAAGAAGGACGTCTTCCAGTTTTCTCTCCGGTCGAACTCGCTTTATACGTCTCTGGAGTCTCTGTAGGATAGCAATGTATGCCTGAGTTGATTGTTTGTCCTTTCTTCATAATGTCCACCAGAATCACCCCTTTCGTGTCCCAGAAGATGGTGGCCATAACCTTTCCTGCAGAGGGAGCCATTTTGAACTTTTTCTTGGGTGGGGAGAGTAGTGTGGGCGCAAAAGGTTAGAATGCAACGCAATGATGCAATGTTGCAATGAGTGCCAGTGCCAACCCTCTCCCCCTTGTTGCAAGACCCCAGTGCCAACCCCAGGGTGCCAAAAAAAGAAAGGGGGAAACTCCCCCAGTCTTGCTGGGGGAGTCCACCTGACCTCTTTGGGGGATAAGTTGGAACGGCCTCACCACCCCACAAAGGCGTATACCTAACCTAAAAGAGAGGAGGAGAGAGAGGAAGAGACCATCCAGCTTCCGCAAGAGGCAGAAGCTTAATGAGTGATCATGGTAGCACCTCTTGACTTAGAACTCGAAATCCGCTTGTTGGCGTAGAAGCCAGTGCCTCCAGGCATTACCAGCCAGTTGGCACAGTGTATACATCGCCTAAACAGTAAACACCCAAGAAGCGCACACAAACGCACATAGATCCCCTATTATTACACACACACAGCAATATATAATAATTATTTATTTATAGATGAGTTTCCAGAGAGAGAGAGAGTGAGAGAGGCGTCTATTTACTTTTGTCATTCATCTCTTATATAAAATTACTTCAAAATCAGCATTTCTTTTATTCCAAGAAAGAAAAAATAACCGAATTGTTCATTCTGACGAAGGTCAAGCTTTTCACTCCAACCTAGACCAAAAGTTTAACGCGGAACCCGGACCACCATCAGCCCAGCGTCTTAACGACTAGGTCACCCAGGGTACCCATTTATCTACCAACCAATTGTGCGGAAGCTGGGTGTGCTACGCATCTAACAATAAAAAAATACACCGGGCTCTTTATATTGTACATTATTCCAATAATATAATCTATAAGAATAATATTTAATTTACCTATAACTCGAAAGACCTGAATAGCATCCATTTACAATAAAGCTAAACCGAAAGTGTCTACTTACTTTTGTCATTTATCTCTTATACAAAATATCTTCAAAATCAGCATTTCTTTATATTCCAAGAAAGAAAAAAGTGCCTGAATTGTTCATTCTGACGAAGGTCAAGCTTTCCACTCCACCTTACACCTACAGTTTAACGGGGAATCCGGACCAGCAGCAGCCTAGCGTCTTAACCACTAGGTCGCCCAGGGTAACCATTATTCATCTACCAAACAATTGTGCAGAAGAATGATCGTTTACCGCGCGCCGGCTGTAATCGCCGGGCCTCGAGCACGGAACCGATGGATTCATAATCCGCGATGCTAACCACCTCGGTGGGAATTTGAATAAAAAGTATTTGACTGAAAATACAAGCAATATAATATACCACACTTTATATGTGTGTGTATACTGTATATATATACACATTCTTAAATAACTACAGGAAAATGTATATATATATATATATATATATATATATATATATATATATATATATATATATATATATATATATATATTAGCACTGGTAATAAAATTGAGTGTTTATCGTAAAGCCGATCTTCCATGCCTGCCAGTTAATTTTTTTATATTATTTTCAGTTTTAGGTGGTTGTAAAAGCCTTCATATATATACATCTTTGGTAACCTTTGGTTAGCTTCCGCCCGAATTGTTCATTCTGACGAAGGTCAAGCTTTTCACTCCACGTTAGACCTACAGTTTAACGTGGAATCCGAACCACGCCCCATCAGCAGCCGAGCGTCTTAACCACTTGGCCACCTAGGGTATCCATTTATCTTCCAACCACTTTTTTTATTGTGTGGAAGGATGAACAGCTGGGTTTTGCTGCGCGCCGGCTGCCGTCGGGTCTCGAACGCGGGGCCGATGGATTCGTAATCAGCGACGCTAACCACTACACCACCGAGGCGCATGTGTGTGTATATATATATATATATATATATTAGCACAGATAATAAAATTGGGTGTTTATCGTACAGCCGATATCCCCATCTCTGCTAGTTAATTTTTAAAATTATTTTAGGTGGTTGTAAAATCCTTCATATATATATATATATATATATTGTCACAGGTAAGGTAATAAAAATGGATATTTATCATACGTCAATCTCTCGATACCATAAACTTTGAGGGCTAATGCGACGCTACCCTTTCCATTCATTTCTGCTAATTAATTTTTTTTAATTATTTTAGGTGGTTGTAAAATCCTTCATATATATATATATACAGTATATTGTCACAGGTAAGGTAATAAAAATGGACATTTACCATACCCCAATCTCCCGACACCATAAACTTTGAGCGCTTAGGCGACGCTACCCCTTCCACTTCTGTTAATTATTTTTTCAATTATTCCCGTTTTAGATGATTGTATTATATATGTCAGCACAGTAATACATGGATGTTTATTATACGGTCAAATTTCCCTTCGCCCACCCATCTCATCGGCGCCTCAGAAAAACAAATTTTATTTTCCGAACAAAACTTCTCTCTCTCTCTCTCTCTCTCTCTCTCTCTCTCTCTCTCTCTCTATATATATATATATATATATATATATATATATCTGTTTCATTTCTGGAAGAAATCTATGGAATGGGTAAATTATATTTAACACGCCACACAATTCACGGCTCAGCCAAATACAGCCCAGTGGGCGGAGCCTGAGAACGGCCCCAGGACCTCTGGTTGGTGGGTAGTCGCGCTTACACGTTCTTCCCCACACAAATTTCACCGACGGCCAATAGGAAACTCGTGAGTCGGCTATTGGGGGTGTTTACAATTAGGATCGCCTATATAAAAGGGGGGATTTTCATCTGAAATCCACAATAGTTGTATTTATCAAAGAATAACCACAGAGATATATCGCCATGAGTCAATCACAACAGCTTTACTGCTCCCCGCAGTTGTTTGAAGACGGGACCTCTATGCAGGGGCTACACTCCACCTTTTCGGAGCGACTGACCGGAATGATCTTCTCTCCACACCAAGCATTGCAGAAATTTGTGACGGGGTGCAAGAATCAGCCTTTGAAGACGACATTGAAATGTAAGTAATTAATTTAATTTGTGATTCGGGCTATATACATCGTTTCATTCAGTGCCAGTGTTAGTTAATTTATAAAAAGCCATAATAAATTAATTTTGAAAAACTAGTGTGTGATTTAAGCGGAAGACCGGGCTATGTGTATATATATCGTTTCATTCAGTGCAAGTGTTATAATTTATAAAAATTCGTAATAAAACGAAGTGAAAGAACATCTGCCCAGGGGTCGAGGCCCGGTGCCGGCAACCGATGCGTAGCACACCCAGCTAATCTTCCTTCCTGATAATGTCATTTAGACAGTAAATTTTATTGTACGATGAAGGTGTTGTTTGAAAGTGAAATTTTATTACATGCTTGTTTCTGATAACTTAAAAATTTATAGAACGTTCTACAGGTAGGATTTTAGAGTTACTAAAACTTTTAAGAATTGCTTGCGGTCCCGGGCTCGAGACCCGGTGCTGACAGACGTTCCGTAGCACACCCAGCTAGACTTCCTTTTGATCCCAGTTAGGATGGTTTCTTTGTGTTTATTATTTGATCCCTGCACCCTAATCGACATTTTATCTTATTGGAAGTCTCTTCCCATATATATATATATATATATATATATATATATATATATATGGAAGTATGTGCTAACAACCGGTCCCGGCTCGTTACCGGTGCTGGCAGATGATGCGTACCACATCCAGCTAATCTTACTTTTGAGCCCAGTTAGGATATCTGCTTTGTGATTATTATTTGACCCGGGTGCCCTAATCGGCATTTTCTCTTATTGTAACTCTCTCTTCCCACATATATATATATATATTTATGTATGTGTTAACAACCCGGTCTCGGGCTCGTTACCCGGTGCTGGCTGATGATGCGTAGTACACCCAGCTAATCTTCTTTTGAGCTGTAAATTAGTGTACTTGTAATACCTTGCAGCTCTCTCTCTCTCCTTGTTCCATGCACGGTCTGTGTGCATCATATATATATACGTATGTATATATATATATATATATATATATATATATATACGAGGTGTGATCAAACAACTTCATCTACGTAGACAGCTGCAAGCATTCCGTGCGTTTCTGTAGCCGTCTTACCAAGTTCAAAACAAAATTTTATGTTTGCACGTTGCTCAAATTTCGACATTTTCTGCAAAATCGCCACACGCCACAAAAACGCCCTCACACAAAGCAGTGACACGGCGCACTGGTGCGTAGTTGAATGGTGTTTGTTGGCATCTGGCAAGTAGCCAAGGTGACGTCATTAGCCATACACACTGACATCACCTAGTGACACGCGTTCATTAGTTGCGGGACTATTTACCGAACTTTTTGAGCACACCTCGTGTGTGTGTGTATATATATATATATATATATATATATATATATATATATATATATATGGAAAAGTGTTTCCACGAGAAAATAAATTTATGTTAAAGTTTAAAGACATTCGGTTTGTATAAATTAAAATATTAATCCTTTAAAAGATATTATTCTGCTCGTATAAATTAAAACATGACTCCGTTAAAATTCCTAATATTTGTATAAATTGCCTGAATGTCCAGTAGATTCTCTGGCATCTTTTCGATAAGCCTAACGATGCTCTCCACAGGTCCACATCTATAATCTTAACAGAGATTCCTAAATTCTAAAATGTTGTTTTCGATTATTATAAATCACATAAAAGAGTTAAGTGTAAAAAACTACAATTATATAAATTCTTGTGCTAATATCCAATTATATAAATTCTTTTGGTAATACCATTATTAGAGTAAGATTTTGCAAGTTTAATAGTCTTCTGTAACAGTGGCAACCATGGGTGTTTTTCCAGGACAAAAGGGAGCCCCTTGAGGAAGGCAAGATGCTTTGTCAGTCTAAGGCTCGCCTCAGCTTCCGACAGAGGGAGTAGAGTGTTCCGCCCATGAGCCAGCCGGGTTTGGCTGGACCCCTCAGCTTATTTAAATGAATTTCCATGAACTATTGGACAAAGTACTTAAGTGAAATTTATACGAATTCTGCAAGGTTTAGAACGGATATTGTCGTTTTTGAGAACTTTTAGAACTTTGGAATTGACTCAACTCTAAAGCTTGGAAGGTATAAAATTTCATAGGTTACGTGTGGACATTGCTCGAGTTTCTGGATGTACGCGTTGGTGACTAATTGCCTCCGACATCAAGCATTCCACGTCTCGAGCGTATTTCAATAATTTAGTACGTAGGGCATGAATGCCCGGGTATCGACTAAACGGGTATATGGAGTACGTGTGGTGGTAGCACTTGAACTGGAAATATGGTAAAAAACAATTTGTAAATGGGATAAACCGACGTTATGATTACTGTTCTTCGTTTCGAGTATTCGGTCCTTTTGAAGTGAAATCAAAGTGGCAGATGGCTCCAGTTTCGATTTCCAAACCTTCTGATGAGAAAGAACAGAATCGAATGAACGTTGTCCCGTAGAGCGATGCAGAGATGCAACACTCTCTTTGGTGAGAAGGAAAAGAGTAGCAATTTCCTCTTTTCCCGAATTCGTCGAGGTCATAAGCCGAGCTTGCATTATGTCCGAGGGACATAGGCGAGTTCTCCGTGACCTCACGTAAATTTGCAGAAGGGGGATCCCTCGAAAAATCCGCGCAATGCTCACTAATCTTCCAAGTATGAGCAGAAGTTGCGTAATTACGGACTTCATCTGGGACGATCTCGTCACAGACCTCTTCCCCCGGAAAATTTCCCTCATCGAGAACTTCCCTCGTGATGTCTGGGATAGTCGCTTCATGGAGCACTTCCGTCTCCATCGTCTAAGAAGTGAATCTATGCGATATCACCGCGAACGTGATAATGAACGTAATATCCCTCTAATGCACCCAACCATTCGTCCACGTATGGGGGTACCACGTTACCGCATTCGTCCACGTAAAAATTGGAACAGTAGGGATATTACTCGTCCGTTAATTACATCTATCCATTTTTCTTCGAAAACGACAAAAGAAAAAATGGACTTCCAAACGAGGAAGGCGAAGCGAAACAAAAAAAACTTATCCCTTATATCGTATATACAACAGAATTTAAGCGAAAAAACTTAAGCTTGAGATTAGCTATTTTTGGTTTAAATAAACAATAAAATCATTCCAACGAAGATGCAAAACTTGCCTGTCGATTTCGATACATTACTCGAAATGTACCAATTCATTCTAATTTAAACCCAAAAAAGCACAAAAAGACAAACTATTTGCGCTCCAACGCAATAACCCCTTAAAGCAAGAATAGAAAAGTTCGCGCATCGACGCGAAAGAGCAAGAGAAAAAGGAAAGAAAATCCTTTTTACTAAATCTAAATGCACCGAAACGCGCCAATCCGCGCGCGCGTGAAACGAGCCAAACACACAAACATACGCACGAACTATATATACACAAATTAGCTAAAATTAAATTCAGTCAAAAAAATGAAACTCAACTCCAAAATTCCGTTTTTTGTTAACCCAATGTGGGACAATTTAAATTAAAAAAAAAATTTAATATTCACTTTAAATTTTTTTTCAAATTCCATAGATTTACTGTATACTTTGTAGAAATCGTTTCGTTACAAACAATAAAATATATAAATCCTTATATATTTAAATACCCAATTACTGCATACAAAAAACAAACATGTCAATTTTTTCCTCTTACCACAAAAAAAAACAAAAAAGAAAGAAAAATTGAATTCAATTGATTGTAAACACCGACAAACAAAAAATCGTTTTTAACTCAAACGAACAGTGAACTGTTTACAACCAATAAACATACTGTAATTTATTTATTTGTAAAACACTGCATGCAAAACTCACAAAATCTTCTAACAACACAAAGAATAATAATAATGAAAAACAAATTTTCAACCCGATACGTTAACACTGGGATACACTTCTCTTTTCAACCACAAGAGAATAATAATAATAAAAAAAAAATTCTTGAAACCAATACGGGATTTTAATGTTAACCTTACTTGTCAAAAGCAACCTGATTTCCTTTTATTCCGTCTTGAAAACACGTTTGTTTTCGTTTTTCTCCGTTTCGTCTTGAGAGAACGTCTGTTTCCGTTTTCTTTCGTTTTTCTTTAGAGTCAAATGCGTTCGACTCTGCGATCCACGAAGGCGAAGCCGTTTTTCCGAAGGAGATGCGCACACCGATTCGAACACGCCTAACTTCTGTCTTCATTTCTGAGTCCTCCACTCTTCGTTGTAGAAATTTACGCCAATGCTATGCGTCGCATAGACGTCCAATTTTCGTAATCAATTCCAATGCGGTTCGTCCGTTTTTCGTTGATAACACTAGGCAACAAATTTCAACTTTTTTTTTGTTACAGACACGTGAACTACTGATTCCTACTAAAGCGCTGATGCTGATTTCAGATCTGATATCAAAATTTCTCTATCACGTCCAGATTTTGTGTAACCGAAAACCCCTCTTTTTCATTTTTTTTTCTCACCCGCTTCTATTACGAAAGCCGTCTAAGCTACTTTTCCGTGCCACGTTTTATGTTAAGCATACTTAAATAATTAGTGAACAGGGATGTCTTTCCTCCTTTATTCTGGCTTAAGACAGACAGCGGAATTCCGCTGGCGGAGTTACCACCCCTGCGCCCAACCATCCACCCAAAGCGCGTTAGTATTTTGTTGTTACTACTGAAAGGCAAATTCCTGTTCTTAAGTGAAACTTTGGTGTGTCCTCTTCCTTTGTCGCTTGTAGGATGACGAGCTCTACTTCTGCAGGAACCAACAATAATCTCCCATCATATTTGGGTTGAAATTACCTTGGTATCTGTTTTCCATAACTGAGATCTGTTGGTGGAAGCGCTCACCATGCTCGTCACTTACAGCCCCAAGGTTGGCCGGGAAGAAGTCAAGATGAGAATGTAAAAAATGAATTTTCAAAGACATTTTGCATCCCATTATTTCATAAGATTTAAGCATGTTTCTACGAGTTTACGGTGGTTTTCAGCTTTGTGGTTTCCAAGAAAATTTTTGACAACTTCAACGAAAGATGTCCATGCTCCTAGTTCATTCTCATTTAGGTTAGATGGAAACGATGAGTCGTGGATGACACTGCGGATCTGTGGTCCAGTGAAAACTCCAGCTTCTAGCTTAGCATCTGTCAATATTCCTTTGAATTTATCCTTTAAATATTGGAAACCACTACCTTGATGATCCATACCCTTCACGAAATTTTTCATAAGGCCAAGTTTAATGTGAAGTGGTGGAAGATGTACTTTCTGAGGGTCAATAAGTGCTGGGTGTTTCACATTGTATTTACCAACAACATGTTCAGTTCTAGATGGCCAATCATGTTTTTTGTAGTGGTTCTTGTCATCTCTGCTGTTCCATAGACACAAAAAGCACATATGCTTTGTGTAGCCCAACTGTAACCCAAGAAGTAATGATACAACTTTAAGGTCACCACAAATATTCCATGTGTGGTCCTTATATTTGATGAGTCTTAGCAGCAGTTTCATCGATTCATAAGTCTCATTAAGGCCAGTGGCATGTGCTACAGGTATTGAAGGTTTTTCATTGCCGTTGTGCAGTGATACAGCTTTAAGGCTAGCTTTACTAGAGTCAATGAACAGTCTCCATTGTTCGAATTTGTATATAGTTGGCAAAAAAAATTGCTTTAACCTTGAAAAGCAAGTTTCATATTACTGGCATTAAGCCGATTAAAACCAAAATCTGGACGTGGTAGAAAATTTTACTAAAAGTGATTTGCATTTTACACAAAATCTAGACGTGATAGAAAAAATCTAATTATAGATTTGAAATCAGCATACCGAAATTAGCTAGGAGCACCTATTTGGTCTTCTGTAACAAAATCTTTGTTGCCTAGTGATAATCAGTCTTTGAAAATCTTCTCCAGTTTTCGAAAATTTTTCTACTCTTCGTTGTAGAAATTTAGGCCAATGCTATGCGTCGCATAGACGTTCCAAGAGAAATTTAATTTGTAAAATTCCTCTCCGCATGCCCAATTAATAATTTCCGTTACGATCCTCTCTCTAAACTAGTGCGTGATTCCCGCTGAAATCCGACCTTCGTTTCGGGTGCATTGACGTCCTTGTAGCGGGGTTCTGACTGAACAAAGGTTTTTTCAAATCCTGGCAGGGTCGTCAATGTAGGATATGACGTTATCCTTTAAAGGTATTCTTAGTATGTCGCTTCCTCGCAACAACAGGGAAGTTTATACCGTTTAATTAATCTGACTGACGTCCACGGTTCTTTTCAACTTTACTTTATCTGACTTCTGACTACGAGTTACGATGAAACAATTTATACCTTCGCTCAATGGCGTACCCTCTCTCTCTCTCTCGTCCGATGAGAGACGGGAATGCTTCTTCTTGGAAGGATATAAAATGACGAGTCTTCCTTTGCTCAGTCCTTTATTTTTACAAGGTCGAAATCACTTCTAAAATATTAGAATTTCTTAGTAATTAGAAAAAAACAATGAAAACCTTTTCACTACACTTGTTTAGAGAGTTATTAACGAACAAATGCTTACATCAAAAAGCTACGGGGCCCAACCGAAACGGCCCGGCCCAAGGGCGGAACACTCACACCCACTCGAGGCCGAGGCGAGACTGTCCTCAAGGCGTGTTCATTTCTTCCTCGAGAAAATCCCGTGGTGCCACGTTTACCAAAGCTTATTTACGTGTAAATTCCTACTCTAATAATGGTATTACCAAAAGAATTTATATAATTGGATATTAGCACAAGAATTTATATAATTGTAGTTTTTTACACTTAACTCTTTTATGTGATTTATAATAATCGAAAACAACATTTTAGAATTTAGGAATCTCTGTTAAGATTATAGATGTGGCAACTGAGGAGAGCATCGTTAGGCTTATCGAAAGGATGCCAGAGAATCTACTGGGCATTCAGGCAATTTATACAAATAGGAATTTTAACGGAGTCATGTTTTAATTTATACGAGCAGAATAATATCTTTTAAAGGATTAATATTTTAATTTATACAAACCGAATGTCTTTAAATTTTAACATAAATTTATTTTCTTGTGGAAACACTTCCACATTATATTATATATATATATATATATATATATATATATATATATAAAAGGTGCCCCATAAGTCTGGAACCATTGGGTAAAATAAGTAATTCATGTTTTTCCGTTTATGCAAGTGCCCAAGATGTCTTTGAGTAAGGAAGAACGCATCCAGGTAATTCTGCTCGTAGGAAATCGGAGTCAGAGGGAGGTCTCTGAGGAATGTAACAGATTGCATCCGGACTGCGTGCCGATAACACACAGCAAAGTTCAGGGAAACGGGATCCATAGGAGATAAACCACGCAGTGGACCTCCGAGAATATCCACCGACGATGACACAGCCGCTATCATCCTCGCTCACTTTACAAACAGTCCCCAAAAGTCTCTTCGGCGTTTTTATTGCCGTTTTTATCATTTTGCCCTATGGTTCCAGACTTACGGGACACCCTGTGTGTGTATATATATATATATATATATATATATATATATATGTATGTGTGTGTGTGTGTGTATATATATATATATATATATATATATATATGGTGTGGTTGTAATAATACATTTCTACTTCTATTTTATCATAAATGTTTCATTAGCGGGTATCCTCAATTATGGACTAGTTTGCATTAGTAGTGAGCTAGGATTTCTGAATACAAATCGATTTATGAAAAAATGGACTTTAATTAAAATGAATCATTATGAACTAATCATTTTAATTTCTCCTTAAAGGACCGATGCGGACCTTGATCGTGTTATAGCTAGTTATAAAAAGGCGCTCTTTTTATATTTTCCATTCGTCGAAGCGTGATCCTGCATTCCAATTAATAACCTCTCCGGTACAACTCCCAGGGCCACGTTTTCTAGCTGCTTCGATGCCAACCCTGCGAGCACTGTGTATAGTTTGATCTGTACTCTGTTAATTGGGTATTTTACTGTTGCGTGTATTAAATTTTTTTCAATTTCTACATATTTCGGCGAACTTAATTTCACTCGCCGTACGCGCAGAGATGTTTCCATGATGTGAATCACAAGGGTTTTGGGCCCTATTTTTGATCAGGTCCCAGATTTATGCAAATCTCAGGATTCGTGCGGGTGAGCTTTAATTTCATATCCACCCCATTCATAAGCAGTTTCTCCTGGAACGTGAAGTCTGTATGCAGACGTCCAAAACACTCGTATATCTTCTTTTTAGAATTTTTAAATTTATCCTTAATACTACTTTCGTCTTTAGTCTGATAATAGCCCTCGGCAGTTAAAAAGGTATCCTTTACTTCTTTTGAAAAGTTGAGGACATTTTCCAGATAGGCTCGTGGGTGATAATAACCAGTGGTGGGCACAGCTAACCAAAAAGTTAGCTTCGATAACCGCTGAACCGCTAACTCAAAACTTAACTTCGATAGCGCTAAACCGATAAACCGCTAAAAAATTTAGCGGAAGCTAACGATTACCGCTAACCGCTAACTTTTATTATATGAATTTAGCTTCGGTTTGGTTTTTTGCCTCTAAAACCCATAAAGAGAGCTGAAATTTGAATATGTTGCAGCTTAGACATAGAGCTTTCGAAAAAGGTATACAGTAGCATGCCAAGATCAGATGATGATCAAGGTGTACATAAATAATTAAATGAACAAATGAAATTAAACATTAGTTTACATTCAACATACAGTTTATTTACAGTACAAAAAGTATTAAACGAATCAAAAATATTAAGAAATAAAAATACACATAAAAAATAACTTTAATAATCTAATAATGCATTCACTCTGGCTTGGCCTCCTGCTCCTTCTCCATCGCCTCGACGTGATGCTGGTTGCCTTTCATAAACATCAGCCTCTCAAAGTTGGCATCTGACAGGGTGGCTCTCTTGGCGCGCAAGATGTCCTTGCCTATGGAGAACAGGCGCTCAACTGCAGCACTGGATGGGATGACTGTGTTGAGTGTGTTGTACTTGATGAACAGGTCGATCAACACTTGCTCACCCAAGAAGGCGACGTCAGTCAGGACCTCCTTCGAGCCGGCCTCCAGCCAGGTCTTCACCAAGATCTGTGCCTTGGACTTCAGTGACCTGTGGCTCCTGCTCACCTGGGGCTGAGTGATGCTGCTGAAGAAGTCATCTTCCTCATCCTCATTGCTGGTGGTGCAGCTGGTGCTGCTGCCCTCCTCAATGGTCTCCCTCAGGGCTGTCTCCACGCCGGTCTCCATGGCCTTCTTTACCCTGCTGAGCTGGCTGTGATTATGCTTCTCCAGCCAGAACAGGCGAAACCTGGGGTGGAAGGCAGCGGCCAGCTGGCACTCCTGGTCTTGTAGGAGGGGCCCAAACCTTTTGGTGATGCCTGCCAGTATCGCGTCTACCAGAGGACTGCAGTACAGGAGGCCTTTGGACTTGGCGTCCTTCAACCTCATGACGGCAGCCGCTACAGTTGGCAGAAGGCTCCCGAGATAGGCCTGGTCCTCCCCCTGGATCTTATCCAAGGCCTTGGCAACAATGGACATCACCTGGGCGTACTCCTTCAGGAAGCCGACCTCAGAATCAGTGAAGGTCTGCAGCTTCAGCTGCGTCATCACCCTGTGGACAGCTCCCCTCTTCTTCTCCAGCAGGTTGTTGAGGACAACAACAGAGTCATAGGTGGAGTTCCATCTGGTACTGTTGGGGACCACCAGCCTCCTCTTCAACTCGTCCAGAATGCTGTCTGCCGACACCGTGCTGCGGCTCTGCTGGTTCCACAGCGCCTGTGCCTTGGACATGGTATTCCTGTAGGCCGACTTGAACGGAGCGCTGTCAAGCGCCTTGTCGCCATCCACGCTGGCTACCAAGTTCAAGGTGTGGGCTGCGCGCCTCATGTGCACTGGCAGGTTGTGGCCCAGGCCGCTGGACTCCAAGGGCGGCCTCAACAGAGATGTACTCCACCTCGTCCACAGCCCCATCCCCGGGATCCACGTCCATGTCCACATCCTCGACGCCCCCCACGTCCGGATCAGCAGCAGGCTCAGGAATGTCTGGCAAGAGTTCAGCTTCTGTGCCAATCTGTACAAACGCCTTGACGAAGTTGCTGCCGTTGTCCGTCGTGGTCCTGGTCACCTTGTCCTGCAGATGGAACTTGTAATGGGTGTCCACCATGGCCTCGGCGAGAACATCAAAAGTGTGACGTCCTCTGAGCCGAGAGCAGGCCAGGACGGCATACTGTCTCGTGCGGGTCTTGGGGTCCAGCCAGTGTGCCGTCATCCCCAGGTACGACCTGTTGTGGGCCGACCAGCAGTCCGCGGTGGTCGCCACCAAGGGGACATCCTTCAGCAATCTGTAATTAAAAATTATAAATTGTAAAGAGATATAAGTTGTAAAATTAAAAATATATAATTAAGTAATGACTATGTCTATCTATATTTATTAATTTTAATAAGCAAATCATATGATATGATTTGCTTAAGGGGACCGTCTGACGTATTTTGGGAATAATCGAAAAAATATGGAATTCGGGTTTTTTCGCTCATCAACAGAGGCAACATGGCAACTAGATCGTAGAGGTGGGAGTAGAGAATTTGGCGGAAAATTGACTTAGGTTTGGCTAACAAAAATCAAACTTATTTCATGCAAAAACTTATTATTATATTACATATATATTATAATATATAGATTATATTATAGATTAATCATAATCAAGATAAAATGGTATGAAAAAAATATGAAATACCAGTAATAATAATTTAATAAACTTTTATAAATTATAAATACCTTATAAGATACTCCTCCAGCTGGTTATGACTGGCCAAGATCCTCCTGCCCAGGGTGCGGCGGGACATCGGCGTCTTGCTGGGGTTCAGCGTCTTGATCAAGCTGACAAAGGTGGGGGACTCCACTACATGCAGCGGTAGCATGTTGCAGACGAACAGGTCCACAATCCTTGTGTCCACCACAGACTGACGGACGCCAGTGCCAGCAGCTGATTGGCCAAACGCCTCACCAATGGTGGGCTGGCGTATTTTCTTTGCAGGTGGCTGCGACGACTGGCTGCTGCTCCTGCTACTGGCACTGCTACCAGAAGATTGCCTGTGTTTCCCACGGGAAGAGCCGGCCTTGATCCTCTCCTCAAACTGGATGGCATGCGCTGGGTGGTTCCTCTTGACATGCGACTTCAAGTTGTAGAGGCTCGACGCGTGTCCCTTGATGGTGGTCTCCTTGGGCTGGGCACAAGACGCACCGGAAGTACAAGAGGTTGGCGTTTCTCTTATCCCTTGACATAAAGACAAAGTAGTCCTCCAGGTGGGGCCACGGGTTCTGAGACTCCTGGTTGGGCTGGTCCTGGCGGACCTGGCCATCAACAGGCCCAACATCCTCAGGCGGAACCGAAACGTCTTCACTTTCCATTGCAAAAACTTGTAGACTCGGTAAACTGACGAAAATATGCTTATGATAACGTACGCTGTCGCTGACACTGTAAGACTGTAACGTCGTAAGTGAACTGAACTGCAGAATTACACAACGCTGCTCAGCTGCTGCTGCGTCGACCAATCAAGTCTTGTGTTTACACGTAGTCAGCCAATAGCGTGCCAGACTGACTGTTGCAGACACGCTCAGAACAGACTGGAACAAACATGTATGATTTTAGGGTTAGCGGACTTAAAGTTAGCGGAACTAAATTTAGCGGAAGCTAATTGGTCCGCTAACGGTTCTCAAAGTTAGCGGAAACGCTAAACCGCTAACGGAAAAGTTAACTTCGCTAATTAACGGTTAGCGGATTAGCGGAACCGTGCCCACCACTGATAATAACCCGTTCCTGCCGAGATGTTGACCTGATTTAAATACACCTCACACTGGCTGAATATGGAGTGTAGAAAGTTGGTTTCAAGGTATGCACAGTAACTACCATCGCAGTCCGTTCCATCTCAATGGGCTATACGCAGTTTAGCATACATGTGCATACAGCTTGGATCAAAGAAGTATGGCTTGAGCTGGGTATCACGAATTCTATTGGGGCACTCGGGGAACTAATTGTGTTTAATGGGTTAATTGTAATAAACTCACTATGCTCAATAGAAACCTGTGTAAGGGGCATATCAAAGAGGGACAGTTCCGATTTACAACATTTTGAGCTACACGGATGGATGAGGCGTGCCATGACGAGTCAGAAATAGTGCCACCTCTCTGGAAAAGTAGTAATCACCCTATAATTCGTGAGAGCAGTATCTTCAGCTTATATCAGTTAAAAAAATGATCAGCCATAGGCTTCATTCGCGTAGAACACTTCTTTTTATGTCCTTTTACGTTTAACGCCACGTGTTGGTAACCCCTTCTTCCGGACAGCCCTCTTCTTCTTCTTTCCGCCACCACGCATTTTTATCTTTGCATCTTTGATGATTTCGTCCCGTGTACGTTTTAAATGTTTTTTAGAGCTACTTTAGATTTAGTTCCACCCATTATGTCTTCTACCGCGTTAATACCTGATTGTAACGCCTTCCTCCCGAGGTATCTAGCACCCCTCTTCAACAATGAGCCGTGCGTAGTATGGTTGAAAAAATGGATCCAAGCCCACTCCCACGCTGATATCTCACCCCTCGATAGACTATGAAAGGCCTTCGGGTCATTATAACTGAATGCGACGAAAGTGTAGCTTCACTGTTAAGTTCCCATCACCGAATGGGAAACTTTTTCCCTCAATCGTTCTTATATATATAATGAGATATTGGTTAATAGATTAGTCGCAACATTCACATAATGGGGCTTGTCATATGTAATGCTCAAACTCTTCCCTCTATCGTTGGGAATGTGTACAATGCGCAGCAGGCGCGCCTGGGTGTCCCCAACAAATTGATGCTCCACGATATTGCTGTAAATATAGCACATGTCTGGGGATGGATAGCTTTCACCCAATTTCTCCAATTTCAACTGATACATTAAGTTGGACAAGTCATGTTGTGCCTCGTGAAAGGTGTCTCTTTGGAGGGCTGCACCATATCGACTCTCGGCCACAATTGTGAACAGCTCTTTGTCTTTAATATTTCTGCTAATCGTTGATTTTAACTTCAACGTGCGTGCGAGCGTGTCTATGTTTACGACTTCAAAAAGTAAGACGTTTGTCAGGTACGACTTTTCAAGACTCTTGTTTAAGCCCGTCACAATGTCCGTGGCTGTGGCAATGTGGCATAATGACCGATTCCCACTGTTACATTTGTGCTATAGTACTGTACCCCACCGAACAGGACTGATCGCATAGTGTTGGCTAAGGTTATGCCTAATTTTTCACACTCATCGACTCATCTAAGGATCAGAAATATGATCTGTTCATTTTCAAGAGTTAAAAATTTGGTGGCTAACTGGAATTCACAAACACCAACTTCGTAAGAATCACGTTCCAATTCAATGGGCCCATGGAGTTCTGTTACAAAGTTGGCCAGGGTGTTGTTAGGATGTACAGACAGAGAAGAAGAGGACGGGAGTGTGACATAGAAGTGGTTAGGTGCCATGTTGCATACTATGTAAGCTTCATTATTGCAGCAGCTTTCATATAGGTGTTGAAACTTTCTAGGTACCCTAGCCGTCTCACCAGGTACATTTTTCTCTTTCCTGAACCTTTGCTGCCTAAAACTTTTTCAATTTTAAACACATTTTTTCCTAAATTAAATGCCACTTTCTGCAACTCCGCGGTAAAAGCCTCCTGCGATTTCCTCCCCATTCAAATCTTCAACGTAATACATCATTATCTCACCTTTAGGTCTCGTAGCACTAACTTTAAAAATCTCACGTGTCCATCCTTGCTTAAATCCCTTCGTGAATTTATTTCCCAAACGCGATAGCCTTACATAATCATTGATTTTGAAACGTGTAGAGTGTGGTGTCGGTGTTCCATCTCTTCTCACATCAGGCTCTGGCCCGTACCTCTTTCTAAAACTTCGTTAGGTGTTGTGCCAATCGTACGGTGATGTGGACGGTTGTATGACGAGTCCAATGATCCCAGAATGTTTATATATTTATGTGTGTTTTTATGTGTAAAATAGCGATGCATGCGTTCCTTTATGGTACGTTGAACTCTTTCAGCTAAAGAGGCCTTATGTATAGAATTGCTCGCGTAGTAACTGATATTAAACTCTGTCAGCATGTTCTGAAAAGCGCGGCCTATAAATTATTTCTCCAAATCCGTACAAAAATAGCCTGGAACCCTGTTTTCTTTCAACATCAGCGTTTTGGTAGCTTTAGCAACTGTTTCAGGCGATTTATTTTTCAGAGGAATTAGCCACAGATATCTAGAGAATACATCTATTATGAATAGGATGTAGCTGTTTGAGATAAGAATGTGTTGTAATGCGTTCTTATTTTACTTCTTTTCATCTTTCTCGCCTTTCCAGCCTAGTGGGCTGCATCCTCTACCTCCCTATGGAGTGGAGCATCGGTCTGCAACAGCTGGAAGAATGTGTTGCTTTGAGTTAAGAATGTGTTGTTCTTGAGTTAAGAATGTATTGCATGGTTTGTAAGCGCTTATTTTACTTCGTTTCATCTTTTTCCGGCAGAGTGGGCTCTACCTCCCTATGGAGTGGAGGACCGTTCTGCAATCTTTCCTCTTCTCTCCGACTATTTTTCTGACTTGTCGGCAATGGTCGGCGGATGATGATGGTGAGTCTTTTTTCTCTTTTACTGAATGAATATTAACCCACGAGTGATAGGTGTTGCTACTTACTTAACTCCCTATTCTCTTCTCTTAACCCCCTACTCTTTCCTTTCTCTCGGGCTAAACTTAGAGTGTATCTTAGGGTCTTTGTTAGCCTTAGCTTCTGTAGATCTGTAGAATACGCATGTGTATATATATATAAACAATCAAGGATTAAGGTATCCAAAAGGTACGGTATCATATGTACCAGGCGCCTGGTGTTTCCTAGAGGTGTTACGCCATACCTTCGTACCCCTAAGTTTCTTCACACACCCCAGTTTCTGCTCCCGAAAATTGTGGGTCCCCACAGTCAGTTGGGGTGGATGGTTGCCCTCATTTTCCAAGCACACTAGATCCTTCAACGAGTAAAGTTAACGACTCGTCGGTTCGCCTGGTTAAGCGTGATACCCTATGCCTTCACGATATATTTCATATCCTCCCCCACCCTCACCCGTACCCCCATAAGTTTTTGGCCCTGTTGATACAAGTGAGTCAGCGTATGCATCATCACCATACTCATCCTTGATCTCGTTAGTTAACTCTCCGAGGAATTCCCCAATAGGAGGCATGTATTCACCCTCCCTCTCTGTGAATATTACGCTCTCTGTGTCAGCGTACAGCACCCTCCGCCCAAGAGAGTGCAGTAGTCCCCAAAGCTTGATGCGGGCGTATGCCTTTGTGAAGCTGGCTACAGGTATGTTTGTAACCCGTGAGGTATCTGTGGCCAGTTCGGTGATGTACTTTATTATGTAAGTATTACCTACATTCACGATCTCCATAACGTCTTTATCGGGAGCGTTGGCATAATCCGAGACTTCACTATAACTTTGTGCCAAATGAACGTTCCCTTTGCCAGTATTGTGTGCAAATTTTCCCCAAAGACTGTTTAGACACAACTTTGCACTAAAGCGCTCGCCAGGATTTTCAACGATTTGGGAACGGTCAAGCTGTATACCTACACAGTCATCGGGGTTATCTGTAATATTGATGATGGTGGGCTGTACATCGTCGTCATTCACGGTTCTGTGGAAGAAGAAAAACAAGAATATAAGGAGCAGCACTTAAATTTTGTCATATTTTGTAAATGACCCACTTAGGGGTGTGACGTGTTAGAGATGGAATCTGTAGAAAAATTCAGGTTCACAAGTCCCTCCACATGTATTATATTTGGCCCTACAAGATGTGGTAAAAACTGTGTTTATGCTTAAAATCATTAAAGATAAGGGGGAGATGTTCTCAAAATTTGTGCATAAAGTAATATGGTGCTATTCGACGTATCAATTTGCCGAGACATTTACAGTGTTCACCCACCATCTTAACATAAGCGTATTCTTCATCAATCAGAATATATTTTTCAAAAATAGATACATGCGCGATGTGTCGTTAAATATACAATATCTAGTCTTATTCGCGCAACGTAGAGATGTGTCACAAACTGGGGTATTAGCCAATCAAATGTTCCCGAATCAGTGTAAGGAAGTTTTGGAGGTTTATAAAGAAACTACGAGTCAGCGTTACGGATATTTGCTTTGTGACCTTCATCCGCGAAACACGTTTAGGGTGCTTCTAAGAACGAATATATTCCCAAACGAGACTGAAACGGTGTATATTCCAGAATGACAAATAGGCTAAAGAAATACCGTGAATTAATAAAAATCTATCAACGATTGCCCGGGCACTGCAACAGATGTTTGTTAAAAATATCGACTCCGACTTTTTAAAATGCATCTGTGAAATGTGTCTTAATGTTATAAAATGTAATGTGCCAATGAAATCTCAGAATGCTCGCTTACGTGTTACACGAACATAATACGTGCACTCGCTCGTAAAAGTCAAACTGTGGGGAAGAAAAAGCGAACTATTGTACAAAGAGGGGATCATTGCTCCCCATCTTATTTTCAGTTTTGGGACCTTTACTCATTAGATTAATATGATGAAGAAAGTTGTAGTGATTCCGCACGAGGTGTATGCTTCACTGCAAGGTTCAAAGAGTCCAGACACGGTTCTAGAGTCCCGTAAAAGCAGGCTTAAAAGAATGGAAAGCGAATTGATAGACCTATTAATTAAACAGTGAAAAGTCACTTGATGAGAAAAGGATCTTGTACCAAGAGGCTCTGCAGAAACCTCTTCATGAGTTCGAAGATTATAAGAATCCGACAGATCTCCCCGTGGTTATTAGGCACAGTGCTAGCAACGATGAGCATGGCGACATATGACCTGGGCCCGACGTTAGAGATGACCAACCAAAGAATAACGGAACGCAACACATCGAGCATGTATTAAAAAGCAGTCTCCCACATACATTGAGAAATAAGGGCTTAATTTTTATAATCTATTGAGTGAGGACCCCATCATACAGTGGACCGATACAGGCGAGGTCATTGTTGAAGGAACAAGGGTACAGGGATCGAATATCGTCGACATTGTCCATGATCTGGTGAGAAAGTGGGACAGGCCCTCACCAACAAGATGGAAGCATATTAAAGCAAGAACTACAACAAATAATGTCCCCAAAACAGTGATAGGTAATCTGAATAGGTTAAAAGACTTGGAGCAAGTCTCGCATGTGTCACAACTGAGTACGCCATCACCCCCAAAAGTAGCATCTCTGAAGAGGAAAAAGAAGAGACAAAACGGCCAACCTTATCCACATGTTTCTAAAATACGCAAATGGCTAACATATTAAGAAAACGCTATTATGACATTTCTAACCCAGCCCCCTCTGGCGGTGTTAATAGACTGTACAGAGGTGTTTACAATGATGGAGTAGGGAAAAAAGATGTTGAGAGGTTTTTGCGGGAGCAGGATGCTTATACACTTCATAAACCGGTGAGAAAAAGGTTTAAAACAGCCAAGACAACAGCGGCTTCGATTGACTCTATTTGGCAAGCGGATTTAATAGACATGCAAAGATATTCAGTGTAAAATGAATACACCCATGGTGTAGTGGATAGCATATCTGACCGGCAATCGGATGATCCCGTGTTCGATTCCCGGGTGGTACCTCATTTTTCACTTGTTCGTTCTCCCTCCTCATCTTGTGCGGAACGCTCTTCTACACAAGCCGTTCTTTACATTAATTATATTGTGTGTTGTTTGCAGTTAAAATGTGGGTGTATATATATATGTATATATATATATATATAATATATATATATATTTTTATTTATTTTATTTTTTTTTTTTTCTGTACTAATATATTGATGATTAATTATACTCCATCGTTTTGTATTATATTATTTTTTATTTTATTTTTTGATTATATATATATATATATATATATATATATATATATATATATATATATATATATACTCGATCGTTTGTATTTCTTATATTATTATCAATTTTTATTGCATATATTCCTCGTTTGTATAGGACTGCGTATTTATTTTCTATATATTTCGTGAAATTGAATTGAATCCAATAATTCGTCTAAATAAACAGAATGATGTAATGGTGTTTTATTTAATTCTTTTGGTTGTATATATAAACGATATTATTATTTAATTATATGTATACCAAATAGCTGGTTACGCAATCTAAACTGTCTGACGGATTTCTAAGCCAACTGTCAAGAATATCTGAAAAGCGCAATCTGGCAGCTGAAAAGTTAAATAATATATACACATACACCTGCCTTCTAGGTCTTCTAAGGCAACTGACGGGTTAAGCCAACTGTCAAGAATATATGCTTTAATTAAATAAATAGCTGCCAAGAATATCTGAAAAGCCCAATCTGGCAGCTGAAAAGTTAATTAATATATACACATACACCTGCCTTCTAGTTCTACTAAGCCAACTGACGGGTTAAGCCAACTGACTGATTTCTAAGCCAACTTTCAAGAATATATGCTTTAATTAAATAAATAGCGCAATCTGGCAACTCAACCCTAATAATGTACAACTGAACAAACCATTTACTCCTTCTAAGCCAGATTAAGCCTTCTAAGCCAACTGGCGGGTTTCGAGTTCTAAGTCAAGTGTTGCTACCATGATTTCTCATTGACCTTCTGCCTCTCGCAGAAGCTGGATGCTCTCTTCCTCTCTCTCCTCCTCCTCTCTCTCTCTTAGGTTAGGTATGCCCCTTGGGAGGGTGAGGCCGTCCCAACTTCTCCCCCAAAAAGGTTAGGTGGACTCCCCAGCTTGCTGGGGGAGTTCCCCTCCACTTTCATTGCAGCTTGGGGGGATAACCTCTCCCCCAGTGTTGCATACCATACCCCCCTCCCCCCTTTGCAGCACAGACTTGTTGCAAGAACCCATATTGTTGCTAACCTCTTGCAACATTCTCCCTCCTCATTTGCAACACTTGCCAACATTTGCAATTGCATTGCACGCTAACCTTTTGCGCCCACTCTACTGGGAGTCTGCGTGTTGCCACTCCATGGATTGGCGTTTTGTTTCAGGTTCAAAGTGGTGTACCCAAGTCTCATCCCCAGTCACAATTCGTGAAAGGAAGTCATCCCCTTCTGTCTCGTATCGAACCAACGACTCGGAAGCAATTTCTTTTCTTTGTGCTTTGTGGTCTTCAGTCAGTTCGCGAGGAACAAACAGTGAACACACTTTTGAGTATCCCAGTTGCTGAATTATCGTATTTACACTTCCTTCACTAATTCCTAGCTCCAGTGATAGCTCCTTGTATGTGACGAGCCGATTTGATCAAATAATGCTGTTAGCACGTTGCACAGTGTGAGATGTCACAGCCGATGCCGGGCGACCGCTGAGTGGCTCATCATCGAGGCTGGCTCTCCCTCTCTCCGATGATCTCACACGTTTAGACCAGCGTCCAACTGTGCTTCGATCGACAACAGCATCTCCGTAAACGTTTTGTAGACGTTTGTGAATATTTCCAACTGTTTCCTTCTCTGCGGTTAAGAACTCGATAATAGCTCTCTGTTTACAACGCACATCGCTGTCAGACACCATTTTCGAAACTGCGTTAACCATCCATCGGTTTTACACAAGGTCGTTTAAATGCGGTTTTATACAAGGAGGAGGGGTTCAAACTAGAAAAATCCGGTTATGTGAAGCGCAGAAAGTTTAAACTTATGGCCCAAAAGACATTTGAGCCCCATGGCTTATTATTTAGCTAAGAAAAAAGGGTGAGGCAAAATATATTGAGTTCCCCTAGTATATATATGTATATATGTATGTGTGTGTGGTGTGTGTGATATATATATATATATATATATATATATATATATATATATATATATATATTAGTGATGTAGCGGATGTCATTTTTTTCACATCCGCGGATGCGGATGAGGATGTTTGATTTCAACATCCGCGGATGCGGATGCGGATGTCTACATTTTCGTTATTTTTTAGGATATATTCGAGATTTGTTGTGTTTAACGTATATAATAAGTTATTATATAGAGAGAGCTGTAGCTATAATGTAGTATAATTGATTAATTGTACAATAATTGCTGTACTTTTCTCTGAACATATAAAATAATATCAAGCATCTAACTAATATAGAAATCAATTAGTGAATTCGTCTGCAAATAAATTCGTTATATTTTGTTGAGTTTCAGCCACAATTAGAAACCATAATTGTGTTACCAGGATGCGGGACGTGAACCCAACTCAAATGCACCCCACCGACCTCTTTCCCCAACCTCCACCCTTATAGAAAGAGATCTTTAATTAGCTTGATAACTATTTATATTAAGTTTAAAGTTTTATTAGGCATATTTATAAATGAGTAATTAAAATAAAGTAAACTAAGATGTTCATCGTTTAATGTTCAAACTTAATTATAGGAAGGTTATGCTTAAGGAACATTAATTTTCTGCCTTTTCTGCTGCCAGTCTGTTTCTTTTCATCATATATTAATCCAGCACTGCTAAATAATCTCTCGCTTGGTACGTTTGTTGGAGGACAGGCTAAATGTTTCCTTGCAAGTTTACTCAAGTATGGATAGATATTCTGCGTATTTTTCCACCAACTAATAGGATTGTCACATGCAGCCAGGCGTTTTTCTTGGTGATAGCTCTCGATCATTTTACTACATCTTTTGACATCGCGTAGGTCTCGTCATTGCTGCTTGACTCAAGAAACTGAGAGACAGATTCTGTGATAGATTTGCTTGTTGAAGGTGTTGGTTCTGTCACTGAAACTTTTATTTTTTGGTGGGTGGCGAAGCGACAGATTCAAGAGATTGAAGCTCTTCAACTGCTTTGCCAAGTGATGATTTAACTCGTTCTAATGTACTAGGTGAAAATAACTTAGCTTTGTAACGTGGATCTAAGTAGGTTGCAAGAGAGTAACTTCATACAAGAACAGCCTCTCGTCTTGTCGCTTGCATCACTTTTGCGCACAATGAACTAGTTCTATTAATATAGTAGAATTTGATAATTTCCGCTTATTAATGACGTTTTATCTCAACGGTCCACATCCGCACGACATCCGCAGTCCAAAGTGCGGATGCGGATGCGGATGCGAGAAAATGTGCGGATGTTCCGCGGATGCGGATGCGGATGTGACCTACATCACTAATATATATATATATATATATATAACTTGATTGAAGGGTTTGTTCTTACGGAACCGCATCTTAGTGAGGAACAAGTGGACGAGAAGGTAGTACATGTTTAATTGTTTATTGATCAGACGTTTCGGAAATTCAATTTCCATCATCAGTGCTAAGGAGTAAAAATAAAAAATAAAAGTGAACAAATATAGTAAAAGATTTTATACAGTATATTACAGTCTTATTACGAGGGGGAGGGGGTAATCTAATTGTATGAAGGTTGGGAATGGTTTGACTGTTGAAGTGGCCATGTTAGAAGTCGAAGAGTGGTGGCGCCACCACTCTTTGACTTCTAACATGGCCACTTCAACAGTCAAACCATTCCCAACCTTCATACAATTAGATTACCCCCCCCCCCCCCTCCTCCTCGTACAATAACCCGGTAAGTTTTTATTTTCAATATTCGTTTCACCCGATAACATATATTTATATATCTTACCGCTCTACATTTTATGTAATTTTTTCTTTCTTTCTTTAATTTTAAATTATTATCCTAAGACTGTAATATACTGTATAAAATCTTTTACTATATTTGTTCACTTTTATTTTTTATTTTTACTTCTTAGCACTGATAATGGAAATTGAATTTCCGAAACGTCTGAGCAATAAACATGTACCACCTTCTCGTCCTCTTATTCCTCACTATATATATATATATATATATATATATAATTTCAAACACTGTCTATGGCCATTTTCGTAACTCTCCATCTTCTACTAAATCTTGTAGATATATATTCCCCACTTACCAATATCTCGTACATAAAATTCCCTCCATATTCGCTTGCCCTGTTATGTGATATAAATGTATTTCATATTGATCGCATATATGCTAAGTTTATATTTCGCAAATGCATGCGGGATGTGGTAATATCTTGCCAATATATTAGCCATTAGACGGGAGAATATGTTTGGCAAATAAGCATTTATATTTACTTATATATATATATATATATATATATATATATATATATATATATATATATATATATATATATATATATATATATATATAATGCCTCTGAACACGAAAGCGTCATGCGTTTCTTCGGTTGTTTAAATTTATGACAGGTTGTGTAAATTTTCAGTGTGTGTCGTAGTGTGGTGGTCAGCGCCCTCACTTTTTGTTCATAAGGTTGTGGGCTCGAACCCTGGTGGAGGCGGTTTTCTCATACTGATTCATTGATTTGTAGTACCTGGTATTCCATGCATTGAAACCAAGCTCACCCTCTCTTCTGTTGTTAATTTCGTAATCATCCCCTACCTAAAAGAAAAAAATAATATATTATAATCAACACTGAAAATTCCTATAATGCGCGACTTTTGCACCACCCTGTGTGTATATGTATATATATATATATTATATATATATATATATACAGGGTGTTTCAGGAGGAAAGGTCAATACTTCGGGAGGTGATAGTATCGGTCATTGTGAGAAAAAAAGTTCATATGAACATGTGTCGAATTCTGAATGGTTACGGAGATAGAGCTGTTTGAATCTGATGCGCGCGCAGCTCTTTCTCCCCCTTCCCTCCCCTATAACCTTCAACCATATAAGCTGTAATGTAAGCATGTAACATAAGCCAATCGACAGCTGACTGTTGTGAGTGACATTGTTTGGCGTTTGAAGCAGTGTTAAGAATGCCACACGCCTTCACACATGCCAAATATGCAGATATGGTGTATGTCTACGGTTTTTGCGATGGAAGTGCAACAGCTGCTGTTGGAGAATACCGTCGACGGTTTCCGAACCGCAGAATTCCGGATCGAAGAGTGTTTACCAGGGTTTTCAACACATTGCGTGAGATTGGTACACTTCCCAGCGCTCATGTTTCATCTGAACGTGAAGGTCAACAAGATGTGGATGAAGTGGAAAACATTTTTCAGTTGGTAGAGCGTAGTCCTATTACTAGCTCACGAAGAATTTCTACACGTCTCGGTGTACCACACACAAGAGTATGGCGAACATTACGTGAGGAAGGCTTGCATCCATATCATGTACAGCGTGTACAACACCTTCAACCAGGAGACGCTGCCATGCGACTGGAATTTGGTCATTGGGTAAATGCTAGTCGCCGATTGCTTCGATTAATACTGTTCACCGATGAAGTTACTTTCACTCGTGACGGTATCAACAACACTCGTAACTCTCATCGGTGGTCAGACGAAAATCCAAATGCCACTGTGGAAACAAATTTTCAGCATCGCTTCTCTGCCAATGTGTGGTGCGGTATCATCGATGATCAGCTGATTGGCCCTGTTACTTTAGAGAATCGTCTTACAGGACAAAGTTATCTAGAATTTCTGCAAAATGAATTGCCAGGACTATTGGAGGATGTTCCTTTGGCTACACGCGCTGGTATGTACTCTCAGCATGACGGAGCTCCTCCACATTCTACCCGTCTGGTGATGCAATACCTTAATCAAACTTTCCCTGGTCGATGGATCGGCCGCGGTGGTCCCATTCAATGGCCACCAAGGTCTCCAGACCTCTCTCCGTTAGATTATTGTTTGTGGGGGGTGGATGAAAAGTCAAGTTTACAAAAGAAAGGTGGATACACGAGACTAATTGCTCGCGCGCATTTTGGATGCTGCTGCCCGCATAAAGAAACGTCAAAATCAACTCAGACGAACAACACGCGATCTTCGCACACGAGTTGCAAAGTGCGTTGAGGTTGACGGTGGGATTTTCGAAAACGTATTGTAAACTGTAACAAATTTGTCATTTCTGTATCTGATACCATTCAAAATGCCAATGTTTAAACATTAAATGTTAGAAACAGTAATTGGTTTCTCTTCCATGAATACCATTAACAATGCTTTTGTATTTGTAGATTCAAACACTCTATCTCCGTAACCATTCAGAATTAGACACATGTTCATATGAACTTTTTTCTCACAATGACCGATATTATCACCTCCCGAAGTATTGACCTTTCGTCCTGGAGCACCCTGTGTGTGTATACACCGGGTGATTACAAATGATCTTCCCGATTTTAAACATTTATTATGAAAAAACTAACAAAGTTACAGTGAAAAGTAAGATATACAAATAAAGAAGAACTCAAAAACTTTTATTTACAGGCTATTGAAATTCAATATGAGCTCCTTTTGTGGCTCTGCAGACATCAAGGTGGTGTTCTGTTTCTCTCCATACATTTTGTAGCATATCATACTGAACTTTTCTAACAGCCTCACGTATCCTTTCCATTAAATGTTCCAAATTTGTTGCCATTGGTGGAACAAAAACTTCATTTTTTACATAACCCCAGAGGAAGAAGTCAAGGGGGGTTAGATCGGGCGAACGAGCCGGCCAAGGAATGGGCCCCCGACTCCCGATCCAACGATCAGGCAGGCAATTGCTCATTCAGGAATGTTGTAACCTCATTGTGGAAATGAGGTGACGCACCATCCTGCTGAAACCACACATCAGCTTTGTCCTCTAGCAGCTGGGGCATCAGCCACAGCTGTAGTATATCACCGTAAATGATACCGTTAATTGTTTGTTCAGCAAAAACAATGGACCGTACACTTTCTTAGCGGTAAGAGCACAAAACACGTTAACTTTAGGGCTATCTCTAATGTGTTCAATATTACAAATAAAAATTTCTTGAAATATTCTTTATTTGTATATCTCGCTTTTCTCTGTAGCTTTGTTAATTTTTATATAATAAATGTTTAAAATCGGGAAGATGATTGGTAATCACCCACTATATATATATATATATATATATATATATATATATAATGTAAAGAACGACGCTTGTATAGAAGAACGTTCCGCACAAGATGAGGAGAAAGAACGAACAAATGAAAAATGAGGTAACCACCCGGGAATCGAACCCTGGATCTTCCGATTGCAGGTCAGATATGCTAACCACTACACCATGGGCCTCGATTAATCAGAAGTCGTAATTCTCCTACATACGACCAGAAACCAATGCCCTGAGGGGGTACCTCCCGCATGTCGCACATATATACATTTTGACTGCAAACAACACACAGTATAATTAATGTAAAGAACGACGCTTGTATAGAAGAACGTTCCGCACAAGATGAGGTGGTTACCTCATTTTTCATTTGTTCGTTCTTTCTTCTCATCTTGTGCAGAACGTTCTTCTATACAAGCGTCGTTCTTTACATTAATTATACTGTGTGTTGTTTGCAGTTAAAATGTATATATGTGCGACATGCGGGAGGTGCCCCCTCAGGGCATTGGTTTCTGGTCGTATGTAGGAGAATTACGACTTCTGATTAATCGAGGCCCATGGTGTAGTGGTTAGCATATCTGACCGGCAATCGGAAGATCCAGGGTTCGATTCCCGGGTGGTTACCTCATTTTTCATTTGTTCGTTCTTTCTCCTCATCTTGTGCGGAACGTTCTTCTATACAAGCGTCGTTCTTTACATTAATTATACTGTGTGTTGTTTGCAGTTAAAATGTGTATATATATATATATGAAAATTATTTCACGAAAGTAACACGTAAATAATATTTATGATAAAAATAACCACGAAGGAAAAAGGAAACACAGAATGGTGCTCAAGCGCTTTCGTCTAATGACATCCTCAGGAACACTGAAATAAATAACAAGCTGAAGACTATATAGGTCACAAAAAATTAAAAAATAAAAATAAAATAAGAAAATAAAAATTGTAGGAGGAGCGTACAAATCACTTCTGGTACTGTTTATTTTTTCTAATTCGACATCCATGTATTCCGGACTGGTGATCCTAAGAGCGAGGAGAAACATTGAAGAAAATATAGCTTTCTTGATGTGCGTGTACAGTGCTTACAAGAAGTCTCACGCCTCTATCTCGTCCCAAGCTAGTCTGTTAGGTATAAAATGGGCGGTCCTTATGGCAGCGGAGGTGTGTTCGGATTGGTGCACATAATTGCTCTAACCCCATCAATGACGTCCACATTATCTTTGTGTTAATCATTCTATCTATTTATATATAGAGACATACTGTATATAGATTAGATATATATACGTAGAGTATGCAGGGGATAACGTGTCTCAGTCCCAGCTATGGTAGTTGTCTTACAATTAACAGTCCCAAGTGCAAGTTACGTTAACACCTCCACATAAACTACCCTGGACTAAAATAACATACATGAAGCCCTTACCCAGAAACCATTTAAAAGGTGTGATTTAAAAGCTCTCTCTCTCTCTCTCTCTCTCTCTCTCTCTCTCTCTCTCTCTCTCTCTCTCTCTGATCACACCGCATCCCATCAGAGGTCTTCAGCAGGGACATCGGCAATGTATCCATATAATGTTAATAATAACCGAAACTCGGAGAAAATATACTCTCTGCCTTCCGCTCTATCCCAAATCCTTTTCTCTTAGTAACCTCTTAATACAAACTAATCTATCATATTTTGCGACTTTTTAACTCTGGTAGGATTCAATTCCATTCCTATAGTGTAAGAGATACTTAAATTCATGTGTGTATTATGCCATATGATGTGCGTAATAAATAATCATTTTTAAATAGTTGGAGCGTTCAAGGTCATCTGGAATAATCTACAGACTACCCCTCAAGCGCACTCTCAACACTTAGATTCTCCTAAGACACAGGCGTCTTCAAGTAACATGAATGCGTAGAGATCTAAGGTGTTAGATTCCATATTATATAATTTATGTGCTAGGTTTAAGAACGCTGGCATTGAAGGATGGAAGGAAGGGACAGTAAAAGCGATAATAGGTTTAATGAAGGAAGTGGAATGAGGATGGAGGTAAACGTTGCTATGTCGAAGGAAACGAGGTTGGGTGGGGAATTACGAAGGGAGGAGGAAAGGGAGAGAGGGGGGCTAAAATGAACGAGGGGATGTGTTAAGGGAGAGGAGAGAAATTCATATGAAATGCTAAACACAAACTCAAATATTTATTTTAATGCCCTAGACCTAGAAAGACAAAGAGCAAAATACCTTAAACTAACAATGAATTGACAGAAACAGAAGAGTCTGGTCTTAGACGCACTGATAGGTTTAACGTATGTGGCTAGAGGCCGCCACTCAGAATTACCACTACTACCTAAGTCATAATAAGGTTATTTACTATGACAGAGTAGTCATGAGTAGTTATGGAAATAAAATATGATTATACTGTTGATGGCTGACCATATTCAGTTGGGATATAAACTATTGCTGACAATCTTTGGATCCTTGGCTTTTAAGACGAATTTTTTATGCATATGTTCAACAAAATAGGAAATTGGCTGAAGGGGTGCATGGTATCCTCATTTCCTTTATCGTCCCAGCACGCTTCACATAAGCCATTTACACAAAGATGGAAAGGCCGTCTGTGCACCACGAGACGACCCAGGCAATACGGGGAGCAATGGTGACATTGCATGAATATGGTGTGCCAATAAGAGAAATATCAAGACGACTAGACGTTCATCGAAGCACTGTGGAACGGTGGATTCATCGGTATGAAGCAGAAAACTCAATCGCTACTTTGCCGAGGTCTGGTCCTCCGCGTTCAACATCTCAAGAGGAAGATGCTGCGATTGTTAATCATGCCAGAGAGCATCCGTTTGTTCCAGCGACGCATACTTACAAATAACTGAACCTTCGTTGTAGCACAAATACAGTGAACAACAGACTTCCCGAGGCAGGGTATTTTTCTCGCCGTCCAGCTATAAAACCTGCATTGACGATTGAGCATAAAGAGGCGCGGATGGGATTTGCCTTGCCATACTTGCCGCAGGAGGAAGAATTCTGGAGAAAAGTTGTGTACTGTGACGAAAAAACATTTTCAACAGATAGTTATGGTTCCCTGCATTGTTGGAGGCAGCGCGGAAAACGCTATGAAGAAGGAAATGTTTTCCCGAGCAAACGTAGTGGTCACATCAATCTCGGTGTGTGGGGCTGGATGTCTGGCTATGGTGTCAGAGAAATGACTCAAGTAGATGGACGCTTTACTGGACGGACAGCAATATTGCCAGATACTGGAAGAGGTGCTGCTACCCAGTGTTCGTGCGTATCTGGTTCCAGCGTCGGAACCATTTTACTTAATGGAAGATAACAGTCCCATTCATAGGAGTAACGTTGTGAGAGCGTGGTAGAAGATCACCCAGAGATTATTAATCTAGTTCTGCCACCACGTTCTCCTGATATGAATCCGATTGAAAACCTTTGGGCAATAATGATTAACGAATGGGAGCAACGCAATGAAAGAACATTTGAAGCACTTTTAGCTCACACGAGGAATAGTTGGGAGAGCTTACGCCGAACACCAAACATTCCTTACAATCTGGCCTCTTCTATGCCGCAACGATTGCAAGAAATTATTGATGCCGGAGGAAGCTATACGAAATACTGATGTTAAAGCCACGACGTAAATGTGTATCGAATATATATTTATGTTAATATAGAATTTTATTATATTTTTATGTTTGACATCTATAAAAGTATATATTGTGACCATGAAAGAACTTTACTTATCCTTAGTTAGAATCTTTTCTTGCAATGTCTACGCTCGTGGAGATGATAATATATGCATTGTTGAAACAAACTATGAGAAGGTAATAGTTTCAGGAAAAAAATAAAAACTGGCAACATCGAGGCCATCACATGTTTATGGGAATGGTCATATGATATGCTACCAATAAACTCTTATATACTACTATATACAGTAGGGCATTCCGAAAACACGACGTTCGAAATCCAGCAACGCACATATGCTAAACTGGATCCATTTGTACTAAAACGAAACCACACAAAACATGGTCTTGATAGTCTCATTCCTACCACTCCCCCAAGCCCCTTGTAGGTTTGGGTCAACTTGTAGAGCGTTGAAATAGCGAGTGTATTGACACGAGCACACGACTAGCACTACTCGTCCCCAAACACACACACACACACACACACACACACACACACACACACACACACAACCACTTTCCGTTCATCAACCCATCCCCACTAGGTGGGCATCTGCTGCCTGCCTACAAACTGTGTTATCAGTCTGACGTGTCGTACCACTACTAATGAGTCTTATTTGTTTCACAGATGGCAACAACACGCAAGCAAGTGAGTTTGTGGCTTCTCGGGCACCTCAGGGAAGAGGATTTCTCTTCCATGAGACAGCTTCCCACCATGGGTGAAGTTGGAAAGCGTCTGTTTTTCATCCAACGAGCACGAAGCAAAGCCTTCCAAGAGCCGAAGAACTCATGGAGGTGTGGACAAAAGCATCGTTGAAGACATCCCACAAGCCATACATTGTTGCCAAGCTCAAAAAGCTTCACGAGAGGTACGTGAAGTTGTCTAATCACAAGGATCGACGAACGGAAACACAGCGAGCTCATGAACAACAGTTCTTGTTGGACATGGAGACCTTGTTTGATGTTGCTCACTCTGAAGCTGGATCTTCGAAGACAAATAAAGAGGACTGCGACTTCCTTAAAGACCAACGGACAATGAGAAAGATTGTCATTGGCCCAGAAGACGTTGCATTTGCCAAAGCATCCAAGGGCAAGGCAATGAAGCAGGAGAACGAGGAGCGACGACGACACAAGTCTAAGGAGGAAATTAAACGAATACGGGAGCCGGAGCATGCAGAGGCAGATGCAGAATTGACTGGCAGCTCGTCCAGCTCCACCGAGTCTTCGGGAGAGGAATTCACTCAGGTCAGCCACCGCCTCCGCCAATGTGGCTCTCAGCCAAAAGCCATGATGATGGACCCTCGCCGGGTTATCGATGGCCCCCAGTTCGTCGCGGCCCTTGACCGGACAAATACAAGCGTGCAAAAAGCCATACACATCGTCGCTCCTGCCCTGTCAGCAGCTGGGGTGAATGTGCGAGAATTGACGCTCTCAGCGACCTCCATTCACGGTGCCAGAACCAAAACACGACACAGAATTGCCGAGGACATTAAGACCAACTTTGACCCCCAGAAGCCGTGCATTCTCCACTTCGATGGGAAGATCCTTCCCGACGAACGAGGTGGTAAGTCGGATCGCTTACCCATCGTTGTATCAGGAGAAGGCTTCGAAAAGCTGCTGGCCATTCCAAAAATTGCATCAGGAACCGGAAGAGCAATGGGAGATGCCATACTCACCGTGCTGGACAATTGGCCGAAGGTGAAACGATTCATTGCAGGAATATGTTGTGACACAACGGCGGCAAATACAGGTCTCCACACAGGAGCATGTGTCACAATTGAAGAAGGCTTGCAGCGTCCACTCGTCTTCTTCGCTTGCCGCCACCACACTCACGAGTTGGTGGTCAATGCAGTCTTCGACAAGTTCTTTTCTTCCTCTGGCCCGAACATTCCTTTGTTTGCTCGCTTCAGGGATTACTGGAGCTTCATTGACCAGGGCAGCTACCATCCCTTTGAAGATGACTCGCAAGACCCTGACCCCTTGCAGACTTTTGTCTCTGATAACCGGAACAGTATTGTTGAATTCATCAGTGCCAGACTTAGTCAGAAGCAGGACCGGGATGATTACCAAGAATACATGGAGCTGGCGCTTCTCTTCTTGGGGGAACCGTCCCTCCAAGGAAGCAGAAGAAGAGTCTCTTCCGCTATCCCGGAGCATTCCACCGAGCTAGGTGGATGGCAAAAGGAATTTATTCCCTCAAGATCTTCTTGTTTCGGAGCCAGTTTTCCCTAACGCCGTCGGAAGAGAAGGCGCTGCGACGCATCAACGTATTCTCCACTACGATTTACCTTCGAGCGTGGTTTGAGGCACCCAGTGGCGTCGATGCTCCTCGAAACGACATCAAGCTCCTCCGACAGCTTGAAGGATACAAGACCAAAGACGAGGCAGTTGCAACCATTGCGATAGCCAAGGCTCAGAACCACCTCTGGTACCTCAGTGAAGACCTTGTTGGTCTCGCCTTTTTCTCGGATAAGGTAGACAATTTGGAAAAGAAGCATATGCTTAAAAATCTCCATGAGGTCCCTGCGCGCAAGAAGGGGCTAAGAAAATTCGAGTCAAAGTCATGAAATCGCCGTATCTGCTCACTCTCCCAGACTTCGTGACTAAACGGACTGCTAACTTCTTCAAATGCATGGGACTCAAAGTTCCCCACTACCTGGAGGACCTGGTGGCGATGAAGGAGAGAGTTAGGGCCATTCGGGTCGTCAATGACTGCGCTGAGCGAGCGGTGAAGCTCGCAACTGACTTCAACAGCTCGATCACCCAGCGCGAAGACGAGAAAGAATTGGCATTCCAAGTGATCGAGCATCATCGGAAGACCATGCCCAGTGCAAAGAAGTCCCATTACATATGATCCCTATGGATATGTTGGTAAATTTTTCATTGTTTTCTTAATGTGTTGAAAAGACTAAGGTTTCTGTTAATTGTTTTGGATGTAAAGTTACGGAAGTACATTTTTTGTTCAGCTGATTCCATAATCTCCCCAATAAGACTTGAAGGAGGCTCTTGGGGGACCAGTAAATATTACTCAAATTGAATAAATTTTGTTTGTGTTGTTCAGTTAATAAATGGACTTGATTAAACATGTGTGTGGTATTGAATTCCAAACTTTGTACATCACCCCTATAGCCGCAGAATGCCCTAATATACAGTATACTATATTACGTAATAATTACGATGAACAAATCAAATGCAAATTTCTCTGATTCACGGCCCACCAGTTTTGCTTCAGACTAATGACTTTCATAAGATGTAAAAGGTTTAACATAGTTCGCTTAATAGGTTACCACTTAAAACAATGGATAAACTATCTATTAGTGAGACGACCGTGACTTCTTCGAAATGCGAGCGCGTGAGAGGTTCACTGAGGAATTTGGTCATTAGATTTTTCACGTAGGATATGTATCACAAACAACAATATTGACAACAATTCCCAACAATTACTTAATATCAATCATTGCATTTGAGCAAATAATTTAGACCTGCGTCAAAATAACTTAGGTATCATGCCATGATTTGGGATATTTGCCGAATTAGTCGTTCTCCATAGTCTACAGTATATATTGAGACGGTATAATGCAGTGGCGGCTCGTGACTAAAAATTCTAGGGGTGCTGTCTCTAAGAATGGGTTGAAATAATTACTGAAATAAAAGGATGAGCATTGAGCAATGAATAAAAGTTTCAAAAGTTATTGAAAAAGTTATTCAGTGAGCTCATCCTTATATTGTTCTTGATTATTTCAATTGTAAATACAAAATTTAGGGGCACTGCAGTTCCGCAGTGCCTACCGACGAGCCGCCACTGGTATAATGTAATGCCCAGCTAATATTATGATGACTAGGATTGCTCCATAACCATCCCAACATCCCGAAACTTGGTCATTCTGCTTCTTAATCATTTGTATTTTAAACACTAAAATGAAGCAGGAGTGACGTAATAATGGACGTCATTGATTGGGTTAGAGCAGTTATGTGCACCAATCCGAACACACCTCCGCTGCCATAAGGACTGCCCATTTTATACCTAACAGACGAGCTTGGGACGAGACAGAGACGTGAGACTTCTTGTGAGCACTGTACATAGGGACAACCCATGTTTTAAGTTTAGTATTTATCGGAAAAAAAAACAATTTGTCCTACGTACACTTTTACTCCGGACATGACACCCCTATCAAGAAAGCCGTATTTTCTTCAATGTTTCTCCATGTTCTTAGGATCGCCAGTCCGGAATACATCAATGCCGAATTAGAAAAAATCAACAGTATTGGAAGTGATATGTGTTACCCACCTGCCTTTTTGGAATCTCGTCTTAACAAGGCAAAACGAACTTTCTATCGTGTGAATAATAACCCTCGCACTTTGTCAAAGAATATTTTAGTACTTCAATTTTCCCAGGTTTTTTAAGCATTGTTAATGTACTTAAACTTTTGAATATTAATGTAGTATTTTCATATGACAATATTGTGAAAAATATCATGGTAAAAAATAGCCCTACCAATAATTCATGCATTATCTATAAAATTGGTTGTAAACAATGTGATTCCTTTTACATTGGATAGACGGGAAAGGATTTGCACACATGTGTAAAACAGCATCAATATTCCGTTAAAACGGGACAGTCGTCCAGTGCCCTTTTCGTGTATTTGTCAGAGTTATCCCACTGTATTGATTGGAATAATGCTTCAATTTTGTTTCACTCAAGCAACATTGTTAATAGAAATATTCTTGAGTCTGCCATTATTCAACTTACAAATAACTTTAACATTAGCCAGGATCTTTTATCGCTTGATCCTGTTGTTTTGAATTCGTTCAGAACGGATTTAGACCAGAAGGGTAAAGTGCTAAAACTCTGGGACTTTTTCCTCATAAATTTGTACGCTCCTCCTACAGTTTTTATTTTTCTATTTTTTTTTTTTTTTGTTTTTGTGACCAATATATAGTCTCGAACTTGTTATTTATTTCAGTGTTCCTGAGGATGTCATTAGACGAAAGCGCTTGAGCACCATTCTATGTTTCCTTTTTCCTTCGTGGTTATTTTCATCATATATATATATATATATATATATATATGAAAATTATTTCACGAAAGTAACACGTGAAAAATATTTATGATGAATAAAACCACGAAGGAAAGGAAACACAAAATGGTGCTCAAGCGCTTTCGTCTAATGACATCCTCAGGAACACTGAAGTACATAAAAAGGTTACAGCCTATATATAGGTTACAGAAAGAAAAAAAAAAGAAAAAATAAATAACATACATACACACACACACACATATATTTTATTTTTTTTTTTTTTTAGTTCAGGAAGAACCGATTCGCCTCTATTTAAAGGGCATATCTCAGCGGAAAAACAAAGAAAAAGTGAGAGGAAAGACAGAAGAAAAAGAAAGGGTGGAGGGGACAGTCGAAGTGGAAAAAGACCAAGGATGACAAGGACTGCAGGGTCGAGCCCCATCATCCTTTTGGTGCTAGGGCCGGGAGGGCGCACGTGAAACCTCCAGGAACAAGCACGTACAAACGAGCACAAAGAGCACTCAAGAGCACGAGCTTAGAACCCCCTTGCGGGGACACACACATATATATATATATATACACATACATACATATCTATATATACAAATACATACATACATACATACATACATATATATATATGCAATAAACAGAGAAGTAAAAATAAAAAATAAAAAATTAAAACCTTAAAGGATTACCAGTGAGGCGTACAGATTTGTAAGGAAAAATATCGATTTTTAGCACAAGATCAAATGGATTATAAAAATACAAATTTATACTGGAACTCTGCCCGGGTTTTAACACACTGCTGCCTACGGTCAGGTTTCGATATATAAAAAAAAAAAAAAAAATGCAAATTAAAAGTTAATAAAGTAGCAGACAAGTTTACCAAAGATTTAATGTTTTACCCTTCTTATCTAAATCTGTTTTAAAGGAATTCAAAATAACAGGATCGAGTTGAAAAAAACCTTTGCTTATGTTGAAGTTATTTGAAAGTTGGATAATGGCAGACTCAAGAATATTTCTATTAACAATGTTGCTTGAATGGAATAAAACTGAAGCATTATTCCAATCAATACAGTGGGCTAACTCTGACAAATGGACAAAAAGGGCACTGGACAACTGTCCTGTTCTAACGGAATATTGATGCTGTTTTATACGTGTGTGCAAATCCTTTCCCGTCTGACCTATGTAAAAGGAATCACATTGTTTACAGCCAATTTTATAGATAATGCCTGAATTATTGGTAGGGCTATTTTTTATTATGATATTTTTCACAATATTGTTATATGAAAATACTACATTAATATCCAAAAGTTTAAGTACATTAGCAATGCCTAAAAAGCCCGGGAAAAATGGAAGTACTAAAATATTTTTTGACAAAGTACGAGTGTTAATATTGACACGATAGAAAGTTCGTTTTGCCTTGTTGAGACAAGATTCCATAAACGCAGATGGATAACACAAATCACTTCCAATACCGTTGATTTTTTCCAATTCGGCATCGATGTATTCCGGACTGGCGATTTTTATAATCCATTTGATCTTGTGCTAAAAATCGATATTTTTCCTTACAAATCTGTACGCCTCACTGGTAATCCTTTAAGGTTTTAATTTTTAATTTTTTATTTTTACTTCTCTGTTTATTGCATATATATATGTATGTATGTATGTATGTATGTATTTGTATATATAGATATGTATGTATGTATATATATATATATATGTGTGTGTGTGTGTATGTATGTTATTTATTTTTTCTTTTTTTTTTCTTTCTGTAACCTATATATAGGCTGTAACCTTTTTATGTACTTCAGTGTTCCTGAGGATGTCATTAGACGAAAGCGCTTGAGCACCATTTTGTGTTTCCTTTCCTTCGTGGTTTTATTCATCATATATATATATATATATATATATATATATATAATGCAAACCCACAAGGAAAAAAATTATTCCAAGACCTTTCGTATTCAGAAGTACACCTCGTACACCTAACGAGGTGTACTTCTGAATACACGAAAGAACTTGAAATCATTTTTCTTTTTCCTTGTGGGTTTACATCATTCATCCATTTCACATGTTTAATTGTGAAATTCATCCCATATATATATATATATATATATATATATATATATTAGCCGGTTTATAATTATGTATTTGATGGCCAGTTTGAAGCGATGTTTGATACGTAAATCGGTACTGCAAGGAATGATGGTAATTACCGTTATTGATAATGGTTATAAGTGAATGTTATTAATGAATGTTTTGGCCGAGGTCACCAGATCTTTCAGATCAAAGTAATGTTATTAATGAAGTTATTAATTAGGTTGATTGATAGATTGTTTTCCCTTCTTTTATTTAATACAAAATAAATTGATTAATGAAAACGACAGTATTGCTTATTGCTCATTGTTTACATTGAAAATAATGTAATGTGTACACTTGAATTAATGCTTATAATATGACAATTAATAACGCGCGGCAATGATAATCTTTATATAAAGTTAATTGAGTGATATTAAAAGGACAATGAGGCCTTGCACGAATGATGTTTACATGAGGGTAACGCGTGGATCACTGAATAATTTTCGGAGAGAGCTGAAGGTGGAGGCGTCCTGGTGTCCGTGTAACGAAGTTGAGAGGCGATAGACAAGTCATGTCCTGAGGTTCCCGCGCTGTGACGCCATCTTTTGCTCGCCTGGTATGACGTTATCTTCGTCGAGCTTGGCCTGATGAGCTTGCCAATGTTGACGGTACACTGCAACATTGCTTCCTTTGGAAGCTGGTTAAAAAGTCTTGGCCCCCTAACAACCAAACTATTTTCCTTCAGTGTTGAGGAAGTCCTTTGTCAGGCCTTTAATTTGGGAACACTACACATTCTGCCTTTCCTATTTTCCAGTATTGTTTGAATAGTAATTGGGTTTAGTTTTAGGTTTGGTACGAGTTTTTCGATCATTTTCCATATGTAGATTAGGGTGTACCTCTCTCTTCTTCTTTCCAGTAAGTACAGATTTAGTTTACGTAGTCTTTCCCAGTAGTTGAGTTCTTTGCAGCCATCAATCTTGGCTGTGAAATGTCTTTGCGTTTCTTCTAGTTTATTAGTGTCTTCCTTTTTATATGGGGACGTCAAAATTGAGCAGTATTCAAGTTGTGGTATAATCAGTGTTTTTAGCACGGGAATCATTACTGTCCTGTCTCTTCTTCTGAACGTTCTTAGTACCTGTCCCGCGACACTTTTTGGTTTATTTATCGCTACCTCATTTTGTGTCTCGAATTTCGCGTCATCTGTCATTATTACCCCCAGATCGATCGCTTTCGGGCTTCTCTGAATTTCCTGTCTATCTGGAGCATAATATGCATTCTGTTTAAGTTCCTCTTTTCTACCATATCTCAAGCTCTGAAATTTCTCGATGTTAAATGACATGTTGTCTTCTGACCATTTGTATATTTTGTTCGTGTCCCTCTGCAAGGCCTCCACTTCATTTGCATTGCTGATTTTTCTGCTGATCTTTGTATCGTCTGCAAAGGATGTTACTATACTGTTGCTGTTTACTCCACTGTCTATGTCTGTTTGCATGATAATGAACAGAAGTGTATATATGTGTGTGTGTGTGTGTGTATATATATATATATATATATATATATATATATATATATATATATATATATATATATATATATATGAATACCTCGAAATTCGTCGTTAATTTAATTCATTCCGGAATAACACGACGAAATACGAAAGGACGAAATTCGAGGTAGATCATGACATGTTTCAATGAGAAAACATTTTACTGTATTATGTTATTAAACAGATTAATTAATCAAATTCTACTCGTTTTTCTGCAAAATATAATGTATATTGCGTTGGTAAACAGTTGAATTTCGTCAATTTCGATCGGTTTTTTTTTCACATTTTTTCAAAAAACGACGAATCTGCGAATATGGACGACGGATTGCGAAACTATAGGTAGTAAAAGACTGACGACGAATCTGCGAAACGACGAAATTCGAAACGACGAATTTTGAGGTATTCCTGTGTGTGTGTGTGTGTGTATATATATAATTATATATATATATCTATATCAGTGGCGTGCCATATATATTATATATATATATAATATATATATATATATATATATAAAACGGGTGTGCCATAAAAAAAAGGATACATTTTAAAAACGCTATAAAATCAACATTTGTCATTTAATTTTAATAAAACGTCTACACAATAAAACATATGTATTTATCTATAAGCGAACAGGTTTTCAGGCTAAAATATCAAATAATTCAAATTCTATCAACATTTAACGAAAGAGTATGATTTTTCTACTTAACATGCCAAAATTATTAAACCTTTTAATATTTTTTTATAAAAATAATTTTTAACGTAAAATTTACTGAAATTATGAAAAAAATTGTTCGAAATGCTTTCCTTCCATTTCAATAACTTTTTATTCTTGGCCGGAATTCATCTATGGCTCGATTTACTTGTTCCTGTGGAAGCTCTTCCCATTTTTGAATGCTGAACATCTGAAAAGACTCGATCATTCTGAGAGTTTCTGGGGGTCTCTACAGTAAAACGTTTTTCATCAGTAAAAATGTCTTCGCCAGTTTATCTTGAGTTTTGAGACGCAAAATGCGCTTTGATGTTGTAAATTTTTTCTGGCAGTTTATTTCAGACAATTTTTGCCCATGCTTTTTTTGCTTCAATTGAAGATCCTCCTTAATTATCCTCCTTACGCTTGTTTTTGATATTCTAAGCTCTTTTGAAATTTGATTTGGTGTCATATGGGTACCAGGTTTATCCTCTCGACTAAGGACACGTTCCTCTACATTTTGAATATTTTCAGCCACTCGAACTGATTTTGGTCGCCCACTACCTTCCTTCCTCTCAATGGTTCCAATTTCATCAATTTTTTCCAGCAAATGTGCAAAACCTCCTTTAGACCATCTTTATGATGAAATTCGGGAAGTAACTTTCTTACACCATAACCTTTATCAAGCCTATAATGCTTAATGATGATTTTGTCTTCATAAGAAAATGGCATATTTACTAATTTTATGATTTTGGGACTAGTATGTTTCATGGACTGCTCTCGATTTTCCTACAAAATTGCAAACAAGGGCAGTCGATGACCCTGATTTTGTTTCTGCAATCGTTTTTTTTTTAGAAACCTAACCTAACCTGACCTAACCTAACCTAGAAAAACGTATACTAGAAAAATGTATTTTTGACTAAAAAAGTGCATAACTTAACATGTTATTACAACTTAACATGTTATTACATTATCATTTGTATAATTTAGGTCTCGGGGGTACGGGGGTGGAGCCCCCGTAAAGATCACGCATCACGAATTGATCGGTATAGGGTTCACTTTGTGATGCGTGATCTCTACGGGGGCTCCGCCCCCGTACCCCCGAGACCTAAATTATACAAATGATAATGGAATAACATTAAGTTATGCACTTTTTTAGTCAAAAATACATTTTTCTAGTATACATTTTTCTAGGTTAGGTTAGGTCAGGTTAGGTTAGGTTAGATTAGGTTTCTCAAAAAAACCGATTGCAGAAACAAAATCAGGGTCATCGACTGCCCTTGTTTGCAACTTTGTAGGAAAATCGAGAGCAGTCCATGAAACATACTAGGTCCGTCATTTTTAGCATTTTTAGAAATTAAGACGTCACAGCTTTATTTTTTGAAATTATATTCTGAAATTTGGTCAACTTATTAATAAACACATATGTTTTATTGTGTATAAATTTCATTTGAATTAATTGAGAAATGTTGATTTTATAGCCTTTTTAAAATGTACCCTTTTTTATGGCATACCCGTTTATATATATATATATATATATATATATATATATATATATATATATATATTATACAAGCATCATAGCTTTATATTAGTTTTCGACTACTGTAGTAATTGGACTTTTAACTGGGTAGGCGGGACATGCCCTGACTGCACGCCACTGATATATATATATATATATATATATATATATATATATATATATATATATGCTGTACGGCTTAGTAAAAACACACAAAGTTAATAATCCCATGAGGCCTATTGTTAGCTCAGTGGGCTCCGTAACCTATAAGCTATCAAAATGGTTAGTTGGTTTATTAACACCATTAGTTGGCTCTATTTCTGAGTCACATATTGTAAATAGCATGGATCTTATTGACAAACTGAAGTTCCCTAATGACCCTAATTTCAAATTGGTAAGCTTCGATGTATGCTCGCTATTCACAAAAGTCCCTGTTGATGACCTACTTGATTTTTTAAAAGATAAGATTTCTGAATATTCTTTCCCCGTTCAACACAACACTCTTATTGAGTTAATTAAGCTGTGTGTCAAAGATTGTAAATTTCAGTTTGAAAATAAGTTTTATGTTATGTCGTTTGGATTGGCTATGGGAAATCCCCTTTCACCTGTACTAGCTAATTTATATATGGAATTTTTTGAAAGTAGAATTTTGCCTACGATTGTTAATTTTAACCTGGTTTGGTACAGGTATATAGATGATATTTTATGCCTTTGGCCTAATAATTTGGATGTGGACTTATTTCTTGGTAGGCTCAACAATTTAGTCCCATCTATTAAGTTTACAGTTGAAAAAGAAAATGATGGAAGCCTATCTTTTCTTGATCTAAAAATTTGGAGATGCTCTAATCAGTTCAAATATGAAGTCTACCGTAAGCCTACTAATAATAACTCTTACGTGCATTTTTATTCTGACCATCATTCGATTAAATCCTCTATTTTCTCTGCTATGTTTCTTCGAGCATTGAGAGTCGTCAGTCCTGAATTTTTAGATTTCGAGTTATGCAATATCATGAATATTGGTACTAAATTATGTTATCCTATTTCATTTTTAGATAACTGTCTTAAGAAAGCCAAGAATAGGTATTATAATAATGTAATTGTAAAGGAATTTCAGCGTAAAAATATCCTTAGCCTACCTTACCATGTTAATTTTCAATACCTTCCAACTGTACTTAAAGCAATTGGCATTAATGTAATCTTTAAGTATAATAATACTGTTAAACCACGCCTAATAAAGAATAGCCCTGATAATGTTGTTGGTTGTGTGTATTCGATCGGATGTACACAATGTAACTCAGTATATATAGGCCAAACCGGTAAAACGTTAGATATTAGGGTAAAACAGCATAAATATGCTTGTAGAACAGCTAATACTTCCAATACTTTAATTTAACCATATGTATAGATGTAACCATAGCATCAAGTGGGATAGTTCTAAAGCGCTTGTTAAAAACAGAGATATAATAGAACGAAATATTCTAGAATGTGCATTTATTCATTTTAAAAACAATTTCAATAACAGTGCGGGGACGTATAAAATTGACGATATCATGTTAAAATTTCTTTTGCCTCTCATTAACCCTTGTTAAGTATGTGCTAATTGTTTTGTTTTTCCTGTACGTTGTATATATTATGGGCATCTCGCCGTTTATCTTCATTCCCTGACGAGGTGTAGCTTTGAATACACGAAAGGCCTTGGAATCGTTTTTCTTTTTCCTTGTGGGTTTGCAGCATTCATTCATTTCACGTGTTTTATTGTGAAATTCATCCCATATATATATAATAATATATATTATATATATATTAAATTAAAAGAATAAAAACCTAAAAACTGTAAATTCCACGACAAACGTTAGCAAAGAAAAATGTGTTTAATGTGTATTTAAAAGATGTGAAAAATCCTTTTTGAAAGTGAAAAGGAAAAACTTTGATTAGAAAGGGAAGAAAAGTAAAAGTTAATAAAGAAAAAAGGAAAAAATTGCACCATTCCGACAGACAACACAGAGAAGATCAGCACAGCCAAAAGACATTATAAAACATACCACGAATACCCCACCACCCTGCCCTTCCCAGTAGCCAGTGATGAGTGTCAAGTCGATAAAAGATCGACAAACCACGCACCACTAACCCCTTCAGACCTGGGGCTGAAGTGTCTGGTTACGAGGCCGACGGAACAGGGGCACCGGCGATGCGTTAGTTTATATATAAAATACGTAAAACCTAATAGTAACGAATTACTTCTTAAAATACAAAATCAACCTTCTCAAATAATCTTTCGGTTGAAAATTTCACGAAGAAGTAAGCGTCACTATGAAAATATTAAAGGTCCACGAGACTTTCTTGACATTAAAAAAGTAGCTGTAAAAAGACTGAGCCAACGACTGAAAAAAAATATATATGAAATTGAGGCTAGTGACGTCATCAAGAAATTTATCCGTGTTGAATTTTGCAAGAATCCATATAGTCGTATATTAATTTTTAAATATATTGATAAAACTTGAGAGATCGTATTTGGTATACCCATTATGTAACAATAAATTAACTAATAAATTAATGTTATAAATAAAGTCTTTTAATAAAACAACATAGGGTGTCCGAGAATTATCTGTACAATTTTTGGCTGTTATTAAAAGTCAACCATGAAGTGTAGAAATTCCAGTGTTGTCCCATTTTACAGAGAATCTCATTACGTTTTTTCTGATACCAAGTTTTGACAAGTTTTTTAGAAATTCCAGTGTGTCCGAACATTATCTGTACAATTTCATCTTTTAATAAAATTCTTGATAACACACGTAAAATTCTTAAACAAGATTATTTAGAATCTGTATTTTCAAAAGTTTCTTTTATTAAAGTAACATTGTTACAAACATTCGATATGTGCACCATTAGTGATTCGCAAAACATCCAATCGATACTCCAAATGTTGCCATGTACGCTGCAACATATCCACATCAATTCGCTCAATAGCAGCTGTGATTCTTGATTTTAAATCATCAATGTCTGTCACCCGCGTACATTTCTAAAAAACTTGTCAAAACGTGGTATTAGAAAAAACTTAATGAGATTCTCTGTAAAATGGGACAACACTGGAATTTCTACACTTCATGGTTGACTTTTAATAACAGCCAAAAGTTGTACAGATAATTCTCGGACACCCTGTATATCGAATTAATTGTAAATAAAACACATTTTTACCAAGATTATTGGAAAAATCTGATCAAGTGGAAAGGAAATTAAGGATGTTAAAATTATAATTCCTTCTTTTATCATAGAGATTATTATACAGTTTATTATCTTTATAAAAAAAATTGAGATATCCAAATAATCAATAGTAGTTTCAGTCGTGATAATTTCTATATTCAGGGATTCGGGGTAGCTCTCCCTGATATCAGTTAATGTCACTGAAATTTCACTAAAAATTATTAAATTCCCTCTATACCTACACTATAAGTATATTTAAAGGTGTCAAGGACGTCACCGAGTTTAACGAAAGTATCTTCATATTCATAAAATAGACAAATATGGAGAATAATTTTCACCTTGGGGTATAACTTTTACGTGTTTATAAATTTTGCCTGAATAAATAACAAGCATTATTTAAACAAAATCGTTAGACATTCATTAATATGTATAAACTTCGTTTAAATTTAATATAGAACCCATTACTAAAATATTTGTGAAAGTGTGAAATTAAAATTTCCAATATATCAGAGTGAGGTGGAAATATATAAAAATATGTAAAATCAAATGTATTAATTACCATCTTGTATTTGTAGTCGTATTCATAACGATGATAGCATTAAAAACTTTTTTTTATTACACTAGGCAACAAATTTCAACTTTTTTTTGTTACAGACACGTGAACTACTGATTCCTACTAAAGCGCTGATGCTGATTTCAGATCTGATATCAAAATTTCTCTATCACGTCCAGATTTTGTGTAACCGAAAACCCCTATTTTTCATTTTTTTTCTCACCAGCTTCTATTACGAAAGCCGTCTAAGCTACTTTTCCGTGCCACGTTTTATGTTAAGCATACTTAAATAATTAGTGAACAGGGATGTCTTTCCTCCTTTATTCTGGCTTAAGACAGACAGCGGAATTCCGCTGGCGGAGTTACCACCCCTGCGCCCAACCATCCACCCAAAGCGCGTTAGTATTTTGTTGTTACTACTGAAAGGCAAATTCCTGTTCTTAAGTGAAACTTTGGTGTGTCCTCTTCCTTTGTCGCTTGTAGGATGACGAGCTCTCCTTCTGCAGGAACCAACAATAATCTCCCATCATATTTGGGTTGAAATTACCTTGGTATCTGTTTTCCATAACTGAGATCTGTTGGTGGAAGCGCTCACCATGCTCGTCACTTACAGCCCCAAGGTTGGCCGGGAAGAAGTCAAGATGAGAATGTAAAAAATGAATTTTCAAAGACATTCTGCATCCCATTATTTCATAAGATTTAAGCATGTTTTCTACGAGTTTACGGTGGTTTTCAGCTTTGTGGTTTCCAAGAAAATTTTTGCACACTTCAACGAAAGATGTCCATGCTCCTAGTTCATTCTCATTTAGGTTAGATGGAAACGATGTGTCGTGGATGACACTGCGGATCTGTGGTCCAGTGAAAACTCCAGCTTCTAGCTTAGCATCTGTCAATATTCCTTTGAATTTATCCTTTAAATATTGGAAACCACTACCTTGATGATCCATACCCTTCACGAAATTTTTCATAAGGCCAAGTTTAATGTGAAGTGGTGGAAGATGTACTTTCTGAGGGTCAATAAGTGCTGGGTGTTTCACATTGTATTTACCAACAACATGTTCAGTTCTAGATGGCCAATCATGTTTTTTGTAGTGGTTCTTGTCATCTCTGCTGTTCCATAGACACAAAAAGCACATATGCTTTGTGTAGCCCAACTGTAACCCAAGAAGTAATGATACAACTTTAAGGTCGCCACAAATATTCCATGTGTGGTCCTTATATTTGATGAGTCTTAGCAGCAGTTTCATCGATTCATAAGTCTCATTAAGGCCAGTGGCATGTGCTACAGGTATTGAAGGTTTTTCATTGCCGTTGTGCAGTAATACAGCTTTAAGGCTAGCTTTACTAGAGTCAATGAACAGTCTCCATTCTTTTGGATCATAGCGACAGCCAATCCCTTGCATCAGACCACTGATATCGTGGCAGAAACAAACGTTTTCTTCCTGTAAGTAAAATGATGAAACTGCAAATGGCGATGGCGGAAATGGGAAACTTTGGTGTTTGGTTGGAGAAGATTAAATTCTTGAAGTCTTGAACCAAGCAACTCTGCCTTTTCTTTTGGTAATTCCAAATCGCGCACTAAGTCATTTAACTCCGCTTGACTTAACAAATGTGGGGAAATATTTGCATCTGGAACATATGCCATCTTTCCCTGTTTCTATATCACTAGCAGAATCTTCAGATGAACTGCTGTCTGTTATCGTTGCTGGTGGAACTGGTGGTGGATTTGCTTCATCATGTGGTACTGGTTTCATTGTTGATTCGCAGTTTGGGTACGTGATCTTTGATTTGTTTTTCTTTGTGAAACCAGCAATCTTTGTCAAACAAAAATAACAATCATTGAAGTGATTTTTCGGCTCACGCCAAACCATGGGGACTGAGAACGGCATAGCTTTTCTTTTACCATTCATCCAAGCTATTAACATTGCATTGCACTGTGCACAGCAAATATGTGGTGCCCAGTCCCTCTGTTGGTCTCCTAACTTACAGTCAAAATAACACTTGTAGGCAAGTTTAATCTTTGTTGTTATGTTTCTACGTTGTGGCTTAGGTGTATATTGTCCACAGACAAAGCAGAAGTTGTCTGGGTGATTTACACAAGCACGTCTATTTGATGCCATTTTGAATTACCATACAATATCTGAAAAAACGTAGAAAGTAATTATTACGATGTGCAAAATAAAAAGAAATACACACCGTAGTACAAAACAAATGCTATAAAAACACACAAGTCACCACAACCTGTCACTTGCTCATCAGCAGAGAGCTTCAACAACCGTTCTGCTTGACTGTCACGTAGCGACTGACCGTTAGGCCGTTGCCCGTTACTATGCTCTTGACTCAGTGTTGCCAACTCGGGATAAATTTTATTTATCAAAATTGTTCGAATTTGTATATAGTTGGCAAAAAAAATTGCTTTAACCTTGAAAAGCAAGTTTCATATTACTGGCATTAAGCCGATTAAAACCAAAATCTGGACGTGGTAGAAAATTTTACTAAAAGTGATTTGCATTTTACACAAAATCTAGACGTGATAGAAAAAATCTAATTATATATTTGAAATCAGCATACCGAAATTAGCTAGGAGCACCTATTTGGTCTTCTGTAACAAAATCTTTGTTGCCTAGTGTTATCAATAATCCATGAATGGTTAAAATTACTCAAGCATATTTCTAAGACTTTAGCTAAAAGAAAAGAAGATTCTTTATTAAAGGATCTAGTGTTATCAGTAGAAGTGATAAATCTAAACATAACGGAAGTTTTATGAACCTTTGGTGTAGGAGATGTAGAGGGAAATTTTTTATGGGTGCACGATAATTCCATTTCTTTCATTGTTTTACGTATAGTATTGTTAAATATAATTAAATCCAAATCTGTTGGAATAAACGTATCGGTATTCGATAATTTCTTTATAATATCTTTTTCATATAAAGACTGAAACAAACTTACGGTGCATCTTGGTCCTGAAGAATCATGAACCTGAACTGATAATAACGGGAAGTGTCTACAATACAAACCGACGAAAATATCATAAAAATGGATGTTGAAAATTCTTTGAATTGTGATAATACAGAACATCATTGGCTTTGTTATTAGTAATGAGCTACGTATGGAAGCCTTAGCAAGTTGATCCTCTATAATATAATGGATCAGCATGTTAAAGAGTTTTGGGCCTCGAATTCTGAGGCTAATTTCTATCCACGTACTCATCGCCCCCTGACCCACCGCAGCTGGGACAGTAACCTAGCCAAGAATCCCTCCAACAACTTCACTTCTTATTTTCGTCCTCTTTTCCATTCTGACGGCTCAGTTGCCATCTCTTCTCCTGATAAAGCTGAACTCTTCGCTCAGATTTTCGCCTTCAACTCAACCAGGGCGATTCCGGTGCTGTTCTTCCATCTCTTCCTCCCTCTGACTTTATTATGTCTGAAATTAAAACCTCTTCCAAAGATGTGTGGGGGGGGGGGGTCTGCCCTATCTGGACTCAATTCTAGGAAACCGTACGATCCTGATGGTGTCCCTCCAGTTGTTCTCAAGAACTGTGCTTCTGTTCTGACACCCTGCGTTGGCAAACTCTTTCGTCTTTGTCTTTCAGCTGATACTTTTCTACCTGCTGGAAGTTTGCTTTCATTCGGGAAAAAGGTGACCGCTCTCAACCGTCCAACCCTCGTCCAACTGCTTTGAATTTTTGCCTTTCCAAAGTTTTTGAATCTATCCTTAATAGGAAGATTTTTAAACACCTCTATTCTCACAATATTATTTCAGAGCGTCAGTATAAGTTCAGCAATGTACGCTCTACAGGTAATCTTCTTACATATCTCTCTGACTCTTGGTTATCTTTCTTTCGGAATTTCGATGAAAATTTTGCTATTGCGTTAGACATATCAAAAGCTTTTTATAGAGTCTGGTACAAATCTTTAATTTCGAAACTGACCTCCATCGTCTTCTATTCTTCTATCTGTCCTTTTACTTCTGATTTCTTTTCTGGTCGATCTATAGCTGCGGTTGTAGATAGCCACTGTTCTTCTCCTAAAGTTATTGATAGTGGTGCTCCTCAGGGCTGAGGGTCGGGAGGTCCTGTTGGTGGCCAATTCAGGGTCACAGCTAAAAAAGGTTGGGAACCACTGTGAATCTAAGAGGTTAGGTGTGCTGCACTGACTCCGCAGTTTCTTCACCCCCAACTCAGTTGCTGTCTCTGTACACGGGTCTTATCCGCCCCTGTATGGAGTACACTTCTCATGTGTGGGGTGGCTCAACCCACACAACTCTACTTGACTAGATGGAATGAAAGGTTTTTCATCTCATCAATTCCCAGCCTCTTACCGACTGTCTTCAACCCCTCTTTTTTTCGCTGCAATGTTGCCTCACTCTCTCTTTACTATCGCTATTATAATGGACATTGTTCTTCTGAACTCTCTAACTGCATGTCTCCTTCTTTAAGGAGAGCACGCAATACCAGACTTCCGACACATTCTCATTCTTTTTCTGTCCAACTCTATAACGTAAGGTTTTATCGGCATTTTCAACCTTTCATCTTCTCAACCGGTCAACTCTGGAACAATCTTCCTTACTCCATCTTTCCCCCTGTCTATGACCTCCAATCTTTCAAACGCAGTATCCAGGCATCTCGAAAACCCTAAACCTTGATTTTGGCTCTCTTCTTCCTCTATGGGGGTAAGGGGCGCGTTTTTGGGGGCATTTGCCCTTTGCCTCTCCTTCCTGCATAGAAAAATATGGTGTGAAGAATCTTAACGCGAAAATAGTTACAGACTTTGAGCAAAAGATTTAGGTGCCCTTTTACTAACCTTAAAAGTTGTCACTGCCTTACAAAAAGATGGCCTTGAATTTGTAAATCTTAATTTAGTGCACGAAAACTGCCGATGAGCGTTTGAACGGCCAAGCTCTGAGGGGGCTACTTCAACCTACAGCTCAAGTTAAGCTAGACTAAACAAACTTACGGACTTGGAGGTCCTATTAGGTCCTACCTCAGAGTTGCTGACTCGATGTGGGCCTACCTTAGGCCTCAGTTGCATAAAATTAAGATAAAAAACAAAAGGGGCACTATTTATGGTCTTCTTTCTAAACCTTGCCACAACAACACAACCTGCACAATTGCACGATGCAACAATCTTGTATCTAAACAACCAAACTGAATTGCAAGAGAGCTCTCTGTAAGACCACGCCCTGTAAGTGCCGCATTCAACAAACGAGTAGAAAGGACGCGCCAGTGCCCCAAAAAAATGATGCCACAAGAGCCCAAAAATGCTAGCTCTAAATTAAGTGAATTTTTCACTAACCTTACAATTATGAGATGGATATATATATACAAAGGTGGGCAGTTGCGCCGCAAAAAGTTGCGGCGCAACATTTTTGGTTGCGCTTGCGCTTGCGGCGCAACTTTTTGAAAAGGGTTGCGCTTGCGCGTGCGGCGCAACTATTTCAGCAGAGTTGCGGTTGCGGCTGCGGCGCTACAAAAATCGTTGCGCGTGCCCACCACTGTATATATATATACACCTTAACAATATATACATGCAATGCTGCATCAATCAGCTTAGTCATCATATCGCCTTGGGACAACAATGGCTCTTCCTCTTCTAGATTTTTTAACACTCCCCACCGAAGAGGCATTGTTGTCATTACCTTCTGCAAGTTTAGCCAAGCCTTCTCCATGAGGCTGTAACCCAAATGCTTCATCTTGACTATCCGTATTTTTGCTGATTTCGAAAGCATAGAGTTTTTGTATAGCTGTCTTTAATTTTCCTCCTGAAGTCTTTACCAGTGCAGACCTAACTAAATTGTCTTTGCCAACAAACAACTCTTCAATTATGCCAAGCTTCCAGCATTGCCTTGGTCTTTCATCCCCAATCATTACCACTTCTCCCACCTTCATACAATTTGCATTGAAGCCCTTTACATTGCCTGATGGGTAATAATTGAGTTCTGGCAAGTATTACATTTGCCACCTCTTCCATAACTGATCTTGTAACTCTTCAAGGTACTTGAACTTTCTGGTTAACTCTTCTTGACTGCTCTGGATAGGCTGTAAGTCTTCTGGCAAACTGGGGCTTGATGTTAATCGTTTACCACAAAGAAAATGATGTGGTGTCATTGGTTCTGCATCCTGCATACTGTTATAAACAAAGGTCATTGGCCTGCTGTTCACCATTGCTTCCACTTCGCACAAAACAGTGCATAATTCTTCTTTGCTTATATGAGCATTCGCCAAAAGTTTCTTTAATGAACACTTTGCACTTCTCACTAGCCTTTCCCAAAATCCTCCCCACCATGGTGCTTTCTCAACAATAAACTCCCACTGTACCTAATGGTGCGAAAAGTAGGATTGGAATCCCTCCTCTTTTAGCAAGGACCAAACTTCTTGGAGTTCCTTTGCAGCCTTTTTTAAGGTTTTTGCATTATCCGATATGATTTTAGTTGGGAAACCTCTTCTGTTCACAAACCTTTTAAAGGCCAAAAGAAATACATCACTATTTAAGTTGCTTACTAACTCCAAATGGATTGCTCTGGTGGTAGTACATGTGAAAAGACATATATAACCTTTGTTAGATTCCCCTTGCTCATACACATAGACTGGACCTGCAAATTCTACTCCCACTACATCAAATGGGGAAGTATAGATACACCGTTCTCTTCGAAGTGGAACCACCTTTTCATGATAAGGCTTTGCACTCCATCGCTTGCAAACCACACATCTATGCAAGACCTTTTTTTACTACTAGTCTAATTTTGGGAATCCAAAACTGTTATCTGATTTCTATTATCACTTCTCTAACTCCAGCATGTAACAATTTATGATGCATATCCAGGATCAAAAGTTCCACAAAGTGCCCCCTCAAGAAGGTAGCAAAATTGGATGTCTTTTCTCCTCTGGAAGCCCAGAAAACTGTAGTCTACCTCCTACTCTCAATAAATCCTGATCCAAAAACACATCCAAAACCTTGAGAGCAGAATGTGTTAGTAGAACCTATTATAGACTGCTAGTAAGCAATTTTCTCTCTTCACCAAATTTTTCCTTCTGCACATATACCACACAGTATTGCCTGGCTTGCTGAATCTCCTTACTGTTCAGAATTCCTTCCCTTCTTGTTTCTCCCTTAATGTCTGTAAATCTATATACCCATGCTGTCACTCTTAACAACCTTTTCAGACTGCTAATGTCCTCAAGCCTCAATATAGGGTCCTGCTGCATAACTTGACAACTGTTCATAGTGCATTTTTTCATCTCACTCACCCATTCTTCTTCAGCCTGGCATTCTCCTACAATAGGCTGATTAGAAGGCCAATTTTCACTTCCAAGTTTTAGCCACTCTGGCCCATTCCACCATAAACTTGACTGTGCAAGATCTTTCACTGAAATTCCTCGTGTTGGTAAATCAGCTGGGTTTTGGGTGCCTTGACAATGCTTCCATTGCTTTGGATCTGTGTGTGCTTGAATTTCCTCCACTCTATTGGCAACAAATGGTTTCCATTTCCTTGCCAGGCTTCTTAACCAGTGCCAAACTATAGTGGAGTTTGTCCAATAATAGCTTGGAATTTCATAAAGGCCCAAAGAGTTTTGCACTGTAACTGCAAGCCGACTAGCAATGACTGCACCCATCAATTCCAACCTTGGAATAGAAAGCCTTTTCAAAGGTGCTACTCTGCTCTTTGCAGCAACCAACCTGCAACTTACTTCTTCTTCGAATGTGCCTCTTATATAAATGCAAGTTGCATAGGCTTCCTCACTTGCATTACAAAAGATGTGCAGCTCCAAATTATCTGGACTATTGTTCAACTCTCTAAAGTCCCATCTTGGGATTTCAATGTCGCCAAGATGTGCCAATTCTTTGAACCAATATTTCCACTTTACCACTACATGATCGGATAACTCTTGGTCCCAACCAAGTCCAATTTCCCAGAGGTTCTGAAACCAAATTTTTTACTTTATCACAAATGGAGCAAGGAATCCAAGAGGGTCAAAGACCTTCAAAGCCAAACTAAGAGCTGTACGTTTTGTCCACCTTGTCTCATTCTCAGCCAGCACTACTAAAGATTTCCCATTGAAGGTAAACAAATCCTCTCGTTGCTGCCAAACAATGTCTAGCACCTTTGTGTCTATTGCCCACAACTCCTTAATACCAGAATCATTAATACTTTCTGCGGCATCAAGTACTACACAGAACTGACTCATAAACTGTTGTAATTGAGAATGATTGGTCTGCCATTTTCTAAGCGCCATGTCAGCCTCCCTCATTATAGCTCTAGCCTCCATGAATATCTGTTTAGCCATTGAATATCTGTTTATCCACTGAACACAGCAAATCATCAACATAAAAATTTTGCCTTATGTGTTCAATAATATTAGGATAGACTGCAGAATATTTCTTAAAATGGTACTGTATAGTAGCTGCCAACAGAAATGGACTAGAGCTGAGGCCAAACAACACTGACTTCATTCTAGATGCTTGAACCTTGGGTTCATTTTCCAACAAGTCTTTCGTATCCACCCACAGATACCTTACTGCATCTCTGTCCTCTGGTTTTAACTTTATCCGCAAAAAGGCTTGCTTCACATCTGCAGTCAATGCTACTCTACCAAACCTGAATCTCAGTAACAAGGAAAATAAATCTGCATTTAAATTTGGCCCAGCATCCAAACAGTCATTCAAGGACACACCACCTTTGTCCTTGGCTGAGCCATCAAAAACTACCCTCAGTTTGGTGGTAGTTTTGTCTCGCCGTACCACTGCATGGTGTGGCAGATAATGTGCCTCCTGGCTCACCAGCTCACCTTGCACCCTTTCAGCATAGCCCTCCTTTACATAGCTTAGGATGGCCTCATTGTATTCAATTAACAACTCATTTTTTCTTAGCCTGTACAATGAAGTCTCCAACCTCCTATTAGCTAGCTGAAGGTTTGAACTGGGTTTGCAAGAATCCTTCCAAGGGAGGCCAACTTCATAGCAACCATCTCTAAACCCAATCCCTTTTTCAAATTGCTCTAAAACATCACTGTTCACTGTACTTGCCTGCTTCTCCTGTTTGTCCTTTATGCCAATGGATTCAAGTTCCCAAAAGGCTTTCAAATGCCTTTCCAAACCATGGCTGTTCTCCTCAATCTTAACAAAAAGAGCTTTAACCTCCATTTCATTGCAATAGCTACCATGTAGCATCCAGCCTAGCTTACTTTCAATAGCTACCGGACCTCGAGATGTGCGGACAATTACCAGTGATGAAGTCCTAATAATAGTCAGCTCCAATCAAAAGACTAATATCTTCTGTTCCTTCAAACTTATTATTGCCCAAATTAATTCCTTTAACTTGCAATTCTTGGACACATGCCATATCTAAACAAGTAGTGACTGGAGCACAAAGTTCCTCAATCTCTACAGCTTGGACCTTGATAGTGGGACTTTGTGGTAACAACCCCTTAACCAGAACTTCTACCTTCTTAACTTTGGTTCGGTTTTGAACGGAACCCCCAAACCCAGAAATTCTTAAATTTTCCCTCTTAAGTTCTTTAAACTTCAATTTTCTGGAAATTCTGGTCTTAATAAAGCTACACTGGCTACCACTATCAAACAACACTCTTACAGTAGCTTCTCCATCATTCCCAATTAATAATTGCAGCTGTTTGCAATAATCCCCCTTTACTTTTACTCCCTTTCATAGCAGTGGCATGTGCCACTGATGTCTCTACTTCTGGGGTAGGCCTACTAGGAGTGTTTTCACACAATAATGGCTGATGCCGGCCATGGCATTTTTTGCACAAAATTTTAAACTTACAAAACCTTGCTCTGTGACCTTTCAAAAAACATTTAAAACATGCTGTGGACTTAGTTACCCTGTCCTTTCTCTCCTCAAAGGTAAAGCCTCAGCCACCTCACATTTATATGACTTGTGGTTGCCTTCGCAAAATATGCATTCCTTGATTCCCTTTAATTTATTCTCAGAGGATGCATGTAGAGCTGACACTGTACCTGGGCTATTCCTTTTTGTAGAAACTTTGGTGCTGTGCCTGCCTTTGTCCCCTTGTTTAACATCCCACTGTGCAAACTCAATTCCCTCTCGTCTTGCTAATTCTGTGCCTAAAAGACTTAACATCTGCTGAAGGGGGATGTACACATGTTCTGTAGAGTGTCCCCTACTTAATTCAAGCAAAATTGAGCTAGGCAATTTAGACTCCAGTATAGTGACCAACATTATACCATACCTTTCCATTCCTACACCCAAGTTGTCCAGGGACCTAGTTCTAACTTCAAATTCATCATATAACTGCCGTAACTCCTTGACACTATTGGGATTATTAACAGGAGGTATAGCTAAAAGTTCACGGAGGTGGCTTTTAATTAAGATCTCTGGCTTACCAAACCGTTTCTTTAATATATCCCAAGCCACATTATAATTAGCCTCTGTTAATGCTAATCCTGCTATTGTCTTTGCTGCCTCCCCTTCCAAGAGGGACTGCAAATAATTAAACTTCTCCACCGCACTTAACACTTGACTAGAATGAACTGCTGATTGAAAACTGTCTGCCCATCCTTGCCATTCCTGAATACTCCCAGAAAATGTTTTGAGTACAAGCCTCGGTAATTGAACTGCAGATCTGTTAACCTTAACTTCACAAACACCATTTGTTGAGGTTGTGTTTCATTATTAGACCTGGTCTCTAACTGTACTGAGCTGCTAAACTCTTTTGCTCTGTGGCATACTTTAATTATGTCATCAATAATCTCTTCAAAGTAAATTATGTTATTTTCTATTTCATCCTCTTCTATAAGAGCCTCAATTTTAACATTTACTTCGCTTAGAGCAACCTTTTTAGTTTCTAATATGGAAAGCTGCGCAGTCACTAAGCTTAAATCCTCTTGCTCTATGGCAGAATCTATAGTGGCAATGACCTTTGTAATTAGACCTTTGTAGGCGCTTCTCCTTTTTCTAAACTTGTTCAATTCAGCTGCACTCATCTTCAATGCAAACAACAATTGGGCTCAATGCCAAATAAGCTGAATTGGCAAAAATACTTAACCAAACTGATCAAACTCAAATTTTGCTTTTTTCAAATAAACTGAATTGCTTGGTTGGGGTACTGACCAACCACCAGTATGGAATACCAAATTTTCCACCCAAGTAACTGGCACACTGAAGTCTGCAACCTTCGCCTACGAACAATAAACCAAAATTAACCAAACCGGTAAAAATGTAGGCCCAAAACAACGACAGACTAGCGGCCAGGTTTCGCAATTGGGCGACCAAACTTTCTACCCTGGGACCTTAACTCAATTATGCTCAATCCGTCCAGGCCTAACTTGGGCTACAATTTTCAGAATCAGAACTTTGTCGAAAAATAGTCACTGACTCAATCTTGGGCTAGAATCCGGTTTCGAAGGACCATGTTAATTTATTTTATTTGATTGGGTTCAGAATCTCAGCTGAGCCTTGAACGGCCAAGCTTTGAGGGGCTACTTCAACCTACAGCTCAAGTTAAGCTAGACTGAACAAACTTACGGACTTGGAGGTCCTATTAGGTCCTACCTCAGGGTTGATGACTCGATGTGGGCCTACCTTAGGCCCCAGTTGCATAAAATTAAGATAAAAACAAAAGGGGCACTATTTATGGTCGTCTTTCTAAACCTTGCCACAACAACACAACCTGCACCATTGCACGATGCAACAATCTTGTATCTAAACAACCAAACTGAATTGCAAGAGAGCTCTTTATAAGACCACGAGTAGAAAGGACGCGCCAGTGCTAAAAAAATGATGCCACAAGAGTGCCCAACCAATGATGCCACAAGTGCCCAAAAATGCTAACTCTAAATTAAGTTAATTTTTCACTAACCTTACAATTATGAGGTGGATATATATATATACACCTTAACTTAATATATAAGGGGTTCCACAAAACCTTAGCACCCCCATTTGCAGCTTACATGTTTACTTATATCGAAATAGTTTTTGGTGATTATAAAAATATATAAAATTCTTTATTTATTGCAGGTATTAAAATTACTCTAGCTGATAAAGTGATAATATAATGGCTTCTCAATTAATTGGTGATTCGGAGAGGCAACGTGTGATAGATCGCATACGAGCAATAACATTTCGGGAAGCTCGTGATGCTGGAGCCACCTTTATAACACGTTCATAGGTTGCCAAACAGTTGCGAAGAAGTGAGGACTTCGTCAAAAGAAATTGGAATAAAACTTTGGATGAATGTGAAATGGATACAACCAAATCTGGGCGCCCAAATTTGCCACTCTCTCAGGAAACAAAAGACATCATTGAAAGCGGTACGGGTAAGCGGAAAAACAGCTGTGCTAAACTTTCTAGAGAGATCGAAGTGTTGAGAGGAAAGATCGTTAGTGGTGAGATCATTCGACTGTACCATCATAGGCAAGGTTTAAAGCCTTGGCATGAACTTCCAAAGCCAAGAAAAACTCAACTTAACATCGATGACAGAATGTGGTTTGCCCATTATCTTGAAGATTGGGATGTGGATGATTTCATGCATTTAGCTGTCTCCGATGAATTTTTTGTTTACGTAACACGTCAGCCTAACTACCAAAATGATCGAGTGTGGGCCACAACACCAAGTGAAATCGATGACAATGAACATTATCGCGAATTATTAAAAAGTCCAAACTGTGTTGATGTGTTTGTTTTGTTCACTGCAAAGAAGCTCATGTGGGTGCTGAAGCCAAATGGTCAGAGTTGGGATGGACAGTATTTTCGTGATATTATTCTATCCCAGCATGTCATTCCTTTTCTAAGAAAACCAAACAATGTTATAGATGTCGATCAGGTCACACTTCTGCACGATAAGGCCCCCTGCTTTAAGGCATTAGCCACTCAACAGTTGTTGCGGAACCATGAGATCGATTTCTTTAGAAATGAAGAATGGCCAGGAAATTCTCCTGACCTGAACGTCTGTGAACACATTGGATCAGTTATAAAGGACAAGGTTGAATGTCTCTTGTTTCAAGAACCTGCAGCAAATCGATTTTCGAAGGATACAATGACGCAACACATTGAAACTCTTTTAGCAAATTTGTGTAACGATCAAGATCTATTCACGTCACTTTTGGCAAGCTACCCAAAGCGAATTCAGGCTGTCTTGGAAGCCAATGGCGGGAACACCAAGTTTTAACTGTTTCTCATTAAATGCAGGATTAAATTCTCTTTTGTAAGGTATGTTTAGTTTTACTGTACCTCTAATGGTTTAGGCCATGGGCGGGAGGGGCTAAGGTTTATTGTAGCCCCGTACAAGCAATGCTGCATCAATCAGCTTTGTCATCATATCGCCTTGGGACGACAATGGCTTTTCCTCTTCTAGATTTTCTAACAACCACCAAGTTCAAAACCAGTTTGTAGGATCACTTCCCCTATTTTTTATTTGTAAACAGCTAAATAAGTTTTTGCCCCATATGTTTGAGGACTCAGTCGTATATATAGGCGAAATAGCAAAGAGTTTGTGATTTCATTATAAAGAGGCATTCTAATGCGAGGAGATTTTCTTTTTCCATATTTATCCTTTTTAATTCGATAATTTCCGTGTATCTTGCAAAGTTTATACATTTGTATTGTAAATATCAAAGATAAAGATTTATCTCTCTTACGAAAATGCGATCTAAAGAAAATTCAAATTATGCTGCAAAAGATGATGATCAAGTTTTACTGTAAATTTGGCTGCAAGTAGGACAAAAGTATCTTAAAAGAAATTGATTTACAGCGCTTCTCGCATTGCAGATTCTAGAAAGCCATGAAGAGAAATTTGTTCCAAAGGAGGCCATTTAAAGAGATGATTGCGTGAGTCAAGAGGAACATTCACATACCATTTGCGAATTGAGATTGAAGGAACATATAAAAAATCTGCAAGATTTAAAAATTCAAGAGAATTGGAGGGAGTCCATAAAATTATATAATATGACATTATTTTCAAATTAAGAGCGATAAGTTTAAAAGATCTTAAAGAAACTTCAGTATGTATACTGTAGTTTGATGTGGAAAAATGGTTTAATAGCAAAAACAAGATTTTACATTATCATTTGTCTTCACCAGAAATGAGGGAAAATAATTTTGGCAAATTAAATATGTGGCATAGTTTGAAAAAAATAACAAATAAATAAAATAAAATATATTAAATAAAAATTATATACACAAACTTGCAGAAACACGCATGTACCATAACTTATTTGAAATCTTTGTAGATGAAAATATGTAAATGAGGATCAGTATCTCGCATTCATCCATTTAAAAACAGCAACTGATCAACGATGTTTACGTGCATGTTAATCAGAATGAAAATCACAATGAAGAAAGCAAATTTCGCTCGTGTGATGCTCTCTAAATTACAAAAGAATTAATCTTTGATGAAGGAGGGAAGAAAGACAAGAGTTAATCAGTCCTTTTCCAGTGATCACCTCAAAGAGTATTCGACGGATCCTTCAGGGATAACTCATCTTGGGCTAAAAATACGGTTCCCTCCTTATCTCATTACTGGATAAAGAGTTACTGTAAAAAACTTTATGATATATTAATCTTTCTCTGATGAGTTGTTCATAATTTAAAGTGATGAAACATTTTATATTTTGCATGGAACGCTTTTTGAAAAAAGTCACACAGGATTTTCAATATATATGCAGTATATACAGTATATATGAAATTATGAAGTTAATACAATTAAAAAATAAAATACTATAAAAGAAACTATACAGCAAGTGTAGTTTACGTCCCCCTGACACAAAAGGGGACACAACCTACACGAGGTCAAAGTTGGGGAACGTAAGCTACACTAGGATCTTTAGGAAATATTTTTTAAATGAAGCCATCAAATAAAACGTTAAAACTAGTAGTATGACTGCAAAATGGGAGAGTGCAAGAATGTTGCAATTCAACGTTGCAAATTTTGATCAATGTTGCAAAGGGGTGCAACAAGGGGTGGGGGTTCCAATGAAGGGGGGTTATGCAATGAAGGGGTGGGGGTTTCCAATGAAGGGGGAAGGGTTATGCAACAAATCAATGCTGCAAAGGGGGGAGGGGCTTTGGGGGGAGAAGGGAAGATGGCCTTCCCCCAAAAAGGGGTAACCTTAACCTAAGAGAGGGAGAGAAAGGAGAAGGAGGAGGGTTTATGGGGGAGAATATCGGATGTCCTCACCCCCAAAATGGAAACCTAACCTAAGCCTTAACCTAGAAGGAGAGAGGAGAGAGTTCTTTATTCCACCGGAGTCCATCACATAATGAGCGTCCAGGGGCTCAGCAGCTGTTATACAGAGGGTTGTGAATTGCCAGATACCCATATACAGTATATTTCAATTATGTTCAGGTGTACCTTATTAAGGTGAATTGCCAGATACCGCTATTTATTTAAATTATTTATTTATTAAAGGCAAGAGTGACTTTCTCCTTAAATTTGTTCAGCAAGAGAACTAATTATTTAAACGATTCCCAATATTAACAATAAAAGAAATACAATTAATCTGAAATGAATGAAAAAACAAATGACAGAAAATACAAGCAAAAACTATAAATACACACTTCATTTCGCCTCATTTTTCATTATTCGTTATCTCTCCTCCTCGTGTGCAGAAACGTTCCTTAACACTTATGTCGTTTCTATTCATATATATGTATATATATTAGTGATGTAGGTCACATCCGCATCCGCATCCGCGGAACATCCGCACATTTTCTCGCATCCGCATCCGCATCCGCACTTTGGACTGCGGATGTCGTGCGGATGTGGACCGTTGAGATAAAACGTCATTAATAAGCGGAAATTATCAAATTCTACTATATTAATAGAACTAGTTCATTGTGCGCAAAAGTGATGCAAGCGACAAGACGAGAGGCTGTTCTTGTATGAAGTTACTCTCTTGCAACCTACTTAGATCCACGTTACAAAGCTAAGTTATTTTCACCTAGTACATTAGAACGAGTTAAATCATCACTTGGCAAAGCAGTTGAAGAGCTTCAATCTCTTGAATCTGTCGCTTCGCCACCCACCAAAAGAATAAAAGTTTCAGTGACAGAACCAACACCTTCAACGAGAAAATCTATCACAGAATCTCTCTCTCAGTTTCTTGAGTCAAGCAGCAATGACGAGACCTACGCGATGTCAAAAGATGTAGTAAAAATGATCGAGAGCTATCACCAAGAAAAACGCCTGGCTGCATGTGACAATCCTATTAGTTGGTGGAAAAATACGCAGAATATCTATCCATACTTGAGTAAACTTGCAAGGAAACATTTAGCCTGTACTGGTCAAAAAAAGAAACGCAATTAGCTTGCATATGGTGTAAAATTTAAGTTGTTAGTGGTATTATCACAGTTTCAAGATTATGGTTAAATGTTTGTTCAAATCTTTTAAAACCACTTAGTGCATGTTTTTAAACCTGACTAATCCCGGCTAAGACGCCATTTTGTTACAAACAATAAACAGAGATTAAATTGAATGTATTCTTTATGAAGGCATGCATTTTTTCTTTGACTTCACAGAATACACACTGCCCGTTGAGAAAACCAAACTTTTTCCCGCGATTGAGGCATGCCACGACTCTCAGAGGTCAAGAGAGGTCGTGCCTTGGGCATGTTGGATGCAGGCATGTCTGCTGTCCAAGTTGCACAACGAATGCATGTGCATCCCAGCACAATCTCTAGGCTTGTTAGACGGTACAATGCCACAGGAAGTGTTCAGGACCTGCCAAGACGTGGGCGACCTCGTGTGACGACCCAACGCCAGGATCGCCACATTGTACTGCAGCACCTGCGTCATCGGCAGCGGAATGCTCGTCAGACAGCCAGAGAGACACCTGGTATCCACAACAACAGAATTAGTGACCAGACCGTCAGAAACCGACTCCGTAATGCAGGACTCCGATCCCGCAGGCCTTACAGAGGTCCTTTTCTCACTGATGCAAGAAGGCAACGACGCCTGCAATGGGCCTATCAGCACCGTGACCTATCGTGGGCCTATCAGCTCTGACTGACCAGCGCTACAGGGATGAGATTCTTCACCCACATGTTCTTCCATTCATGAGGCAACATCCAGAATTGGTGCTCCTGCAACAGGACAATGCCAGACCTCATGCAGCCAGGATAGTGCAGGCGTACCTGCAGGGACAACAGGTGCAGACCTTACCATGGCCAGCCTTCAGCCCAGACATGTCACCGATAGAGCACGCATGGGATGAACTTGAACGGCGAGTTCGCAGACGTCAGCATCAGCCGCAGAACATCAGGGAACTGACCAATGCAATTATTGAAGAGTGGAGGGCCATCCCTGTTGCTTTCCTGCAGAGACTGTTGAGGTCGATGAGGGCCAGACTCCAAGCCTGCATTGTGGCTAGGGATGGCCATACGCGTTATTGACTGTTTGTTATGTTAAAGAATCATTTACTATATACTGAGTCCTCATGTTTATTAATAAATCTCAAAAATTGCGTTTCTTTTTTTGACCAGTATATGATGAAAAGAGAAACAGACTGGCAGCAGAAAAGGCAGAAAAATTAATGTTCCTTAAGCATAACTTTCCTATAATTAAGTTTGAATATTAAATGATGAACATCTTAGTTTACTTTATTTTAATTACTCATTTATAAATATGCCTAATAAAACTTTAAACTTAATATAAATAGTTATCAAGCTAATTAAAGATCTCTTTCTATAAGGGTGGAGGTTGGGGAAAGAGGTCGGTGAGGTGCATTTGAGTTGGGTTCACGTCCCGCATCCTGGTAACACAATTATGGTTTCTAATTGTGGCTGAAACTCGAGAAAATATAACGAATTTATTTGCAGAGGAATTCACAATTGATTTCTATATTAGTTAGATGCTTGATATTATTTTATATGTTCAGAGAAAAGTACAGCAATTATTGTACAATTAATCAATTATACTACATTATAGCTAAAGCTCTCTCTATATAATAACTTATTATATACGTTAAACACAACAAATCTCGAATATATCCTAAAAAATAACGAAAATGTAGACATCCGCATCCGCATCCGCGGATGTCGAAATCAAACATCTTCATCCGCATCCGCATCCGCGGATGTGAAAAAAATGACATCCGCTACATCATATATATATATATATATATATATAATATATATATTCTTAAATCTTTTATATCATCATTCTATATTTTCATTATTTTCATAAAGAAAATTCCACGAAATCAAAGTTAAATAACTGATAAATATTACAAGAAAAGAAAAATACATTTACATTAAAATTACTTCGCTTCCCAACCAAGACAAGAGTGTAACGAGGTAAATTCGATACGCTTAAAAACTCGAGGTTACTCCAAGAGGCTAGAATGGAATGTGATTTGACACACATCTCGTCTCAAAACCAGTTTCCGTCTTCCGTCACACTATATATATTATTTTCATTGTTATTATTACTACTGCTTTTGAATGTAAAATTAATTTAAAATCTATTTATAGAGAGAGAGAGAGTTAATTCTGAGAGCTCTACACACACACACACACACACACACACATATATATATATATATATATATATATATATATATATATATATATATATAACCAAATCTACAAGTCGGGAATCTTGGGAAACCCGAGAATAGTATGACCGCAAATATATATTAATAATGCAAATATTTGAAACCCTCGTGGTAGAGATTGCAAGTGGTAATTCACACACACACACACACACACACACACACACACACACACATTATTGATTTGAAATCACTGTTAAAAATTATAATTATCAGAAATCATCTTGAAGGTTTGCATCAGACAACCGGTCAGACGCAGCGCTCAACCCAAATGATGCATACAATTGTCCTATTATTATTATTATGTGCGGTGATTTCACGAAGGTCAAGCTTATCCCCTCTCCTCTCGAGTTTGCCTGGTAAAGTAGTAAGTTGACTCCTTTTACTCTCCACTTCACATAGGTATACCCGACTCATCAGGGCTTGTTCTGTACCATGCGTCTAATATTCTTTTACAAGCCATGGATTTTAGTTCCTACTTTTTTTCCGTACCGTAACATTTGAAATTTCTCAGTGTTAAACTTCATATAAAAACCATGCGACTTCTAAAACTTACTACATTATTATCCCTGTCCCATCCTTCATGCATTAAAAAAGTTCTACTTTATTGGTAACCTTCAATTAGCATCCCTCGAATTGTTCATTCTGACGAAGGTCAAGCTTTTTACTCCGCCTTAAACCTTCAGTTTAACGTGGAATCTGAAACACCAGCAACACAGCGTCTTAACCACTAGGTTACCCAAGGTGCCCATTTACCTACCAACTAATTGTGCGGAAGGATGATCGTTTACCGCGCGCCGGCGGCCATCACCGGGTCTCGAGCCCGGATGAGCTCTGAAACTATTCTTTTTATTATACTTCATTTTGTACAAAAGTTACTAAATCTTGTTGTATCTCTACAAAAACATTCTGCTTGTAGAGATCTTCAAGGCTTCTTATTTTTCTACCGATCTTTGAGTCATCGGATGTTACTGCGCTGTCTATGGTCCTCATCTATGTTAGGATTATGAAGATTAGTGGCAATAATACTCTTCCTTGGAGATATTTATAGGTGATCCCTTGAAAAGCGGGAACAAACTTATACAGATACAAATAAGAGTGACAATTGACAACTAAAATATGCAGGAAACATGTGCATTTAATGTTGCAACTCATCATTTCTGTGTCTGACTTTGACAGTGAGGCTCTGGTTCGCTCCAACATGCTGGCTACTGAACCTAACCTGGCCTATGGTTCAGACCATAGATTCTCCTTGTACTGTAATGACTTGACGCCGCTCAAATTATATGTCCATCTCCCTAACCAAAATGGGGAAAACAATTGAGGATCGAGTAGTATGCTTGTAAATATTAATGCAACTATTTGAAACCATCGTGGTAAAGATTGCAAGTGGCAATACACCTTGAGATGTGAGCATTAAATCTACGGAGAGAAGATAAAGACACCATTGGTCGACCAATCAGGACGTCCAAAGCGTGGGCCGTTATATCGGTGTTACGAATGACCAGAACTGCACAGCATACTCCAGGTGCGGCCGAACCAGGGAATTGTACAGAGAGAGCACAATCTCCTTGTGTCCGAAATCGCCTCCTGATATAACCCGTTCTCTTTCTCAGTTTCTGGTATTTAATTTACCTATAAGTTCTGTGGCGCGTGCAATAGGCTACCTTCAGAAGTTGTGAGCAGTTCCTCTGTGGGTCAGTTCATGAAAAGGATAGACCGAACCTTGCACACTATTTGAGGTGTAGGAATTTTTCCCTGGCACCCGTTGCTAGTGGCACCTCCACGGTATGGGACGCATGGCTTTTTGAGGTACTTCTTGTCATTGTAACTCCATATCTCTCATGTATGCATTACACATTGTGTCCTGCTATTAATACAGAAACTTTTTCCAAAATTGTTGTGAAAGAAGATTTATGCAAAGTATAATGAAAAAAGAACAGCTTCAGAGTTCATTCACACCATGCGTACACTTATCTCGTGTACACAGTTAGTGGAAAATAAAACACATCAATGAAACTTTAGACATACCTAAAATAACTTAAAGAAAGTAAGTGTGTATATATATATATATATATATATATATATATATATATATATGATACACACAGACCGTGCATGGAACAAGGAACTCTTCTGGGATAATTAAATCCACTATAGTCCGAATAAGTAATGGTAAATGACAAATACCATACCATACCATAGCAAATAATATATATATATATATGTTATATTATATGTGAGTTTTTTCCTACAACGTATTCGTTCATCTCTCTTTGGATTTTCTCGTGATGGGAGCCCGTTCTCTGCGCCCAGATGATGTAGTGACCCGTGGTTCGGATCAAAGGTAAAGCTACATATAGGCTCCCTCTGTCACATAATATCGTTTATATATACAACCAAAAGAATTAAATAAAATACCATTTCATCATTATGTTTATTTAGACGAATTATTGGAATCAATTTCACGAAATATTTAGAAAATAAATACACAATTCTATATTACGAACGAAAAACATAAAATAAAAAATAATAATATAAGAAATAAAATACAAAACGTTGGAATATAATCATCAAAATAATAGTACAGGATATATACCATTATATACAATTATATTAAATAATTAAATAAATTGAAAATAAATATACATCAAAATACTTTATGTTCTACTGCGCTTAACTAAAACACTAAACTTGCACGTAATCGATTCTACAATCACATCATTATTGCTTTTCACTACGCAGTAAATACTATTTAACATTATTTCACCACTCAAGTTATAGGGATGCCTATACTCGAAGTAAATGGCCTTCATATCGTTTAATACTATTTTTGTGCCCACTTTACACTCGGTTGGCAAGTTATCTTTAAACGAATACATTCAAAAGCACGCACAAAGAGGTCATCGTTAGCCACAACATCATTATTAAATTCAAGTTTACACAAACTTATACAAACCCTCCTTTTTAATCGGGGATTTATTCTTACCCACCCGAGCTTTCCAATCGTGAACTCTTCTTCACAATTCATAGCGGCAGTTGAAATAATCTTCTAAGTCGTAACGACAGCTGCTCATTATATAAAGAAACAGTTCTTCAGAGTGAACGGTGTAGGTGAGCTCAGCCCTGTACCGCTCAAGTGCTTTGTACCAAAGTTCACGATATTTCAAAGAGTCTAAACCTTTTAAATAAGCATCCAGCTCTTGACCATTCTCACCTTGTTCAGTTTTACACTCGGTAAACCCATCGAGCAGAGCGGTGTATGCGTATTCAAGAACCGTATCAAAATAAAGTATATCCGTAACACACGCGTCTAATATAGGCTTCAGCTTGCGGAAACCGAAGATTTCAAACATTCTGTCGAGGATGAAACGGTTTCGCGTAGGAGCAAGAACGTTATTATCGGAAGCATTCTTTCACATCAGTCGTATATCAATGCATGGCTGTTTGTTATTTATACACAACGTACAAACAATGGCATATGATGGGCTATCGCTAATCTGCTCTCTTCTTGTGCCTACACCTACAGGTATTTTATAATGATCCTCACTCCACTTCTCAGCTGTAGAATATTTGTACCTCTTGTTCCTTCGCACGATTCAATGTAGCCTTAAAAGTATCAAATGAGGATGGAGTAGGGAGTCTTTGAGTATCCACCACATCTTCACACTTTGGTGAATACCACTTCATAAACATTGAACACGCAATATTAAAGGTAGCCATTACTATTTTTTGTCTACATGGGAAAATACACGTCTGAGATCCAGGGCTTGCAACGGTCAACTGAGCACGTAGGGTAGAGATATACCCAGGTAGTAGCAGGAGGCACGTGACCGAACTTACAGGGGGGCGGAGCTTAGATCTTTCTCCTGTACAAAGACTAATCACACCTCATTAAAGTTAATTTTAATGATATACTGTATATGTGTGATAATTCATTGTCTGAATAGGTTTGTGGTCAGGTACCCGGCTCATCTGGTTCCGTCCTGAGCCAGGCATCTAGTCTTCTCTTGAAGACTTCAACTTTCGCCACTGGAACGTTTCTGAGGTCCTTTGGAAGTTGGTTGAAGCGTCTTGGCCTCCTGACAACCAAGCTATTTTCCTTCAGTGTTAGGAGGTCCCTTGTCGGGCCTTTAATTTGGGAACACTACACATTCTGCCTTTCCTATTTTTCAGTGTTGTTTGAGTGGTAATTGGGTTTAGTTTTAGGTTTGGTACCAGTTTCTCGATTATTTTTCCATATGTAGATTATGGTGTACCTCTCTCTTCTTCTTTCCAGTGTCTCAAAGAAATCATAAACTTTCTAACTATTTTTTCAATTACTTTGGTGAGGTGGGGCGTCAATGACACTGGTCTATAGTTCTTTGCTTGAGATCTGTTCCACTCCTTTATATATAGGGACAATGTTTGCTCTTTTCAAGATGCTCAGTATTTCCCCACTGTCTAGGGATCTCCTCCATATCCAGTATAAAGGTGTAGCTATTTCATTTTTACAGTTTTTATTCAGTATTGCGTTCCATTTGTCTAGACCTGCAGCTGAATGTGGTTTCATTTGTCCTATAGCTCTCACTACATCTTCTGGGGTAAAATCAAAGTCTGTTATACACTCTCATTGCAATTTCTCTTCAAAGAATGCATCTATGTCAGGTATCGCTTTGTCACTTTTTGGGGTACTGAAATCTGATTCATACTGGCTCTCAATGTTTCGGATATTTCTTTTGGATCGTCGGTTAGTTCATTATTTCTCTTCCTTAAGGGTTCCAATAGCGGCGCGCGTTTTTGTTTTCCTTTTCGCATCGCTATAGAAGTATTTTGGATTTTCCTTTATTGCTTCTATCGCCTTTTTCCTCTTCCCTCTCTATATGGTCATTAATCAGGCCATGTATTTCCCTATCGATACCCTCCAGTTTTTCTTCTACTATTTTCCTGGCATCATCTCTGCAGTCGCCTAACTTCACCTCCACTCTCTTTTTTTTGCGGAATAGTCTTCTCTTTTGCCTCTCTAGTCAGCTCCTCTTTCCTTTTAGATGTGATTTAGGAGCATATTTTTCAAAAATCTCAGCATTTCTTCTTCCATGGTTGTTAGCACTCCAGTTGTTTTATTCTCTAAAACTGTTCTCCACTTTAATTGGGTCATGTGCGATCTGATTGCCTCCAAAGGACGGCACCAGATGAGTCGGGTGTACCTGGATATGTACGGTGGAGAGCACAAGCAACTCGCTCCTCCACCAAGCCAGACCTAGAGGCGTGGCCACCAGCTTGATCTCCGTGTGAAGAGAGACCAACGCATGAAACAGAAACAAAGTTAAACACGTCCGCCAAACCGAAAAGATTCTTTTTTATATACTGTATATATACAGTGTATACTGTATATACAGTGTGTCCGTAAAGTCATGGTGGGATTTTAAATAGCTATATTATTGCAACGAAACATGATAATGAGATGAAAAAAAGGCAAATTGAAGAACAACTCTAAAAGAATAACTTTATTGAACGTAGTTCGATATGGGCTCCTCTGGTAGCCCTGCAGACATCTAGGCGGTGATGTCTGTCCGTAAAGTCATGGTGGGATTTTAAATAGCTATATTATTGCAACGAAACATGATAATGAGATGAAACAATGCCAAATTTAAGAACAACTCTCAAAGTTGTATCTTGTAGTTAGTCTAGGCTAAGCTTAACCTTTATCTCGTAGTTAGTCTAGGCTGTCCACATGCCTATGTTGAACATGAGCGTAATAGCCCGAAAGTTAATGTGTGGTGTGCTCTAGCACGAGATCGAGTGATTGGCCCATTTTTCTTCGCGGAACCCACTGTGACGTCACACAACTACCTCGCTATGTTGGAACATTTTGCAGTACCCCAATTTATTGACAATAATGTCATCTTTCAGCAAGATGGTGCTCCTCCGCACTATGCCAACGTTGTTCGAGAATTCCTTAATGAAAAATTTCCACAGAGATGGATAGGAAGAGGAGGATGGAAGCCATGGCCTCCACGCTCTCCGGACCTGACACCTTTGGACTTTTATTTGTGGGGTTACGTCAAGCAAAGCGTGTACAGTGTACCCATTAGGGATATTCATCACTTGCACGAGCGAATCACGGAAGCTATCGCATCCGTCACTCCTGATGTTCTTGGGCGTGTGTGGCTGGAATTGAATCACCGCCTAGATGTCTGCAGGGCTACCAGAGGAGCCCATATCGAACTACGTTAAATAAAGTTATTCTTTTAGAGTTGTTCTTCAATTTGCCTTTTTTTCATCTCATTATCATGTTTCGTTGCAATAATATAGCTATTTAAAATCCCACCATGACTTTACGGACACACTGTGTATATATATATGTATATGTATATATATGACCATAAATATATTAAGACAATGAATTCGCACACACATATATATATATATATATATATATATATATATATATATATATATATCATTAAAATTAACTTTAATGAGATGATTAGTCTTTGTACAGGAGAAAGATCTAAGCTCCGCCCCCCTGTATGTTCGGTCACGTGCCTCCTGCTACTACCTGGGCATATCTCCACTTTACGTGCTCAGTTGACCGTTGCAAGCCCTGAATATCAGACGTGTATTTTCCCATGTAGACAAAAAATAGTAATGGCTACCTTTAATATTGCCTATTCAACGTTTATGAAGTGGTATTCACCAAATTGTGAAGATGTGGTGGATACTCAAAGACTCCCTATTTCACCCTCCTTTGATACTTTTATGGCTACATTGAATCGTGCGAAGGAACAAGAGGTACAAATATTCTACGGCTATTCTGGCGAGGGCATTGTAGGAATTCGTGGTACAAGCGATGTATTGAAGTATGTTGTAGACCTAACCTTCATAAAAGCTTACATATACCGCGAAGTGGAGGAAACAACACGTGCAGAAGATAAGCAACGGTTATGGCTAATGAGTCTTGTTGATGAGTGATATGACAAGCAATATTATGTCATGTTACATCATACCAGGTACTCGTACCCTACGGTTGAGAATGTAACTCTTGTCATCATGGAAAATCTTAAGTATTTTTACCACTACATTAATATATATATCATGATGGGGTTTGTAGTGAGGTTGTGGCCAAAGGTCAGCGTGAGTTTTTAAAAGAATTTAGAGACGAGTATCGTCTGCTAAGCAAAAAGGAAAAATATGGGCATACGTTTCTCTCAAATAGTGCACCGGAGTGTGAATAAAATGTGTTTAGTTCGTGAAAATCCCCCTGAACGAAAATGTCTGGTGCGCATTCTATGGAGTGGGAGTGATAAAACATTAAAATCAGTATTGCTTCATGTATCGGAAAATTTCTCAAAACACCTACCCAGTATAATGGGTTACAAGTATCCACGTTGGAACAACGCCGTACACGTTTCATCAGCTGATGGTGTGACTCGCTCCTCCCGTCCAGCCGATCCGCCCACCTGTGGCTCATCGTCATCTCAGAGCTTGAACCGACTGAACGTGCACTCCTCGAATACGATGGGACTTCCTTTCAGCAGCATTCTTAATGCCGGGTACGATGTTTCCGTGACGAAGTCGTTGCGCGTGTTCAGGAGTAAAAACGGTGCAATTAACTATGTACTTGAAACGACTTGTAGACAAACAAACTCTGGTAAATGGAATGTTGTTTATTTAAGTGTTGAGGAAATGAATAGCATCTTCGTGATAGTTGAGAAGTGGAGTGAAGATCATTATAAAATACCTGTAGGTATAGGCACAGGAAGAGAACAGATTAGTGATAGCACATCATATGCCATTGTTTGTACGTTCTGTATAAATAGCAATCAGCCATGCATTGATATACGATTGATGTGGAAGGATGCTTCCGATAATAACGTTCTTGCTCCTACGCGAAACTGTTTCATCCTCAACAGAACGTTTGAAATCGTCGGTTTCCGCAAGCTGAAGCCTATATTAGACGCGGGTGTTACGGATATGCTTTATTTTGATACGGTTCTTGAATACGCGTACACCGCTCTACTCAATGGGTTTACCGAGTGTAGAACTGAACAAAGTGAGAATGGTCTGGAGCTGAATGCTTATTTACTGTAAAAGGTTTAGACTCTTTGAAATATCGTGAACTTTGGTACAAAGCACTTGAGCGATACAGGGCTGAGCTCACCTACACCGTTCACCCCGAAGAACTGTTTCTTTATATAATGAGCAACTGTCGTTACGACTTAGATTATTTCAACTGCCGCTATGAATTGTGAAGAAGAGTTCACGATTGAAAAGCTCGGGTGGGTATGAATAAACCCTCGATTGGAAAGGAGAGTTTGCATAAGTTTGTGTAAACTTGAATTTAATAATGATGTTGTGACTAACGATGACCTCTTTGTGCGTGCTTTTGAATGTATTCGTTTAAAAATAACTTCCGAACCTAGTGTAAAGTGGGTACAAAAGTAGTATTGAACGATATGAAGGCCATTTTACTTCAAATATAGGCATCCCTATAACTTGAGCGGTGAAATAATGTTAAATCGTATTTACTGCGTAGAGCAAAGCAATAATGATGTGACTGTAGAATCGATTATGTGCGAGTTTAGTGTTTTAGTTAAGCGCAGTTGAACATAAAGTATTTTGATTTGTATTTATTTTCAATTTATTTAATTATTTAATATAATTGTATGCATATATATATATATATATATATAAATATATATATATATATATATATTATATATATATATATATATATATATATTATATATACACCGGTGTATATATCCTGTACTATTCTTCATGATTATATTCCAACGTTTTGTATTTCTTATATTATTTTTTTATTTTATTTTATATATTCTTCATTCGTATTTCTTATACTATTATTATTATTTTTGATCATATATATTCCATCATTTGTATAGGATTGTACGGGGCTAAAATAAACCTTAGCCCCCCCCCCCGCCCATGGCCTAAACCATTAGAGGTACAGTAAAACTAAACATACCTTACAAAAGAGAATTTAATCCTGCATTTAATGAGAACCAATTAAAACTTGATGTTCCCGCCATTGGCTTCCAAGACAGCCTGAATTCGCTTTGGGTAGCTTGCCAAAAGTGAAGTGAATTGATCTTGATCGTTACGCAAATTTGCTAAAACAGTTTCAATGTGTTGCGTCATTGTATCCTTCGAAAATCGATTTGCTGCAGGTTCTTGAAACAAGAGACATTCAACCTTGTCCTTTATAACTGATCCAATGTGTTCACAGACGTTCAGGTCAGGAGAATTTCCTGGCCATTCTTCATTTCCAAAGAAATCGATCTCATGGTTCCGCAACAACTGTTGAATGGCTAATGCCTTAAAGCAGGGGGCCTTATCGTGCAGAAGTGTGACCTGATCGACATCCATAACATTGTTTGGGTTTCTTAGAAAAGGAATGACATGCTGGGATAGAATAATATCACGAAAATACTGTCCATCCCAACTCTGACCATTTGGCTTCAGCACCCACATGAGCTTCTTTGCAGTGAACAAAACAAACACACCAACACAGTCTGGACTTTTTAATAATTCGCAATAATGTTCATTGTCATCGATTTCATCTGGTGTTGTGGCCCACACTCGATCATTTTGGTAGTTAGGCCGACGTGTTACGTAAGCAAAAAATTCATCGGAGACAGCTAAATGCATGAAATCATCCACATCCCAATCTTCAAGATAATGGGCAAACCACATTCTGTCATCGATGTTAAGTTGAGTTTTTCTTGGCTTTGGAAGTTCATGCCAAGGCTTTAGAACTTGCCTATGACGGTACAGTCAAATGATCTCACCACTAATGATCTTTCCTCTCAACACTTCGATCTCTCTAGAAAGTTTAGCACAGTTGTTTTTCCGCTTACGCGTACCCCTTTTAATGATGTCCTTTGTTTCCTGAGAGAGTGGCAAATTTGGGAGCCCAGATTTGGTTGTATCCATTTCACATTCATCCAAAGTTTTATTCCAATTTCTTTTGACGAAGTCCTCACTTCTTCGCAACTTTTTGGCAACCCATGAACGTGTTATAAAGGTGGCTCCAGCATCACGAGCTTCCCGAAATGTTATTGCTCGTATGCGATCTATCACACGTTGCCTCTCCGAATCACCAATTAATTGAGAAGCCATTATATTATCACTTTATCAGCTAGAGTAATTTTAATACCTGCAATAAATAAAGAATTTTATATATTTTTATAATCACTAAAAACTATTTCGATATAAGTAAACATGTAAGCTGCAAATGAAGTGGCTAAGGTTTTTTGGAACCCCTTATATTTATTTTCTATATATTTCGTGAAATTTATTCCAATAATTCGTCTAAATAAACAAAACGATGTAATGGTATTTTATTTTATTCTTTTGGTTGTATATATAAACGATATTATTTAATTATATGTATACCAAATGGCTGACTATGCCTTAACTACCTCTGGTTAGCTTCCGCCCGAAATGTTCATTCTGACGAAGGTCAAGCTTTACACTCCACCTTAGACCTACAGTTTAACGTGGAATCCGAACCACGCCCCACCATCAGCCTAGCGTCTAGGCCACCCAGGGTACCCATTTATCTACCAACCACCTTCTTTATTGTATGGAAGGATGAACAGCTGGGTTTTGCTGCGCGCCGGCTGCAGTCACCGGGTCTCGAACCCGGGGCCGATGGATTCGTAGTCAGCGACGCTAACCACTACACCACCGATGCGCTTATATATATATATAAATATATATATACATATATATATATTTTTATATATATATTTGATTAAATTCCAATTGTTGAGTACTCCCGATGTGTGTGTGTGTGTGTGTGTGTGTGTGTGTGAATTGCCACTTGCAATCTCTACCACGAGGGTTTCAAATATTTGCATTATTAATATATATTTCCAGTCATACTATTCTCGGCTTTCCCAAGATTCCCGACTTGTGGATTTGGTTATATATATGGGTGTGTGTGTGTGTGCGCGTGCGTGTGTGTGTGTGTGTGTGTGTGTGAGTACAGCTCTCAGAATTAACTCTCTCTCTCTCTCTCTCTCTCTCTCTCCTCTCTCTCTCTCTCTCTCTCTCTGTATAAATAGATTTTAAATTAATTTTACATTACAAAAGCACTAGTAATAATAACAATGAAAATAATATATAGTGTGAAGGAAGACGGAAACCGATTTTTAGACGAGATATGTGTCAAACCACATTCTATTCTAGCCTTTTCGAGTAACCTCGAGTTTTTAAGCCTATCGAATTTACCTCATTGCACTCTTGTCTTGGTTGGGAAGCGAAGTAATTTTAATGGAAATGTATTTTTTTTTTTTTTTTATACTTATCAGTTATTTAACTTTGATTTCGTGGAATTTTCTTTAGGAAAATATAGAATGATGATATAAAAGATTTAAGAATGTATATATATTATATATATAATATATATATATATATATTTGTAAAAATGAACAATGAATAATCCATATTCATTTTTACATGAGCCAAAGCCGAGTGATGCGACTTTGGATAGAATTTTTATTTGTTGCTTTCTATTTTTGTTTCAGTGTCACAACCATGCGACCTACCATTTCTATGGTTTGGTCGTGTCCATATTTCCATTTTTATTTGTTATAGAATTTGTTATAGTTGATTGTGGTTGTCTTGCATCTCACCCTCGTCCCTAGATTATGCATGCACATTGCATATAACAGGAGTGGAACCCGTAGTTGTGCTTCTTAGTCCTTGATACCCACTCTTTGTCTTTAATTCGTTTCTTTTAGGTTCTCCCAAATAATGACTTACAGTTACACTGTACGTATGACATAGTTTGAATGGCTGTGACGTCATGAAGTAGCTTAATTCCCTTCACATTTTCCCGTCATTAATTTCCCTTCATCATATCTCTAGTATTCAATGTATGAAAATTCTTTAACATAATAATAAAGACTGTGCACTCTATAAGTATAAATACAACTATTATTCGACCATATTCCCCTCCCATACGTCCATATCTTATCTTGACATTGTCCTATATCAGTTTTATTAAATATTAATTTTGCTCGTGTCAGTCTATGAAATGCAAAACTTTATACATTCGTTCGAAATCATCCAAATACGTTCTCGTGTATTATTTTTTTTATTTTTTTTACTTTTTATTTTTAATTATTTCGCCTCCCGCAATGAACTCGAAAATGCTGAGACAAGTGATCAAATTCCGCTCATCGCAGCATAAATCGAACATCTGAAAACGAAAGACCTCTTGTCCCTCTGATTTCAGATTTATAACTTATAATCATGTGTGTCATGTTGTGCATAAATTATCTCGTATGTGCCCATGTACTTTGTGTTATATAAATATAAAAATAAATATAAAAACACTGTAAGAATTGTAAACGACGTAATGTACTTTAAAAGGAATTGTAATTAACGATACTAAGTGAAATGTGAAATAATCCATAATCGTAATCATAATTGTAATAAACCAAAATTAAAATGTACTCAGTAATGTACTTAAATTGTACTCATGTACTACTCCGAAATTATATCGCCTTCAGAAATGTATACTCGGCGAAAATACGATTAGTTTTTATTTTGTTTTTTTAATTTTTGTTTGGAATCTTTCATCTGATCATGTGTTTAAAAGGGGGGAAACTTAACCTTCAAACTGCATTCCCCCAAAATTTAGATTATATGTATAAAGCATGTAATTGTAAAAGTCACTTCACTTCACTTCTTCTGCCTCTTAGACTACACTCCCTTGTTAGCAGCCTCGCTGCGAGGAGGGGGCAGAGACCCCTTGCCTCCTTAAATTTTTAGATTCCGACCTGAGCCATGGTCGAAACAGGTCGAACCTCTACCCCTGTAAATTCAGAGCACTATCTGCACATTTTTAAAAGTAATTACAGTGAGAGAAACTTTTTATTTTTCCCCTTCGAGTTGAGCTCTCTTCCGAGAACTTAGTAAATAGAGAAAATAGTTCCCGATAAGTTATAAAAATAAAATCGGCAAACCGACAGAGAAAGTATCAGAGTATTATAGAAAGAGAAGAATTAACAACTGTCGACCCTATAGCGAGAGAAAGAAATTAGAATATTATAGAAGAAAAGTATCGCGAGAAAATATCCGTTGCTGCCTTCCAACCAGAACCCCCGTCGATTCGAACCACCCCAGGGCCATAGACGGAGGGGTTATAACATATATATACAGTGCCCGCGAAAAGTATCCGATCACTCAAGAAAATACAATATTTTCCCTTGATATTCAGAGACACGTAATTCACTTTCTATTTGTTCTAGCGACATCTGGTAACTTTGAGGTTGCTCGCTGATATGAGAGCTATCCAACGCATTCTCAAATTAGTGTTCTGGTAGCCTTCGTTGCGGGTGGCTGTGTCTCAAATTTGTCAGATTTCACTGTTTGTGTAAATTTCTTGATTTTTTTTTTTTTTTACAGAAAGTGGTGTAAATAAAATTTATATATAATGTGTGCTAAAAAACAACTTAAGAGTGATTGTCGAGGTGCTATTGTTGCTTTGCATGCATGTGGGAAATCACAGAGACAGATAGCTAAGGAATTAAACATATCCCAAAGTACCGTTAATTTATGGGTTTCACGTGCTAAGAACAATGGTGGCCTAACCACGCCAGTCCCTAAAAAACGATCTGGCAGACCGAGAAAAACAAATTCGCGAACAGACAAACTTATGAAACGTTTAGTATTGAAAAACCCAACAATAACTGCGAAAGAAATAAAATTTAATATGAATAATTTGTTATCTGGTGTTTCTGAACGAACTATCCAGGAGCGGCTCCAAAAAGAACTCGGATTACCATCTCGCCATGCTGCTAAGAAACCGTTCATTAATGAAAAAATGCGTAAAAAACGTGTCGCATTTTGTAAAAAATACATTCATTGGACTGTTGATGACTGGAAGAAGGTTTTATTTAGCGATGAGTCGACATTTTTGACATTCAGAAGTTGTCCAAAAAAGGTTCGCCGGCCTATTGGCTCAAATAGGATGGACCCTAAATACACCCTAAAGACAATGAAACACCCTCCAAGTGTGATGGTTTGGGGTTGTTTCGGTTACTATGGGCGTGGAAACTTATATTTTCTTCCGAAGAACACAACTATGAATGGTGCACGGTATTTAGCAATGCTACAGGATAAACTTCCAATGGCAATGGCAATCCAAAGGACAAAAACATACATGCATGATGGTGCACCATGTCACAGGGCCAAAATAGTGACAAAATGGATTACTGACAATAAATTTGATATTTTGGATTGGCCTGGTAATAGTCCAGATCTCAATCCGATAGAAAATCTGTGGCTAATAATAAAAAATAAGGTTGAATGCCACGACACTGGCTCAGTCGAAAAATTACAAGAGGCCATCAAAAAGGTATGGTGCAAGGAAATATCAGTGGAAGTTTGTCAAAACTTGATTAAATCCATGCCAAAACGTCTAGAACAAGTCATCCAAACCAAAGGACAGATGACAAAATACTAATATAAGGTTAGTATACATTTAAACATTGTTTTTTATGTAAAAAATACAAATTTCAAGGGTGATCGGATACTTTTCGCGGGCACTGTATATATATATATATATATTATATATATTATAAAGTGTGTATTGATTTTTTTGCTGCTTGTATTTTCTGCATTTGTTTTTTCCTTAATTTCAGATTAATTGTATTTCTTTTATTGTTAATATTGGGGATCGTTTAAATAATTAACTCTCTTGCTGAACAAATTTAAAGAGAAAGTCACTCTTGCCTTTAATAAATAAAGAATTAAAATAAATACTGGTATCTGGCAACTCACCCTAATAAGGTACACCTGAACATAATTGAAATATATATGGGTATCTGGCAACTCACAACCCTCTATATAACAGCTGTTGAGCCCCTGGACGCTCATTATGCGATGGACTCCGATGGAATAAAGAACTCTCTCCTCTCTCCTTCTTAGGTGAAGGCTTAGGTTAGGTTTCCCTTTGGGGGGTGAGGACATCCCAACTTCCTCCCCAAAGACCCTCCTCCTTCTCCTTTCTCTCCTTCTCTTAAGTTAAGGTTACCCCTTTGGGGGAGGTTATCCTCCCTTCTCCCCCCAAAGCCCCCTCCCCCCTTTGCAGCATGATTTGTTGCATAACCCCTTCCCCTTCATTGCATAACCCCACACCCCACCCCTTTGCACCGTTCATCAACATTGCATTGCAACATTACAACATTCTTGCACTCTCCCATTTCGCGGTCATACTACTAAACTAACGAAAATATTACGACTTAACCTAACCAATCGTCAATTTATATATGTACTGTGTGTGTGTGTGTGTATATATATATATATATATATATAATTGACGATTGGTTAGGTTACGTCGTAATATTTTCGTTAGTTTTAACGTTTTATTTGATTAGGTATACGCGGACAAAGTTGGGGAACACAAACTACACTAGGATAATGTAGGGGAACGTAAACTACACTAGGATAATGTAGGGTATGATGATTTATATTCGGTTTATTTTTGAAAATGAGTATTGTTTCTAAGTGGAGTGGATCGTGTTTATTGGCTTTAGCAATTATTCAAAAATTAATAGATTTAATTGGGTGGTTTGACTGATGGGAGTGGAAACGTATATGTTATTGGGAGGGATTTGTAAGTCTATTATTAGCGCGGCTACTAATAATAGACTTACAAATCCTTCCCAATCGCATATACGTTCCCACTCCCATCACTTAGACCACCCGGTTAAGTCCAGTAAAAGATTAAGGAAGATCTAACGTCGTCGGTCGACCCAAGGAGAACAATGCCACACGACCTATAGTTTTTTCCCTTCTACTTCAGTTGGAGAGAGTTTCTTACCTTAACCCTCAGGAATTTTTAAGTACAGCCTAGTACTAGGCGTAAGATAGAGGTGCTGTATCATAGTATCTCCCCTACAATTTCTCCAGATGTTATACTTATGGAGATTTGGTCAAGGAACTCCACTGTAGATTTCTTTACTGCCCCTGTCGCTCCCACCACTATTGGGATGATCTCAGGTTCTACATTCCACATTCTCCTTATTTCATGTTTGAGTCTCTGATATTTTAAGACCTTTTTCCTTTCATAGTAGCCACATTCCAGTCCACTGGGACTCCAGTAGTATGGTTGCAAAAAGGGAGAGTGCAATGGCAATGTTGCAAATGGTAATTCACTGGTCGACAAAATCGAATTTTTTATTTGTCACATGAACAAAAATGGGTGGATCTTATAGGTTTTTACCGCTGAGTTCAAAAATGCCCTCAAAATTTTTCTATCATCCACCAATATTGAGTGAATCGAAAATGAAATTTGGACTAATTTATAGGCGTAATAACAATATCAAAGTAGAAAATGCATATTGAATTCACCTAAAATGTGGCTACTGATGATTTACGCTTGTATTTCGCCTCTGGGCCATCCCTTGACAATGTCCAGCAGTAGTCATCCAACATGCTGGGGCTCCACTTGCCCTGGTATCGCTTCTCCATCGTGGATATTTGTTGATGAAAGCGTTCCCCATGCTCATCACTAACATCGCCTAAGTTTGTTGGGAAGAAGTCGAGATGTGAGTCAAGAAAATGAATTTTCAACATGTTGCACCCCACGTCTTTGTAGGCCTTCAGAAGTTCTTCAACAAGTGACTCTTAATTTTCGGAGTGAATTTTCCGAGGAAATTTGTGTTCACTACTTTAAATGCTCTCCAAGCTGCTCCTTCAACTTCACTTAGAGTTTCATCAAACGCGCTGTCGCTCATGATTTCTCTAATTTTCGGGACCACAAGTATCCCTTCTTTGATTTTGACCTCGCTGATCCTCGAAAATTTCTGTTTCAAATAGAGAACCCCCCCCCCTGCCATTTTGATCCATAGCCTTAACAAAATTTTCCATTAAACCAAGTTTAATATGTAGTAGTGGCAAATAACTTTTTTGGATTAAGAAGAGGTGAACTGGTGAGATTTTTATGCCCTGGAATCAACGCTTGTCGAAGTGGCCATTGTTTCTTTGAGTAATGGCTTTCCCGTGCTCTGCTGTCCCATTCACAGAGGAAACAACAGAATTTCGTATAACCCAGTTGTAAACCAAGAAGAAGTGCAATCACTTTCAAATCTCCACAGATATGCCAAGAGTATTTATCATATTGGATATGTTTCACAAGCAGGTGCATATTGTTGTATGATTCCTTCATATGTACGGCATGTGCTAATGGAACTGAAGGGTATTTATTTCCATTATGGAGTAATACAGTTTTTAAACTCAGCTTCGAGGAATCAATAAATAGGTGCCGTTCGTTTGGATCATGTTGTTGGCCAAGGGTTTTCATGAGAAGGTAGAAAGTTTCTGTGATGCTTGCGGTAAAAAGATATCTTAGTGCCTTTTTCTTGAAGATTCCAACCTTTCAACCTGGAAGGCGAAAGTTCGGATTGATCTTTTGACAATTTCAGATCACAGACAAGCTCGCTCAGGTCTGCTTGAGATATTAAGTGAGGCTCTGTCGATAAACAAGATGGTTCAAACATTGGATCAACATAGTCCGTCAGTAAACCATGTTGAGCTTCGTCATTACCATTGTACATCAATTTCATTTTCATCATCTAAACTCCACGTTTCCGGTGGCCTTGGTACTGGCAAATGTTTATTATGTAAAACAGGCCTTATGGCTGATGGTAAATTTGGGTATTGTACCATATGTTTAGATTTCGCAGTAATGTCTAGTATATTTGTTAAGCAGAAATAACAATCCGTTAAATGGTCTTTCGGTTCTCTCCATATCATCGGAACAGCAAACGGCATTTGACGAGACCCATTTAGCCAGCCTCTCAGAAGTCTTAAACACGTAATACAGCATATATGAGGTGCCCAGCCACTGCCCACGTCTTGTTCTGATCCCCTACCTTGCAACCAAAATAAAGTTCGTATGCTTTTTTGACGAGAGGGGTGAAATTTCGCCTTTGAAATTTAAGTGTTAATTAACTCTCTGCACACATAACAGAAACAGTTTGGGTGGTTGACACACTTGCGTAGCATTCTGTCATGAAACAATATGAACACACTGACAAAAAATTATTAAGGAAAATCACGAATAAAATGCACGATGTTCACTGAGTGAAATCAAATGAGTAACTGACAAATAAAAGTCAACAGTGACGTGTAGCAACTTATAAGCAGAGGAAGAGGAAGGGGCAGACCCCGCCCCCTTCCTATTCTCACTCAAATCCTAAGTAATGTAAATTCGTGTGTCACTCTAAAACTGCGGGTGATAGAAAAATTCTGTTTTCATTTTCGTAATCAACGTAAAAAATTACACATAGTTCAAGTAAAAATATCTCTGTGACAAAAACTTTGTTGACCAGTGATATAATCAATGTTGCAAGCCACCCCCTTCCCCCTTTGTTGCAAGCCCATAACCCTCCCTCCCCCTTTTGTTGCAAGACCCCCTTTTTGTTGCTACCCCCACCCCTATCCCCCCAAAGGGATATCCTAACCTAAGAAGGAGAGAGAGAGACCATCCTTCGCCTGGATCCACCAGACGCATAATAAAGCTCTTGGTCTTTGCACTTGGCTCAGAATGTCCTAATCAGCCAGTTGGCTTAGAAGGCGTAAATGGCTTGTTCAGGTGTACATTATTTTTATATTTTGAGTTGCCAGATTGCACTATTTATTTAATTAAAGCATATATTCTTGACAGTTGGCTTAGAAGTCTTAAGCAGCCAGTCGGTTTAGAAGGCGTAACCAGCCATTTGGTATACATATATATACTTATTTAATTAAATAATATCGTCTATATATACAACCAAAAGAATTAAATAAAACACCATTACATCATTCTGTTTATTTAGACGAATTATTGGAAATAATTTCATGAAATATATAGAAAATAAGTACACAATCAAATTAGTTCATTCTATACATAGTTTAAACGAGGAATATATACAGTAAAAATAATAATAATAGTATAAGAAATACGAACGAAGAATATATATATATTATATATATACAATCAAAAAATAATAATAGTATAAGAAATACACAAGTTGAACGAAGACTATCGTCTGTCAATAAACATTTTCATTTACATTTCATATATATATATATATATATATATATATATATATATATAATCAAAAATAAAAAAATAAAAAAATAATAATATTAGAAATGCAGTTTTAAACGATGGAATATAATCATCAAAATAATAGTACAGGAGAAATTTATATACACATTTATATTAAATAATTGAATATATAGAAAATAAATATACTGCAAAACCCTCAAAATACATACACTTTATGTTCTACTGCGCTCAACTAAACCACTAAACTCGCACGTGATCGAGTCTACAGTTACATCATTGTTGCTTTGCATTATGCAATAAATACGATTTAACATTTTTTCACCGCTCAAGTTATAGGGATGCCTGTGCTCGATGTAAATGGCCTTCATTTCGTTTAATACTATTTTTGTGACTACTTTACCTTCGGTTGGCAAGTTATCTTTAAACACGGACAGAATACAATCAAAAGCATGCACAAAGAGGGCGTCGTTAGCCACAACATCATTATTAAATTCAAGTTTATAAACACTCCTTTCCAATCGAGGGTTTATTCTTACCGATCCGAGCTTTTCAATCGTGAACTCTTCTTCACAATGCATAGCGGCAGTTGAAATAATCTTCTAAGTCGTAACGACAACTGCTCATTATGTAAAGAAATAGTTCTTCAGGGTGAACGGTGTAGTTGAGCTCAGCCCTGTACCGTTCAAGTGCTTTGTACCAAAGTTCATGATATTTCAGAGTCTAAACCTTTTAAATAAGCTTACAGCTCTAGACCATTCTCGCCTTGTTCAGTCCTACACTCGGTAAACCCGTCGAGCAGAACGGTGTATGCATATTCAAGAACTGTATCAAAATAAAGCATATAACATATGCGTCTAATATAGGCTTCAGCTTGCGGAAACCGACGATTTCAAACATTCTGTCGAGGATGAAACGGTTTCGCGTAGGGACAAGAACGTTATTATCAGAAGCATTCTTCCACATCAATCGTATATCAATGCATGGCTGATCGTTATTTATACACAACGTACAAACAATGGCATATGAGGGGGTATCACTAATCTGCTCTCTTCTTTTACCTCCACCTGCAAGTATTTTATAACAATCCTCATTCCACTTCTCAACTACCACGAAGACTCTATTCATCTCCTCAACACTTAAATAAACAACGTTCCGTTTACCAGAGTTTGTTTGTCTACAAGTCGTTTCCAGTACATAGTTAATGGCACCGGTTTTACGCCTGAACACGCGCAATGAATTCGTCACGGACACATCATACACGGCATTGAGAATGCTGCTCAAAGGAAGTTCCATCGTATTCTATTGTGAGGAATGCACGTCCAGTCGGTTCAAGCTCTGCAATGACTATGAGCCACAGGTGGGCGGATCGGATCGATGGGAGGTGTGGAGGAGTGAGTCACACGATAAGCTGATGAATCGTGTATGGTGTTGTTCCTACGTGAACGATTCATGTGGATACTTGTATCCCATTATAGTGGGTAGGTGTTTTGAGAATTTTTCCGAAACATGGAGCAATACCGGTTTTAATGTTTTATCAATCCCATTTCACAGAATGCGCACCAGACATTTTCGTTCATTTCCACGAACTAAACACATTTTATTCAAACTCCGGCACACTATTTGAGAGAAACATATGCCCATATTTTTCCTTTTTGCTTAGCAGACGATACTCATCTCTAAATTCTATTAAAAACTCACGCAGCCACAACTTCACTACAAACCTCGTCATGATATATATTAATGTAGTGGAAAAAGTACTTAAGATTCTTCATTATGACAAGATTTACATTCTCAGCCGCAAGGTACGAGTACTCGGTATGATGCAGCATGATATAATACCGTCTGTCACACCACTCATCAACAAGACTCACTAACCATAACCGTTGCTTCTCTTCTGCACGTGTTGTTTCTTTCACTTCACGGTATGTGTAAGCTTTTATAAAGTTTAGTCCTACAACATAGTTCAATACATCGCTTGTACCACGAAATCCTGCAATGCTCTCACCAGAATAGCCGTATAGTATTTGTACCTCTTGTTCCTCAAGCTTCACACGGTTCAATATAGCCTTAAAAGTATCAAAGGAGGGTGGAATAGGGAGTCTTTGAGTATCCACCACATCTTCACACTTTGCCGAATAGCACTTCATAAACGTCGAACACGCAGTGTTAAAGGTAGTCATTACTAATTTTCTTCTACGTGGGATTTCTTTAAATGCACGTCTGAGATCCAGGACTTGCATCGGTCAACTGAGCACGCAGGGTAGAGATATGTCCAGGTAGTAGCAGGAGACACGTGACCATTGATCGATCATAGAGGGGCGGAGCTTAGAACCTGGTAACGTTTCCTATAGGTGTTACGGCACACCTTCGTACCCCTAAGTTCCTTCACGTCCCCCTTCTGCGCCCGAAAATTGTGGGTCCCTACAATTAGTTGGGGCGGCTGGTCGCCCTCGCCTTCCAAGCACACTAGATCCTTCAACGATTCAGAGTTAACGACCCGCCGATTCGCCTGGTTGAGCGTGATACCCTTAGCGATCACGATATATTTCATATACTCCCCACCCTCACCCATACCCCATAGGTTTTTGGCCCTGTTGAGACAAAAGTGTCGGCGTATGCGATGTCTCCATACTCATCCTTGATCTCAGCAGTCAACTCTCCGAGTAAGTCACCAATAGGCGGCATGTATTCACCCTCCTTCGCTGTAAATATCACACTATCTGTATCAGCATACAGAACCCTCCGCCCAAGAGGATGCAATTGACCCCAAAGTTTGATGCGTGCGTATGTCGTTGTGAAGCTGGCTACAGGTATGTTTGTAACACGCGATGTGTCTGTGACCAATTTGGTAATGTTGTACTTTATTATGTTCGTATTACCTACATTCACTATCTCCATGACCTCTTTATCGGGAGCGTTGGCATAATCCCACACCTCGCAGGAAAAAGATTTAGGAATTATAGTCACTGGTGATTTAAAAGTAGCGAAACAAAGTACAGCAGCGGTCAATAAGGCGAACAAAGTGTTAGGTTTTATAGCTCGGAATTTTTAGTACAAATCGCGCGATATTATAGTTCCTCTTTATAAATCATTAGTTAGACCCCGTTTGGAGTACGCGGTCCAATTTTGGAATCCGCATATGTGTAAAGATATAGACAAAATCGAAAGAGTTCAAAGACGAGCAACTAAGATGATTCCGTCGCTTAGGTCAAAGTCGTACGAGGATAGGCTTAAGCAGTTAAAATTGACTACACTCGAGACTAGGAGGCTAAGGGGTGATCTAATCCAGGTTTTCAAAATTATGAATGGGTTCGATAACGTAGATAGAGATAGCTTTTTCGAACTATCTCAATATAATAGGACTAGAAATAACGGGTGTAAGTTGACAACTAGAAGGTTCGAGACAACAATTGCCAAAAACTTTTTTACGCACAGAATAGTAAATAGCTGGAATAGTTTGCCGGTAGAAGTAATTAGTAGCACGTCTATAAACATGTTTAAAAATCGATTAGACGCATATGTTGATAGATTGGGTATAGTTTAAGGTAGTAAAATTAAGGCTTTGTGGTGATAGATCTCACAGCTCAGCACAAGTGTTGTGGGATATAGGGAGGCAGCATCTTGGGTTAGGGGATACTCTCTGTCCTTACACACCCCATTTAAAGAGATTCCTCTGCCGAGCGGTGCCCCCCATAGTACTGTGAGGTATTGAAAAACTCATGATCTTCACTTGCCCCACAAACACCTTTAAATGGGAGACCCAAAATGGGTGCACACACATTTCTACATTACTGTACAGTCTTTACAGCCACACCTACACTTTTCCTCCTAAGTGTATATATTGTAATGTATATGGTTGTAAATTGTGATTTGGTCCGCAATTGATATGGACCGTGACTTATTTTTGGTTGGCAAGGTACTGGTAGTGATGGATACCGTAATGAAATTGACTGGATTCTTTGGATCTGATATATTTGCATGTCGGTTATAAATAGATATAGAGTGTAACATAATTGTGGATAGTAATCTATTATGACTTGATCCTCTGGATCGAGATTCTATCTTTAGTTTTTAATTGATAATTAATTAGTTTTAAATTGTTCTTATGTTCTTGTGGTTCGGAACCCACGTAAAATTGTAGATCCCCTCCGCCACCAAGGAGGACATACACAATACACAATTACGAACGCAGTTAGGTAGACCAGCCATGAGTGGATCCTAGGGTCTTTGTTGGTCTGAAACATTATAACATTATAACTTTGGGCTAGGTGAACGTTCCCCTTGTCTGTATGTTGATCCATTTAATTTTTATTCCAACAACCTAACTCTAGTCCTCAAATTAAACCCTGAAGCTGCGGAATACATTCCAAAAACGATGAGAGACTGACAGTTGAATTTGAAACCTAAATCGCAAGATATATTGGATAAAAATAAGCGCTGTGCAATAGATGCAAATGCAAATACTACGGGCGAGAGAGCTCCCGTTAATTCTCGAGCCGAATTTAGTCTCATAAAAGACGAAGGGAGTTCTCTGAAGTCTAAAAGTGAAGATAAATTGGTTACTGTACAGTTTATTAATGAACCTCTTAAAATCAACCACCCATATTTACCTCATACTGTTATAAGTAAATCACGATCATCATCAGATGCTGGTATGAATACTGCAAAAGTTTCGGAGCAGTATAATGTGCCTTCAACAAACAAACAAACAAAACATCTTTATTGCGGATCATTCACAATCCATAACCACTTAATCTAACATACAAGTACAATCTTACCTATACACTGAACTTAATACAAAAATAAGGCCAACATAGCAATTTAACCTAGCATACTGGCATATTGTTTGATTAATTATCTGACAATTTTATGTATATTGTTATTACATGAGGTATCTTATAACACTTATAACACTTATTGTAACATAGCCACTCATTATAACACAACTTAATATGCCTATATAATCTTTCTCCATTACAAAAATAAGGTATTGTAAACCGGCAGTTGCTGAACCAAGACTGCCATATAGGCAGGGGTGCAGTGCCAATTTTATAGGTGCCGGAGCTCTGGTGGGCCTGACAGAAGCCTGCCATTTCCTATCTTGTTTCTATATATGCCACACGATGACTAAGTATTTCGTGTTTGCACTCACTAATTATCATAAAATAAATATAATTATCAAGCAAATAAAGAAAAAAGAGCAATCATGTATTTTATCAATTTAAGAAGTTAAAACTACTTAGTGCTTACCAAATACCACCAGTGGGAAGTTTCACAATAATTTCCACAAAGGGTCAGGCGTGATATGTTTTCGGGGGTCTGAAGCAAGGGCTGATATTTCCAGATTGTATACAATTTCGATCGCAATGCTGGATGAATAGTTTGGTGAAAAATCAGTATACATTTTAGAGCTTTTTTGACTAATTTGGTTAAACGTTAGTTACAATGATACAAAGTTGCTCCAATATTAAATATGTAATTAAAATGCACAAATATTATTGGCATAATTGAAAATTGGCATCATTGAACAGGGCCCACAACGCTTAGCAGTGTTACTAGGAACAAAATTATAAAAATAACAGAAATAATGCTTTTAGTCACCTGGCTAAATTGAAACTCTCTCCCTTTCCCCCACCCCACCACCCACTTGCAGAGGTGCCGGAGCGGCGCTCCGGTGAGCTCCGGCAGCACTGCACCCCTGCATATAGGTGAGAGGTACACAGTATCTGAAGACCGGACATTGTACAATAACACATTAGAGCTGTTTTGGACCCAAGTAATGAAATTATATATATTCTTCCGGATTAACATTTGGCCGTTAGGTAGGTTACGCGTAGTAAACTGGCACTGCACCATTTTGGATCCCTACATAGAATACGAAAAATATTATTATGAGCAACAGAGAGTTTATTCATAACAGTTTTTGTATAGTTCCACCACAGATGGAATGCATACAATGCAGTACAGTAAGTTCTAAAAAGTTAAGTGTTAACTGATTCTAAACACATACCAAATTTCGTTACTAGCATGTTACCCTGTACATACAGCTTTTTACGTTGCCTCTCAATATCGAGTTCATCTCGCAGTTGTGAGTAATTACATGACTTTTTGCCCCATTATAGGTGATGTCATTTTCTATACCATATTGTTCACATATCTTTAATAGTACTCTCTTCCCATGGGGAGAAGATGACAGAGGAACAAAGTCACCAGCATATATTAAATGATTAATTTTTCCTTTCCAATTGCAGCTAGTTTTTAGTTCATTGGTAAGGTCATCCATGTATATACAGAAAGGATAGGGTGATAATATACCTCCTTGCCTAACACCATTAGTTACCTTAAAACCTGGTGATACAGTGCTTTTCCATCTTACAAACATGGTCTGCTCTGTATACCAGAATGCAAGTATCCTAAGTATATAATTAGGAACCCCTCGACACAAGAGTTTCTTGAAAAGTTTGTGATGGTTAACTCTATCAATTGCTTTTGATGCATCCGTAAAACAGGAATATACATTGCTACTTGACATCTTGTATTTTAGAACGGTTTCCTCTAGCAGTGATGGCGAACCTTTTTATCCAAGTGTGTCACTTGCATACATGCATTTTAAATTTAACTACAAAATCATAGATAGCTGACTTATTAATCGAAAGTACTAGGGCGTAGACGATTTATTGCAGTTTTTCATCAGAATACCAAACATTTTCAACATCCATCATGTGTCACCTGAAACCCTGCGGGGTGTCATAGGTTCGCCATCACTGCGTGCCCATGTTTCACTCTAAAGCCAAACTAATTGTCATAAGTCTGCAAGTATGTACTTATCTTATTATAAATGACATATTCAAACACCTTAGAAAGTATACTGGCAAGTGCTATTGGCCTATAATTATTCTTATCGCAGATACTAGCACCCTTATTTTTTAATAACTGGCAACAAGTTAAATCTAATACAAAGATATTGCAAGAAAACTCTACTGATAACCTTCTTCCGAGGAACCAGCCAGATTTAACGTCAACTGCTTCATGTACCGATTTATCTGATCATCGTATGATCTCTCGTATATCCGTCAAATATGAATAATTCAGAAGTTTCGGAACAGTGTAATGTACTTTCATCAATTAAATCCAGTTCATTGTCAGCACAAGGAAAAAGCTGCCTCAAAAATTCCGAGAGTAATCATAACATTGTTTGCAATGATGAAAGTGACTTTGGAAGTGATGATAGAAATAGGGTTGACAAAATTGAAGAGTTAAAAATCGTGAACCAAAGGTAGAATGATGAAATTGAAAAAGATTGGATTTTAAGTACGCACCAAAAGTTAAATTCTGTGATAATGTTCAAACTTATCCCGTTGTTGATTGCTGTAGAAGGGGCCCTTGGGAAGAGTGTGCTCGGGACAGATTAAGATTTCAGAGACGAATTGAGGAAACTGAATCTAGTTTAAACCCTGTATTAAATCCTGAACATCGGCAGAAAGTATTTAATAGATTGCAATCTTTAGAATGATTTCTTTTCATTTAGTTTTGTGATATTTAAAATATTTCACTTTTTTTCACTACCTATTGGACTCCATTGTATGAAGCTTATAAATGTATTGGAATTTATTATCGCTAAAGCAAACTACTTGAGTAATTCCATTTGTGCACGTTTACATTCTTTTAGACTAGTTAAAAATGTTTTTTTTTTCGCAACAAGTATGCTAGTTTTGAAGAATTTTAATCTCTGTTGTACAAATGCGGAAAAAGGTTCGTCAAAAACAAATAGCATTTAAAGGCAAAAGTTTACAAATAAGTAACTTTTGCACCTTTTATTTTTAAAAAAATAGTGTACGGTTTTCAAAATAAAACTAAAATGAAAAGTGATTTTGGCTTATTTTGATATTATATATATAAATATTTATTTATTTCTCGGCAAACTTTTTATTGCTGTAACTTTACCTTTCATTTGAAATTATGTAGGTTTCCAGTTTATGTATATATAGCCCACCTGATAATAACAACATCAATAGCCTTTAATTCACTTAGATAACATGTTATGCTAGTTCCATAAATCGAATACCATAGTTGTAGGTGACTTCAACATCACTTTGCAATCTGAAGCAATCTCTCATAAATTTTTAAACTTAATGAATTATTTCTATCTTAGTCACACTATTACCAAACCCCCTCGAATCTGCATCTATGGTAATCAAATAACAGAATCTACGATTGATAATATATTTGTAGATAGCAATGTCCTCGTAAATTCTGGAATTATAACCACAAACATCACTGATCATTTTCCTACTTAAGCTATATACAACATTGTTCGGGTCAAAACAACTAAATGATTACAGAATACTCTCAGAGATTAACAAAAGAAAATTTATTGGGGGCTGTAGAAAATATTCGATTTGACTGTGACGAACCTCTGAACAGGGTTGCTGTTTTTGGTACGAACGTACCAGAACTGGTACTTTCAACCCCTTGAAGTACGTTTGGTACGACTTTGAAAAAATCCAGTACTATTTGACGAAGTCAATTTCACGATAAAAGTATTTAGGGGTTTGTCAAATGAGAAACAATTCAAATCGTTTGAAAACGTTTTCGCATAGATTAGAGTAATGCCGACATTCAATGACTCAGTCCTCTTGAAATCTGCTTTGTGTGTATATCTACGTTCAAGTGAAATTTTCATGGTGTTGTTAAGAGTTATCTTTAAATCAGAAGCTTTAGAAATTGTTTTTCTAGTTGACCCTTTTACAATGAGTGGCAAAAGAAATGTAGAAGATAAATCTGATGATTCAGATAATAATAATGATGGTAAAGAGACACCACCTAAAAAAGCACGTTATCCTTGCTATGACCATAAATTCCAAGTTAAGTGGTTACACGAAGAAAGATTTAAATCCTTGGTATGTAGAAGTAAGAACAATAATGACAAAGCATTTTGCCCTGTGTGCAACTGCGAATTGGCAAGTAGTGTTATATTACTTGAAAGGCATAACAAAACTTGAAAGCAGTTGAAAAATATGAATTTGAAAAGGCAGTGTAAGAAGGTGACGAATTATTTGGAACCTTCTGTGTCTCCCTTATTTGAGAAGCAAGTTGCGTCCTCAGAATTGAAACTCTGCGCCTTTATTGCAGAGCATAATCTGCCAATTGCAATAATGGACAATTTACCTGGACTTGTTGTAAATGCATTTCCAGATTCAAAACTTGCAAAAGAAATTAAATGAGCTAGGACAAAGTCAACAGGTATTTTTCGGAATGTTATGGGTGATACTTACTTTACAAATCTTGTGTCACAGTTAAAGACCAGATTTAATGTATTTGCCCCATTCCTCTGCTGCTGCTGAAAGAATATTCTCACTAGTTAATAACATCAAAACAAAAACTAGATCTCGCGTTAAAACAGACACTCAATGACTTATTACATAGTAAGAATTTGCTGCAAGGTACTAGTTGCAAGTTATGGCAGCCATTAGAAGAACTACTTAAAAAGATGATGATTAGGAACTGGCGTGTGAATGAAGAATTGGATGAAGAGGAAACTGCAAGGTTTTAATAAAATTAGGTAGGTTTTATGCATTTTTTTTTTCATTTCGTACCTTTTATGATTTTCTGGTACTTTTTGTCTGCCTGATTTAGTACCTTTTATAAAAGTTGAGTGGCAACCCTGCCTATGAATGACCCAGATCATATATTTCAGCTCTTCTATGACACCTTATTCCATATTTTTAATATTTGCTTTCCTTTAAAGGGAAAAACAGTTTCGAGCAAAGGTGTCGCAAATCCATGGATCACTCCAGGAATTATCACTTCAATAAAGAGCAGAGATAAATTAATCAAATTGCAATTACAAAGCAAAATTCTTAAAATACAATATACTCTATACAGAAACAAATTAACTAAAATAATCAAAATTGCAAAAAATAGCTATTATAACAATCAATTTTCCAAACATAAAGGAGACATGAAAAAGACTTGGACAACCATAAACAGGCTTCTCGGAAGCCAAATTAAGAAAAATTCAATAGAGAAATTAAATGTTGATAATAAAGAAATAACTGATGATACTTCTATTGCAGACTATTTAAATATACATTTTACTTGAATAGCGGATAAGCTCGCTCACAATTACTAAATAATGATCACTCACCTCTAGAATATATGACACCCAGCCCACTAAATTCATTTTCTTTTGTTCTAGCTACCTCTACTGAGATGCGGAATATTGTTGGTAAATTAAAAATACAAAAATAGCATTTATAACATTCCTGTACCAATATTGAAACTTGTTAAAATATCTGTAACTTTGGGTAAAATTATCAATCAAAGTATTTCCAAACGAATATTCCCATCAATGCTAAAGACTAGTTGTATAGCAACCCTTTTTAAAGAGGGTGACCTAGACTAGCAACAAATTACAGGCCGGAGTGTTCATTATCTGTGTTCAGCAAAGTTTTTAAAAAATTGTAAAAAGTAGAATGTAGCGATATTTAGAATCCTACAATTTATTATCCCCAAATCAATACGGCTTCCGTAATAATAAAACAACGGAAGTGGCTATTTTAAATCTTATACAAATTGCAAATACCGCTAAAGAGAATAAAGAAATAATGATATCAGTATTTATGGATTTGAATAAGGTGTTTGATGTAATAGATCATAATATTCTACTTAATAAATTATATTGTTACGGCTTTAGAGGAGCAATCAGTAATTGGTTTAAAAGTTATTTGTCCACTAGATATCATTTTGTATCAATAAATGAGGAGTGTTCCACTAAAGCGCTTGTCAAACATGGTGTGTCACTGGGCCCAGTTCTGGGTCCACTGTTATTTTTATTGTATATAAATGACCTTCCACGCCCATTTGATATACTAAACTTCATAATGTTTACAGGTGATACAACTGTCTCTTTTTCTTCCAAAGATGTTAATTCAGCTAAGAATATATTTAATTCAGAATTTATCAGTGTAATAAAATGGTTGACCGCCAATAAACTCTTCCTGAATATCATTAAAACAAATTTCATGATTTTACTAACAAAAGAAATGTATATCTTGATGAACTTAATGTTAATGAAATCGCTATAAAGGAGTGTACTGTAACAAAATTTCGTGGTGTAATGTTAGACAAGAATTTGCAATGGAGTGATCATGTAAATTTTATCGCGAAAAAGATTTCAAGGAGCGTTGCTATAATGTTTATACTTAGAAATGTAGTCACTAAACAGGTTTCATTGACTCTTTATCATACTCTTGTTCTTCCTTATATAACGTACTGCATCCTTGTTTGGGGAAACTCCGCTAACAACGCATTAAATGGTATCTTTGTCATCCAAAAAGAGCAATAAGGTTATTTATCTGATGGCGATTTCCTTCATCACTCTCGTGCATTATTTAAAGAGCTAAACCTAATAAACCTTAATGATGTAATCAAACTGGCACTTTTTATTTTTATTTACACTGGGTAAATAGATATTTTGTAATTCAGCAAGAAATCCACTCGCATCAGACCAGAAATAGATCAAAGCTTGTTATACCTCAATTGTCTTCATCTCAAAAACCACCCATTTTCATTGGATTGAAACTATGGTATGACTTAATTGCCGATATAAAAAATATTGTTTGTGTAAATTTGCTTATGTTACAACGGACTTTTACCCAAATGTCAATTACACACAAATCGCCAATAAAAAAATTGATGAAAGAAATTTATGAAACCATGAAATTATTGAAAAATTATTTTTATTAGTTACTCCTTAATTGATAGCTTCAGAGAACGGAAGTTCGTAAAGGAAATACGGTATAGAAAAAGTAGGAGTAACAATTAAATTAAAATTTGGATTTCGGTACTGCTAAAATATAAAAATAGATTTTGTGTGTGTATAATATATATATATATATATATATATATATATATATATATAAAAGGTTATACGGATATACAATGCATCTCGGCGGTGTAGTGGTTAGCATTGCTGAGAGAGAAGACCAGGTTCGTGGGAGGAAAACAAAGGTTAACCAAGGTACTAATAATGTTTCGACTTTTTAATATAATCTTTTTAATGTTCAGAGGCACCAAAAGTGTTAGCTCATAAAACAAAATTATCCACTACATCTGTAAATTATCACATACTCAAGACCTCACTTATATCCAGCTGCCTACGCACACACCAGAAACTGGAAATGCATGAATTTCATAGTGACAACATTTTTTGCTTGCCTCTGTCAGGAACAGACAAATCTTCTACTCAGTATTGCGAGGGGAGAGAGAGAGACAGAGAGAGAGAGAGCCAATCGGGAGGGTGGAGGGTGGGGTGGAAGGAAGTTAATCATTTAAGACGTGGAAAGGTCTGAACTCAAACCCCCCAAAAGTGGAAGAAAAGGTTTTCAGCTGGGTTGCTGGGGGAGAGAGCGACGTGGGGTAAAGGGGACACTATATATATTTACATATATATATATATATAATATATATTAACCCATTAAGCGCTGATGGTGCAGAAATGCTACACCAAATTAATTTGATTGTTACTCGGTAGATATTTTTCTTACTGAAAATATCTTTGAATTTATGTAAATACATTATATACACTAAATATTCACGGGAAAAAAATTGGAGCAAAATAATTTTAAATGTTATTAGTAATTATCCAAAATGTAACCTTTTATTAGCAATTTCACACATGTTGCTTTGATTTCCGTTTTGGCGCTATTTTATACTAACAGATGTTGAACGACCTTGTCAGTTGTTGAGGTTAGGGTGCTTGGGAAGGTTGTACTCAGAGTTATCCTAGAGTTTCATGATAATCATTGAATTATTACGACAGAAACATCTCTGATGCAGATCTGCACAGTTAGCGGAAAACCAGATATACCTTACTTTTTAGGTAATTGCTGCCATTCTTTAAATTTAATTTATTTTAGGGACACTATTACATTTTTATTATGCAATAATATAAGTCACTGAAAATTTGTTTTCCATGCTATTATATTCGTAGAGAGCGGGTTCATATAAAAATAACTAGTATATTTATTTCTTTGTTTTTGTTTTTGTAAAATAAATATCACTATTTGCTTTCTAACTTGCACCAGTTCGTATTTCAAACAATAAACAATTTTTTTATCTTATTTGTTTATTATTACTTTAGAGTCCCATCTATCACATATATAAAAATAATATATTTCTGACCAACATAAAGGGGTCCGGCGGTTAATGGGTTTAAGTGAAAATTATTTTTTAAATAATACGCTGGTTTGAATATTCATTAAATATATACAAATTAAACATTTAGTTTATATTGTTGCCCGGAAAGATCCCTTCATAGTTCATTTAATTGGCATGACATTTTACTTGTTCGAAAAATTTTCTGATAACTGTTGTACCCGGAAAGACCAGACCAAGAGACAATCTCTCTATATAAATCTTTATAAACCATGAGTTAGACCCCATTTTGAATATATATATATATATATATATATATTATATATATATAATATATATATATTGTTGTTGGTGAACAAAATGAAATTTAATTTGGGGGTAAAGCGGGTTGAGTAGGAGACGGAGTTCCGAGAGTATTTTGTGGCTAATGTGGTCGTAATAGGGAAATGAAAAATATTGTACGTCTTTTTTAACAGTGGGAACTTTAAGGGGGGTTGATAAATATTATTAAGAAAGTTTATGGTTAAAGATTATAACAGATGTTTAGGGAAGGAGTTATTAATGGTGAAATTATGAATTAATTCTATTTCATGGTGGAAGGATAAGTACGAAGAGCATAGATGATAGGCGCGGTGGATTAAAATTTTAATACTGTTTATTTTATATAGCAAAGGGGTGTGGCTTATGAAATTAGTACCTAAGCTTGTGTACGTAGGTTTTCGATATATGAAAGTGCTGAATTTGTTGTTTTGTTTAGTTATTGTAATATCTAGGAAGGGTAAGGTATTATTGGATTCGTCTTCTTTGGTGAACCTAATGTTTTATGTTGGGAATTAAGGTATCTGGCAACCCCTCTAAGAATGGAGAGCATCTCTCTCTCTTACCTTTAATAAATAATAAAAATAAACATCTGGCAGCCCTCCATATATAAATAAATAAATTAACTGGTTACCATTCCATATATAAATAAATAATTAAAATAGTATTATCTGACAACCCTCCATATATAAATAATTATAATAAATAGTGCTCTCTGGCAACCCCTCCATATATATATAAATAAACAAATTCAATAGTGCTCTCTGGCAACCCCTCCATATAGTTAACTCCCGACCTTCTATATAACAGCTTTTGGTACCCAGAGCTCTCATTCTGAGTCTGGCTCCGCCAGACGCAACACCTCTCTCTCTCTCTCTCTCTCTCTCTTAGGTTAGATACCCCTTTGGGGGGTGAGGCCGTCCCAACTTCTCCCCCAAAGCTCTCCCCTTTATGCAACTTGGGTGGTTATCCCCCTTCTTGTATAACTCACCTTCCCCTTGTTGCAAAATCTCCCTCCCCTTTGCAACATTGCGATTGCACTCTCTCTTTTTGCGCCCATACTACCGATTCTTACTTCCACCAAGAGGCATTTGTTACCCTCCTTCTCTCTCACTACTATGTCTGGCCTGCATCCTGATATCCTGATGTCAGGTGGTATCTCGTAATCATACAGGAGCAGCACTTTATCATTGTCTTCTATTCCTTGTGGAATATGTTCCCAATTCTTTTCTGTTTCCAGCCCTATTCCATATTTCTTACACAGCTTGAAGTGGATTAGCTTGCAGACTGCATTGTGTCTGTCTGTGTAGTTTCCTCTGTGTAGGAGTATTTCGCATCCAGATAGTATGTGACTCACAGTCTGCACATCTCAGTTTCATTTCTACCCTCAATATTTCTTTTGGACCAGTTTATCCGTAGTGCCTGGTCTTGTGCTGCCACCACCAGCCGTTCATCTTCTGGTCTCAATGACCCTCTTACCAGGAACTCTACGGTTTTATCCCTCTCTATGTATGCTCTGTTTAGCACGTCCTCTGTATACTTTGCTGAATTTGTGCTCTTCCCAGTTCTTTTGCTTTTCTTCTGATCTTTTCCTGTTATACCTTCTTTTTATGGTGCTTATCTTTTCCATGAGAGGTTTATTTGCAATGTCTTCAAGCTGTTCAGGTCCTATGCCATTGTCTACTACATAATCATTTACCTTCTTTGAAAGTGATGTTGTTCGAGGCTTTTCATGTTCATGGTCTCTTACAAATTTGACAAGCCTTCCTTTTCCTTCCTTTATGTACTGTGCTAATCCTATTGTTGTGGCTTTGTGCACTTGGTCTATTAGCGCAAGCCCTAATCCACCGACCCTCCTTGGCAGGTATAGCCTTGGTGTGCATTGGTTTTTTTTACATGATCTTATGCGCATGGAGCATTTTTCTGGTGATTGTATCCAGTTTGTTGATTTTTAGCTGGGTCCAATTGATTATGCCAAAACTGTATAACAGTACAGGTACTGCCAGTAAGTTTATGGATAGGATCTTATTTGTACTGTTTAGGTGAGATTTTAGGATTAGTTTTATCCTTTTTTTAATATTCTTTCTGCAGTCTTTCTTTCATAATGTTATTTTCCATCTTTTCAGGTTCCTCCATCCCCAAATATTTATATGTAGCCTCTTGCTCTAGTTCTTTTATCACGATATTGTCCACCCTGATGTTTCTGATTCACATTTTTGCCTTTCTTTAGTGTGACAGTGGCACATTTCTCAAGACCAAACTTTTTGACCTCCCTGATTTCTTCTGTTAGCTCGCTTTTGTTTAGGCGTACAGTTTTAGGTCGTCCATGTAGAATAAGTAAGATATTTTGGGGCTGCTCTTTTCCCTTGGTCTCATCACGTAGCCTTTGTTTAGGTTATTTATTAGTTGGCTAAATGGGTTTAGTGCCAGTACGAACAAAAGAGGGAATATTGAATCACCCTGGTAGATTCCTCTTGATTCTCACACTGTTCACCTCTAAAGTTCCCTTACTGTGATGGAGAGTTAGGTCCGTTTCCCATCGTGTCATAGCTGTTTCTAAGAAGATCCTGATGGTGGGGTGGATCTTGTATAGTCTCAACACTTCCTTCACCCAGAAGTGGGGTACACTGTCATATGCCTTTTTGTAGTCAATCCATGCCATGCTTACGTTTCTCTGTTTCTTTCTGTTGTTCTCCAATATAGCCCCGTTGATTAACAGCTGGTCTTTTGTCCCATACGTTTTCCTGTTGCATCCTTTTTGTTCTGAGTTGTTTATAATGTTGTTTTCTTCTGCATGGCTGTAGACCTTGTCTGCTATGATTCCTGTTAGTATTTTGTAGGTTGTTGGCAAGCATGTTATTGATCTATATTTGTTTGGGTTCTAGGTTTCATGGGACTTTGGTAGTAATGTTATTTTTCCTTTTGTCAAGCATTCTGGTGCTTCTTCTTCTGCTGTTAGTGTCTTGTTGAAGCACCTTGTTAGTTTTCCACTTAGTGATGTTAGCTTTTTCAACCAGAAGTTCTTAATCATGTCTGGGCCTGGTGCTTTCCAGTTACCGCTTTTTTTATTTTCTCTCAACTTCTTTCATGGTTATTCTGTCCATGTTCATCTCTGAGATGTTTCTCACCTTTTCACTGTTGTAAAGGCTCCCAATCCATTCTGCACCATCATTATGGTTGACTACATTCTCATAGATGTTCTTCCAGAAATGCCCTACTTGTTATTTTTCAGGCGGTCTTTCTACCTTTATCTGGGCATTCTTTAATTCTCTAAATAGTTTCGTTGGGTTGTCCTCAAACATCTCATTTTGTTTCTTTTCTCTGTCGAAGCGTATATATCTTGCCAGTCGTTTTGCTTTTGCTGACAGGTCTAGTTTTTCTTGGCAATGCTTTGTATGATCTTTCTTTCATTGTCCAGTTTTTTCTTTGGATTAGTACATTTACCTTCCTCCTTCCCAGTTCAGATCTTATTTCCCCCTTCATATGGGTAGTTAGAATTGAGATCTCTTTCCTGAAGTTACTCACTCTCCTCTCTAGTTTTTGCTGCCACCTTGGCTTCTTCTCATTTTCATTCATTCCCTGGTTTTGCTCCTGGCTGTTATGCTTGCGTATCTTTATCCTTGCCATCTCTGTTATGCCTACTGCTGTTGCGTAATATAACCTGTTTATCTCTGTGAGGTTACTTTCCTGGGGTGTTATTGCAGGCAGTACTTTGTTTGCTAGTCCTATGTATTTTCTGACCTTGTAGGTGTTTTTCAGCTTGGGCAGTGGTCTTCTGTGGTTCAACTCCCGATGTACAGTATGTCTTCTTCTCTGTGGATCAGGATCCTCCTTTTCATTTCCTTCTCTTCCTCACTTTCCTCTTCCATCTCTTCTATACTATCATTGTCTGGTCCTGATGTAGAGTCTCCCTTATCATCTGATGGTTCACTTGGGGGAGGTGGAAGGGGAGGGGGAAGTGGTGGCAAGGTGTTTGTGTGCCAGTGGTTCATCTCCACTTCCATATCCTCCTCATCCCGCCGTGGGCAGACATCGTGCTCCACTTCTGTGCTGTCTCTGGTAGGTGTTCTCTCTACGGTAGCTGGGGTTGTCTCCTTTGTTTTCTCTGTTACTGGTGCTTCTTCATTTAGTGAGGGTTTCACTTGGCTTTCTGGTGTTTTGGCCGGTTTGTTTGTTTTTTTGGTTTGTTTCTTTCCTCTACCTACTGTCCCTTTGCTTGTTCTTAGTTCGTCAGCAGTTATCGCCAGTTGTTCCTGTACAAACCTAATTGCCGTTTCTTTTACTTTCTGTGCCTCATCATATGTTGGTAGTGTGGCTCTTTGTTTTCCCTCATGATCAGTTTTCCTTTCCGCAGTTGTCTTTAGGATATGATGTTTTTACCTGATCATTTTTTACGGTCCACCATATGGTCTGTGTACTGTTTCTGGAACCTGTATACCATGTAGTCATTCTCATCGAACTCTTTTCTTTCAATTGCCCATTGTAGGAGTTCGCTCTTGTTCTCTTTTTCTGGGATCATTTGTCCTATATACAGGCTTTCTAACAGGTACAGATATCTCTCCAACGTCCATGTCCACTCACTCGTGGTGTTCTCATTTCCCTTTTGGACATAGTCTTCTACCTCTCTTTTGATCTTTTTCATTTCTCCCTATCTAAGACTCCTCTCTTTTTTAGCATTCCTCTGCACCTATTGCTGGTTACATTTTTTGGGAACGGCTCACTTGTGGCATAGGTGGTACACCACAGTATTTCTAGCGTTTCCTCCACTGACCATTGTGTCCTGGTTCCCCGTCTGGAGTTGTAGGTGAAATTAGTCCGTTTCTTTTTGTTGTTGTGTGAAATGGGGGCTTCCTGGGGTAGTCCTGGCATATCACTGTGGAGGTTGCCCCTCATTTTGGGTAACCCGTCCATACTGGGGGCCATTAGTATGGACTTGGGCCTCTTTTCCAGGGCTGGTATTGCTCGGAGGGTTAAGACCATTCCCCTGTTTGCCGATCTCCTGATAACGGTCACATGGTACTCGGCTTTCGAAACCTGTGCGACCGGGCGAAGTGGCTCTGGTTGATTCACCATTACCCCTATTTACGCCATTGGTTTTCCTTCTCAGGTTGTAGTTCATTGTGTTTCTTTTTCCGCTGTCCATGGCCTCTTATTCTTGTATTCGAGGCTTCCCTGCTGATTTCCCAGTGGGGAGCTCCCCACATCCGCAGTTTGGGGGACGCGTCTGGTAGGTTGGAATAGGCCTTGTACCAGGATTGTGATCCCGAATGAAGACGTGAAAAGGGAATTCGTAGGCGCGTGCACCCAGGTGAGACCAAGACCTTCGGTTAACCAGCTATAAGAGAAACCTCTCCAAAAGGGTAAGGGATTTCAGGAAGGACTTCCCAGATGAGATCTCGAAGTGCTTCGCTCGCCACGGGACAATATATATAGAGATAATTGACTGATGTAAAAGTTCCAATAAAATCTGATTATGACTAATAATTTTCTAATGCAAGTGAATTTTGATCCAAATAACTTCATAGCCCCCATTCCAATTAATTCAAACGCTCACCTACAGAGCCACACCAACAGATCTCCCAGTATAATGATAATTAATTAACGACTACATTCCAGTTTTTATTACTATATGCTTTAAAGTAAGAACCCCTTAGTATTTACTCTTGTCATTATTTGGTCCATTGTTGCTATTGTTGGTGTATCTATAAAAAATAATGAAAAAATACAGTAAATAATTTGATGATAAGAAAACGAGTATATTGTATCATTAAGTTGGTTAATAATGAATGATTAATTATATTAATTAATTATTAATAAATAATTAATGATAATAATACTAGTTAATATTGATTGATTGATGATATTAATTAATTAATTATTGATAATTATAATTTATGATAATAATACGAGTATATTGTATCATCTTTATTTCCGCCATTGTGGTTATGATTGTTATATTTATCGCTATTATCATTACTTTGCTGCTGTCCAACTTACTGAAATTTTAGAGTTGGCTCGCCATAAACTGTAACTGAATTTGCCTGATGAGTTCAAAATGTTTAGTTTTCTATCTGATCAAAATCACCGCCATCCCACTGATTTAATCAAAACCTACCATAAACTGTAAGTGAGCCTGCCTGATGCAACTTGTCAATTTTGTTGCTTACTATCATTAGTACTTGTTAATTTTTATCATTTACTATCATTATTATCATTGGTATTTTCATTTTTTTATTATTATTACCACCTATCATCACTTCTTATTAGTTATCACTATCTCTTATTATTACTATTAGTTATTACTTAGACTACTATTATTTTTATGATACTATCATTTTCATTTGCTCAAGCTACTTTTGGAAAACCCCAATTAATATATGATTCGCAAATCCCAAACTTACTGTAACATCCTACCCAAATTTTCCTTTCCTTTCAGCTTCCCTATGATTTTATTGCTTTCTCTTTCCAGTCGAATTCCTAACTATGTCTCATGCTTCTCTGAAAGACCTTCCAAAACTCTTAGAACTGTTACAAGATAAACACGAAGGCGATGACGAATCTTTTAATCTGTCATATATTGTCTCTGAGATGCTTATTACGATATAAATGACAGGTTCCGACCATCTAAATTTTAGTAATACGTTTATGATACTAATTCTGAACAAAGGAAACATCCTGCTAATTTTTAAGAGCTACAAAATTCATTACAATTAATCGGAACACATGCTATCGCGCGTCACTGAAAGAAATTATTAGGAATTGTGCTTGAAGAAAAACTATCCTTTCATCAACATATTGAAAATATAGATCATAAACTATCGAAATTCTCATTTATATTAACAAAATTACACTTCCTTCTCACAAAAACACTCAAAACGCTATATTTCTCTCTAGTTTATCCATATCTCACATACAATATTACCACATATGGGAGTGCATGTGATTGCATCATCAACCCTTTAATCATAAACCAGAAGAGAATTATTAGAAAAATAACATCAGCCACTTGAAATACAGATGTGCTCCTTAATGTTCAGAGTTACAAAACAATCTGCTCCCACCATATTAATTGAGAAAATAATGAGCAATCAGATACGTCACGAACATCAAACAAGGTATATGGGGAGTGAATATATCTCAAAGGCAAAATATACTCTTCAATGTAGTAGAAATTCTTACATTTATTTAGAGGTGGAATTATGGAACAATTAACCGAATGAATTAAAAACAATCAATGTTCTCTCATCTTTTACTAAGCGATTGAAACTTAACAAATTCCAAAGTTACTGAAGGCACTCCTTTCTTTTTCCTTGCTAAAATTCTCATTATCCTTCTAAAAATCTCTCCTGTCACTTTTCACTACACCTCACATTTCATTATTCTTTGTACTAAGTGTCTAATAAAAGTATGTCCTAGTCTGCAAATTCCTTACAGTTTTATACTGGTTTCATTATTCGTTGTTTAGCTCCTAATATAAGTATATGTCTTAGTCCGTAAGTTCCCTTTAGTATTTAAGTCTATTATAAAAAGCTAAAAAATCCTGTAATCATATCTATTATATAATTATAACAATTACATTTAATTAGTAGATTTTGGCCTGTAAAGTGTACATACTTTGCTAAAGGCAGTTTACAACTATACAGCATCTGTATTTAATAATGAAATTATACTCATCTATGAAAAATTTATATACTGGACAGTATTTGTAAGTAAATAAATAAAAAAAAGAAATATATTAATTTTAATCATTGCAACCATAACATGGTATTTTACATTAAAAAATTTAGCAATTTTCAAGCAACTAAAATAAATTTGCATTGGGTTTTGAAAAATGTAATATATATATATAATATATATTATATATATATATATATAATAATAATTTAGAGTGGTTCGATTTTACATTTTTTTCGATTTCCATATTCTAATAGAGACAAAAACTTGCGCATGCATGAGAAAATAGCCTCTGCAAAATCTTAACTTAATAGGTAATCATCTTCTGCCCCCGGCAGAGCGATGAAAATCATATTTTAGTAGTCAAAAACGTATTTTTCTTATAATTTTTAAAATATTTCAATATGCATCAAAATTATTCCTAATAACTATAAAGTCGATGAAAAAGACCTCATATGATCGTTTTTCCAAGTGCGTTGTCCTACGTTAATATCTTTTGCCCCCGGCAACAACGTCAAATGTTGAAAAAATAGGTAATTTATATACATATTTTCAGATCGGCTCTTTGTCTTAAATAATGCATTTATATATTTCCCATAGCATTTATATCGTTGCTTAAGCATGAAATAACACACACGCAAAATTTTATGACTCTAGGCTAGGGTTTAAAGGTCATCTCTGGTGAGTGAACACGGGTCGAAAGGGTGGAGCCATTCGTATGATTGAAATGAAACTACAAAGGCCAGTTCAGTGGATCATATGCCTATTACACGGTAATGAATTATCACTGCGACACCTCATTCAAGACTTGGACGGCAAAACAACTGGGCCAATGGGCTTTACTGGACCAGTTGGAAAACAACTGAACGACTGCGAAAAACTTCCAATTACAGAATTCGATGCCATTCCATCTCCCGACATTGACATAGATGATGCCGAGTTGAGCACTGACCAAAAATATTTGTTAGGCATCTACAGAGCAGTGTCGAGCGGTAGCTGCTCTTCAGCTCTCGCGGCTCGAAATCCAGGTAAGATGGCGCATTCCAGGTGGCTGACAACAGCAAATAGATTTCTGCGCCTCTATGTTTCAACCAGTGAACCCTCCAGCACCTTCAACGAAATTGTGCGATTCATTATGACAGTTTACGCACCAATTTGGTTTAAGATAAAGAAAAACTCCAGTTTCAATGAGGGCGCAAAACATTTTTTCGAAATGATGCGTCTCTCTCAGACCATGCCTCAAAGATCTAAGACAATCGCCAACAAAGTCCTCCGTAGAAATTCTTTCTTTGCTCACCCAGAAAATATTTTGATCTCCATGCTACATGCCGATGAGCAACACATAAGAGAATTGGGATGGAGAAGAATATTAAAAGCACGATCAAAACAATCACCAGCGGGGGAAATTCGAGCCTTCGCCATGCCTGAGCTGCTCTACGATAGTCAAAACTATTACGAAATGATCAACTGGCAAACGGCTGAGGTGACCGAACCCCCCGTTACAAAAACAATACCTGATACCCGAATAAAAGAGTTTGTTGAGACGGGAGACCAGCCTGATGGACTGATCCCACTATTCCCTTGTCATACTCAAGCGGTCGAGAGACTCATCAAATTAGTAACCGAAGCCTCTGCCAGTGTAAGTGGAATAGAAGAGAGGGACGGATTCATCCGCTCCCGTCTTCACTCCCGAACAAAAATTCCACGATTTGATTCTAAGAAAGATTACCGTATGTAAATCGACATGCAGCCAAAGGAAGGGTGGTTGGGGCTGCATAGGGTGGAACTCGACGTACAGCCACCTCCTCGTGGTGAGTTCTGGGTTGCTAATTTTAGAAAATTAGCAAGCGAGGAGCTGTACTTAGTACTTATCGTACTTATAACATCGCATTAACGTAATTACTGTATAATCCACATTTAGACTTTTCTCGGGGACAGAAGATATTACTCTAGATTCATAAAATTTTGCGTGTGTGTTATTTCATGCCTAAGCAACGATATAAATGCTATGGGAAATATATAAATGCATTATTTAAGACAAAGAGCCGATCTGAAAATATGTATATAAATTACCTATTTTTTCAACATTTGACGTTGTTGCCGGGGGCAAAAGATATTAACGTAGGACAACGCGCTTGGAAAAACGATCATATGAGGTCTTTTTCATCGACTTTATAGTTATTAGGAATAATTTTGATGCATATTGAATATTTTAAAAATTATAAGAAAAATACGTTTTTGACTACTAAAATATGATTTTCATCGCTCTGCCGGGGGCAGAAGATGATTACCTATTAAGCTAAGATTTTGCAGAGGCTATTTTCTCATGCATGCGCAAGTTTTTGTCTCTATTAGAATATGGAAATCGAAAAAAATGTAAAATCGATCCACCCTATATATACGTATATGCTACACACAGACCGTGCATGGAACAAGGAACTCTTCTGGGATAATTAAATCCACTATAGTCCGAATAAGTAATGGTAAATGACAAATATCATAGTTTCCATCTTGAAACGGACATGTTATGTGCCTTGAAAAGTGGACGCTCAATTCTGCCAGTTGAGATTTAAGTTTTGGTTTTTGTCTAAAAATATAATAGTTACCCCTTTTTCTTTGATGTATTCAATCTGACGTGAAGGCAGCGAGTCTTTTGCTTATATTGAGGTTCTAAATGTAGCAGGGCTAGGCTGCTTTAAACCCTAGATCCATGTCCCAAAGCTGGATCCTGTCTGCTTTACAGATAGCTGGTGAGGGAAGCTATATTTATGGGACCTCTTTGCGAGTGACCCGTTGCCCACGTCGGGCTAGCATCATGAAAAAGAAAAACTATGGTATTTCTCATTTACCATTACTTATTCGGACTATAGTGGATTTAATTATACCAGAAGAGTTCCTTGTTCCATGCACGGTCTGTGTGTATCATAAGACACCTCAGGGGACCATTCTGAGTTCTTTTCCATATATATTATATATACATATATATATATTTACCTTTCAACCTTTCAAAGGTTCCACGCGATGATTCCTCATTTTACGAAGGTCAAGCTTGTCACTCCTCTCGAGCTGGCCTTGGTGAGGTAGCGAGTTAGTTTCTTGTACTCTCTACCTCACATAGCCAGGTACGCCCGGCTCATCGGGGATTCTTCTGAGCCAGGCGTCTAATCTTCTTTTGAAGATGTCCACTGCAACACCATTCGTGTTCCTTAGGTCTTTGGAGAGCTGATTAAACAGTTTTGGTCCTCTCACAACAAAACTATTTTCTTTCAGGGTTAAGGATGTTCCCTCTCTCGCCTTTAATTTGGGAACACGACAAAGTCTTCCTTTTCTACTTTCCACTGTTGTTTAGGGAGTTACAGGGTTCAGAGTAAGATTAGGGACTAGTTTCTCCATTATTTTCCAAGTGTAAATAATGGTGTGTATGTGTCTTCTCCTTTCCAGGGAATATAGGTTTAGTTCGCGTAACCTTTCTCAGTAATTTAGTTCTTTGCACCTCTTGATCTTGGCTGTGAAGCTTCTCTGAATCCCTTCTAGCTCTCTAATGTCTTCTTTTTTATATTGGGATGTTAGGACCGAGCAGTATTCCAATTTGGGTATGATCAGTGTTTTCAGTAGAGGACAAATCATTACATTCCTATCCCTTCGTTTAAAGGTTCTCAATATCTGCCCCGTTATTCTCTTTGCTCTGTTTACTGCTATCTTATTTTGTGTTTCAAATTTCGCATCATCTGTCGTTACAACCCCTAAATCTTTTGCTCTAGAATTTCCCTGAATTTCCTGTCCATTTGGGGTATAATATTCCATGGATTTTTGGTCTTCTCTTTTTCTGTACCATAACAGCTGAAATTTCTAATTGTTAAACTTCATATTGTTGTCTTCCGTCCGTCCACTTGTAGATTCTGTTCATGTCGGTTTGTAGAGCTCCTATATCTTCTGAGTTTCTTATTTTCCTACTGATCTTTGTGTCATCAGCAAAGGATATCACTGTGCTGTCTCTGGTAACGTTCTCATCTATGTCAGTTAGCATGATTATGAAGAGTAGTGGAGCTAATACTGTTCCTTGTGGTACTGAGCTGAGGACCTGATTCTGATGAAGATACTCCTTGTACTGTAACGATTTGCCGCCGCTCACTAAGGAAATTATATATCCATTTCCCTACTTTTCCTGTTATTCCCATATACTTCAGTTTATGTATTATGATTCCATGGTCACACTTGTCGAACTTTGGCAAAGTCTGTGTATATTACATCATAGTTTTCATTACTTTCAAGTGCATCAATAATGTTGTTGTAGTGTTCCATTAGTTGTGATAGGCATGATCTGCCTGACTGAAGCCCATGTTGGTTATCATTGAATTTTTTCTGAGTTTCCAAAAAGTCATAGATTTTCTGTCTAACTGTTCTTTCAAATATTTTAGTGAGCTGAGATGTAAGCGACATTGACCTATAGTTTTTGGCCTCGGATCGATCTCCTCCTTTATATACTGGGACTATGTTCGCGCTCTTCAGGATGCTCGGTATTTCTCCCGTGTCTAGTGATCGTCTCCATATCCAATATAGGGGCTCAGCGATTGCATTCTTGGAGTTTTTTATCAGAGTTGATATATATATATATATATATATATATATATATATATATATATATATATATATATATATATATATATATAATGTGTGTGTGTGTGTGTGTATATATATATATATATAATATATATATATGTATATATATCGCTTCCCGGAGATCAGAGAAGTTAAGCGATATTGGGTCTGGGTAGTAGCTGGATGGGAGACCGTCCTCCGCGCCCAGATTATGTGGCGACCTGTGGTTCGGATCCCACGTAAAGCTGTAGGTCCCCTCTGTCATATGACCTTAGATGTTGCGAAGGGGGTTAAATAACCCCCAATAATATATATGTATATATATATATATATATGATGAATAAAACCACGAAGGAAAGGAAACAGAATGGTGCTCAAGCGCTTTCGTCTAATGACATCCTCAGGAACACTGAAGTACATAAAGAGTTACAGCCTATATATAGGTTACAGAAAAAAAAAAAAATATATATATATATACAATAAACGGAGAGATAAAAATAAAAATTAAAATTAAGCATTGAAGGATTGTGGGAGGAGCATACAAATTTGTAAGGAAAAACTACCGATGTTTAGCACAAGATCAAATGAATTGTTTCCAACCAATGTTATAGATAATTAAAAAAAAAAGAAAAATACAAATTTATAATGGAAATCTGCCCAGGTTTTAGCACTCTGCCCTTCTTGTTTAAGTTCGATATATATAAAAATAAATTGAAAAATAAAAGTTATTAGAGTAGCGTACAAGTTTACCAAAGATTTAGCGTTCTACCCTTCTTATCTAAATCTGTTCTAAAGGAATTCAAAATAACAGGATCGAGTTGAAAAAGACCTTTGCTTATGTTGAAGTTATTTGTAAGTTGGATAATGGCAGACTCAATAATATTTCTATTAACAATGTTGCTAGAGTGAAATAAAACTGAAGCATTATTCCAATCAATACAGTGGGATAACTCTGACAAATGGACAAAAAGGGCACTGGACGACTGTCCTGTTCTAACGGAATATTGATGCTGTTTTATACGTGTGTTCAAATCCTTTCCCGTCTGACCTATGTAAAAGGAATCACATTGTTTACAACCAATTTTATAGATAATGCCTGAATTATTGGTAAGGCTATTTTTACTATGATATTTTTCACAATATTGTTATATGAAAATACTACATTAATATCCAAAAGTTTAAGTACATTAGCGATGCCTAAAAAGCCCGGGAAAAATGGAAGTACTAAAATATTCTTTGACAAGGTATGAGTGTTATTATTCACACGATAGAAAGTTCGTTTTGCCTTGTTGAGACAAGATTCCATAAACGCAGATGGATAACACAGATCACTTCCAATACCGTTGATTTTTTCCAATTCGGCATTGATGTATTCCGAACTGGCGATCCTGAGGGCGCGGAGAAACATTGAAGAAAAAAATGGCCTTCTTAGTTGGGGTGTCATGTCCCGAGTAAAAGTGTACGTAGGACAAATTGTTTTTTTTTTTTCCGATAGATACTAAACTTAAAACCTGGGCTTTCCCTATGTACACGCACATCCAAAAACGGGATTGAGTTGTCTTGTTCCACTTCTAAAGTAAACTTAATGGAGGGGACTTGATCATTTAACTGAAGGAGGAAGTTATCCAGGTCACGATTCATGGGCCAGATACACAAAATATCGTCGACGTACCGCAACCAAGGGATGCCAACCCACAGGATTCTCGGAATGTATGTAATTTCGAAAAACTCCATATAAATATTGGAAAGGAGGGGCGACAAGGGGTTGCCCATGGCCATCCCAAAAACTTGTTGATAATACTTGTTATTGAAAGTGAACTTACAGTCTTTGATGCAAAGCTTAATAAGTTCCAAAACAATGTGTGAAGGTCGTGGCAGGTCATACTTATGTAATTCTCGGGAGCAGTGGCGTAACTAGGGTGGGGCAGGTGGGGCGCGTGCCCTGGGCGCCAAATTTGGGGGGCGCCATTTTTATGATTTAAAAAAAAAAATTTAAGAGTAAAAACATGCTCTTTTGGAAATGTACCGGTACCATATCTCTAGCCATCGAATTTCCATGAATTTCAGATTTTTAACTTCATTTAACTTTATTAATTCATTCTATTTTTATTAGAATTTTATTATGAATTTTACACTGGGGAACAAAAAAAAAAATTTCTTGGTGCCTGAGAGTTTAGACCTTATTCTGGATATTTTCATGCCACTGATTCAGAAAATATCATCCATTTTGTTCTAGCAGCTCTAGTTTTTGAGATATTGCATACGTCATTACTTACTTTATTACCCTTCTGGAACGGTATTATGAGTTGCTCGTAAATCTAAATGCATCTGTATAATTAAATTGTAGCTATGATTTTGCTGATGTTGCTGTTCTGCATGTGTATTGTACATGTACTAACGTGAATTCTTTCCTGTTACAGGTGTTGACATGGCTTCATCACGAAGAAAGTGTTTAAATCATCCAGATGTGTTTTGTTTTAACTGCGGAGAGTACACGTTCATTGAACAGAGAAAAACTATTACTGATTTTGTGAAAAAAGCTTATTTTGCCTATTTCAAAGTACAACTAGGGGACCAAGATAAGCCATGGGCTCCTCATGTTGTGTGTAAAACGTGTACGGAGCATCTGCGGCAATGGACCAACGGAAAGAGGAGGTGCCTGAAATTTGGTATACCAATGGTATGGAGAGAACAGAGAAACCACAGTGATGACTGTTACTTTTGTTTGGTGAATATAAAGGGCATCAATGGACGTAACCGGAGTAAATGGACGTATCCTGACATAGACTCAGCTAGACGGCCTGTTTCACATTCAGATGAGATACCTGTCCCATCATTCAGCCATCTTCCAGAGCTCCCTCAAGAAGATGATGAATCTGCTACTGACAAAGAAAGCATATGTGGGCAAAATGACAGTGATTTCGAAGGACCGTCATCAGTTGCAGAAGGTTTTAGTCAACACGAATTAAACGACCTTATAAGGGACTTAAGTCTTTCGAAGAAATCGTCTGAATTGTTAGCTTCCAGGCTGGGAGAAAAAAATTTACTGCTGCCGGGAACCAAAATCACGTTATATCGCGACAGAGAAAAGGATTTACTGCCCTTCTTCTCAAAAGAGAACGATTTAGTTTTCTGCAACAATGTGCGTGGATTGCTGATGAAATTGGGCATATCGGAATACACACCAAGTGAATGACGGTTATTCATAGATAGCTCCAAACGGAGCCTAAAGTGTATTCTTCTACACAACGGCAACAGATACAGATCAATCCCAATTGGTCACTCAGTCGGTATGAGAGAAGAGCACGGGACAGTCGCCCTAGTCCTAGAAAAGATATCATACCGAGACCACCAATGGGTGATCTGTGTGGATCTGAAGATGGTGAATTTTCTCCTGGGCCAGCAGAGCGGGTACACCAAGTACCCGTGCTTTATATGTCTCTGGGACAGTAGAGCTAAAGATGAACACTGGGTGAGAAGACAGTGGCCTCTGAGAGAAAACATGGTGGTTGGAGAAAAAAATATCATCAAAGAATCTTTGGTTGACAGAGAAAGGATCATATTGCGACCACTGCACATCAAACTAGGTTTGATGAAACAATTTATAAAGGCTTTGAACAGAGATGGGACGTGTTTTGGCTACATATGTAGAAAATTTCCTGCGCTGAGCATGGAAAAGCTGAAGGCAGGTATTTTCGATGGACCGCAAATCCGGGAACTCATGAAAGACCCGCGTTTCCAAGATTCAATGGACAACATTGAGGCACGTGCGTGGTCATCGTTTAGTATGGTTGTGAAGAATTTCCTTGGGAACTATAAGGCCGATAACTACGGTGAACTAGTGGAGAATATGCTCTCTTCTTTTTTGTAAACTTGGCTGTAAAATGAGCATCAAACTGCATTACCTCCACAGTCATTTGGATCGTTTCCCAGATAACCTCGGTGATCTAAGCGAGGAACAGGGTGAACGATTTCACCAAGAACTAAGGACCATGGAAGAACGGTACCGCGGACGATGGGATACTCACATGATGGCAGATTACTGCTGGAGCATCCAACGCGAATGTCCTGGCACATCTCATCGCAAGAAATCTCAGAAACGCGGTTTATGTGAGATGTCTCAATGAAAGAACTTTTTTTGCCGTTCGTGTCTCAAGCTTGTTTGAATTTAATAAATATTTTTCGTACCTTATGCTTGTTTGATGTTAATACACTATTTTTGCTGACATTCATCATACTTTTGTATTCAATTGACAACAACAGTGATTGCCAGTCAGCAATTATATAATATTATATACATTATATAGAAATATATATAGATATATACCATATCTTGATAAGCAGAGCTGATGGAGAAAAACTAATGTCATTTTTAGAATCAGCGACCTCAATATACCCAGAAACAGGTCTAACATCTAAGTCACCAAAAGTTGTGTTCCCCAGTGAATTATTAATTTATTCTATTTTTTTGTTTCTTTCTCTAGGAAATTTTACCATGAAGCGAACATTGCCGATACCGAAAAGTCCGAAAAAGAAGCTGAGTGGAGCAGAAGGCAGGAAGAAAAGAAAAATGCAAGAAGCAGAAGCTAAAAAGTCGTGGCTTTATGATGTAATTTCTTGAACAGCAACAAGCTGGTCCTTCATCAGCATTAACTGCATCAGATATGAGCGTTGACCAACCCGCGAGTGTATCAGAAGGAGAATTAAGTGTCTTTCAAGAACCAGAAGTGTCTTTCAAGAAGCCAGAAGATACTAAAACTTTGAGTAGCGAAAAGCAGGAAAAACCAGCACAGCCTATACCAGATGCGATTCAGCATCACGATGTAAGCTTCTTGGAGTTTGATAAAATATCAAAAAAAGTAATTTTATCAGATGCCCTGAGGACAGAAATGGTCACATTGGGTTCGAAGTATTTTCAAAATAGTGAAGGGTCATTTGTTCCCACACAAAACCGATCAATGAATGAAAGATGGTTTAAAAGTAAGTTGGGAAATGGATGTGGAGAAGAAGTTTGGCACTCATGGCTTGTTTATTCTCCAAAGAAGAAAGCAGCTTTTTGCTTTTGTTGTTTGCTATTTTCTCAAATTGACAATCAGTCTTCATTGGAGCAAGAAAATGGGTTCAATCATTGGAAAGCACCAGAAAGGCTTAGCACCCATGAAAATGCAAAAAATCATCGATACTGCTTCACCCAATGGAAGGAAATGGAAAGAAATCTTTCAGAAAACAGAGGAATCATTGACGTAGAGCTTCAAGCTCAAATTGCAACAGAAAAACAAAAATGGCGAGATGTTCTCCACAGAATTCTCCATTGCATAAAATTTTTAGCAACTCAGAACCTTGCATTGCGTGGTCACAAGGAATCCCTTAGACAGGAAGAGGAAAGCAATATTAGAAATTTTCTTGGGTTATTAAAATTGTTGGCAAGGTTTGATCCTGTCATGAAAGAACATCTCAGTATTGTGGAAAAGCACCATGGAAGAACATCATATTTATCTCCGTTAGTGCAGAATGAATTTATTCAGCTGAAGGCTTCTACTGTTCGCCAGAAATTGTTACAGAGCATTCATAAGGCCAAATATTTTGGCCTCATGTTTGATTCTACTCCAGATCAAGCACATCGAGAGCAAATGGCAGAAACAGTTCGTTATGTTGATATTGATTTTCAGGAGAAAACAATTTTTATAAAAGAGTCTTTTCTTGGATTTATCCAATTAAAACGAAAGGATGCTGACAACATTGTGGAAATGATTTTGGAACAACTGGAAAAAAAAAAAATGCCGTTAGAAGACTGTCGATCTCAATGCTATGACAATGCTGCAGTTATGGCTGGTTATAAAAGTGGTGTTCAACAGAGGATTATTGAAAAAAATAGCAAAGCTATTTTTGTAAACTGCGATAATCATTCTCTCAATTTGGTTGGAGTGCGTACTGCTAACCATGATGCAGTGATGGTGGCTTTTTTTAGTGCAATTCAGTCGCTTTATTCATTCTTTTCACGTTCAACTCTCCGTTGGCAAAAGCTGAAAGATGCCATACAAATAGTTGTCAAATCTGAATCTGAAACTCGATGGAGTTCCAGAACAGAGGCTGTGAAGCCTGTTCATGAATACTTTGATATTATAGTGGAACTCTTGCAAAGCATGGTTGATGATCAAAATGAAACTGCTGATACAAGAGGTGATGCAAGGCAGGTGCTGAATCAAATTTTGACTTTTCATTTCTTGGCTTTGCTTGGATTTTGGAACAAAATTCTTGTTCGGATTGATCGTGTTCAAAAACGACTCCAAGATCATACCATGAACTTTCATGATGCTGCTTATGATTTTAAAGCCCTTCAAGATTATTTTTTAAGCAGTCGAGAATCATTGGCCAGTGAATCACTTGAAGCAGGGCTGAAACTGTGTGATGAATGGGATATTCAAGTAGAAAGACGCCCCAGAAAGAAGAAACAAATGCCTGGTGAAAAAGCCAAGGATGTAGGGTTAACTGCGAAAGAAGAAATAATGAGAATAATGAAAGAAACTATTGATCGTCTCCACAATGAAATGGAAGAAAGATTTGTCCGTCTCCATGACTTGGATTCAAAATTTGGATTTCTTTTAGATGCTAGAGGATTATTGTTTGACTCAAATGAAAGCAACAGTAGTCATGACGTAAATATCTTAAAGAAAAGTTGTCTCAACCTTGGACAGTTTTATAGCAATGATATTGACGGCTTTGAGCTTTATGAAGAAATCCTGGATTGTAAGATGCTTCTGAAAAGTCGCCCAAATGTTCAGATTTCTAAAGCTGAGGAACTCCTCAAGTTTATTGTTCAGTATGGAGATGAAAACGTTTTTCCAAATTTGAGAGTAGCTATTCAGATAATGCTCACTATTGCAATTTCAATTGCCAGCTGTGAGCGATCTTTCAGCAAGTTAACATTGATCTTATCATCTTTGAGAGCTTCAATGGGCCAAGAAAGACTTTCTGCTTTAGCCTTGCTCAGCATTGAACGTGAGGAAATTGAAATAACAAATTTTGATGACATTATTGATAAGTTTGCATCAGCAGAAGTAAGAAAAATACATGTTTAGTGTGAAGTTCCAAATTATTCATTAAAAGAGCCAAAAATAATAGGTGCAAACAAGGCATTTCTTTTAAAGTACCATATAATTGGAATGATTTTTGTCAGTATCTAATATTCTAATTGCTAATTCTGCTATCGGTAATTCAGTAAAATTCAAGAAAACATCAAAGTGTATTCTCATGAAAAGTTATGCCTCTCCTTGTACATATATTAATTGTTTCTGTTGTAATTCGGCAAATAATTAACCATACTTTGGTTCTATAAAATTAAATTGTATTAATAGAAATTTAATATCAACCTTAATAGTAAATATACGCGGTTATGTATATGGATAGAAAAACATTAAAGTATAAACTGTAAAAATAATTTTTATGAATTGTATTTTCATTTCATTTCAATTTATTTTTACATATTTTTGTACAGTTCTCTATGTATATAACTGTTTTTCATTTTCATTTGTCATAAAATAAACTTCTTAAAAGTATATTTTGTTAGCGGTATTATTACGAGAAACCAGTTTGAGTACCATTATAAGAATTCAGCCAGAATTTTAAAGAACACTGGTTTTAAGGGCGCCATTTATTGATTTGCCCTGGGCGCGATCAACCCTAGTTACGCCTCTGCTCGGGAGAGAAAGTCAAGCATATCGTCAATCGGCACTTTTGTAAACAATGAACAAACGTCAAAACTGATCAATCTATTGTTGGTTTCAGTACGTGCATTATTCAATTTTTCAGTAAGATCCATGGAATTTTTTACATGTGAATCAGAGAGAGTTCCGAGAATTGGGGACAAGACTTTGACAAGCCATTTGGAGAGTTTATAAGTAGTAGAGCCCACCGAGCTAATAATAGGGCGCATAGGGTTGCCAGGTTTGTGGGTTTTAATAAGACCGTAAAGGTAGGGGAGAGAAGGTGAAGTGGACATGAAATGCGAAATTAAGTCCTTATGATCTTTGAGAATGCGTTTCAAGCCACTATTAAATGATTTGATGACGTCATCCTGCGGGTTCTTCCTAAGTTTGCTGTATGTGGCGTGGTCCTGAAGAAGCTCGTTCATCTTTCTGATGTAGTCCACTTTGTCCATAATAACTATGGTGTTAGCCTTGTCTGCTTTAGTAATATGGAGCTCCCCTTCTTTTTTTAATTGTGAGAGGTTATTGCGAAAACGTTTAGGAAAGTTATCTTCGTAACTACTATTCGCCGCACTATAAACAAGGCCTTTAACTATGTTAAACAAAGACTTCAACATAAGCAAAGGTCTTTTTCAATTCGATCCTGTTGTTTTGAATTCCTTTAGAACAGATTTAGATAAAGAGGGTCGAACACTAAATCTTTGGTAAACTTGTACGCTACTCTAATAACTTTTATTTTTTATTTATTTTTATATACAGGGTGTCCCATAAGTCAGGCATCATAGGAGAAATTCATATTTTTCTATTTCTACAAACCATAATTCATATTTTTCATATGCTCGGGATGCCAATTTCCCGTCCACCATTCTCTTCAGTGACGAGGCTGTTTTTTATGGAAATGGTGAGGTAAATCGACAGAACACCCGCTATATATAGGCTGTAACTCTTTATGTACTTCAGTGTTCCTGAGGATGTCATTAGACGAAAGCGCTTGAGCACCATTCTGTGTTTCCTTTCCTTCGTGGTTTTATTCATCATAAATATTTTTCACGTGTTACTTTCGTGAAATAATTTTCATATATATATATATATAACGGGTGTGCCATAAAAAAAGCGTACATTTTAAAAAGGCTATAAAATCAACGTTTGTGATTTAATTTTAATAAAACTTCTACACAATAAAACATATGTATTTATCTATATGCAAACAAGTTTCAAGCTAAAATATAAAATAATTCAAATTCTATCAACATTTAACGAAAACGTATGATTTTTCTACTTAACATGCAAAAATTATTAAACCTTTTTAATATTTTTTTATAAAAATAATTTTTAACGTAAAATTTACCTGAAATTATTAAAAAAAATTGTTCGAAATGCTTTCCTTCCATTTCAATAACTTTTTTATTCTTGGCCGAAATATGGGAGAACTTAGCAGAGCGAGTCTCCAGAACTAGGATAAAAGATGTCGTTCATTACGCAAGATCATCATTCAAAAATGGGAAGAGCTTCCACAGGAACAAGTAAATCGAACCATAGATGAATTCCGGCCAAGAATAAAAAAAAGTTATTGAAAAGGAAGGAAAGCATTTCGAACAATATTTTTAATAATTTCATTTAAATTTTACATTAAAAATTATTTTTGTAAAAAAATATTAAAAAGGTTTAATAATTTTTGCATGTTAAGTAGAAAAATCATACTCTTCCGTTAAATATTGATAGAATTTGAATTACTTTATATTTTAGTCTGAAAACTTGTTTACATATAGATAAATACATATGTTTTATTGTGTAGAAGTTTTATTAAAATTAAATGACAAATGTTGATTTTATAGCCTTTTTAAAATGTACCCTTTTTTTATGGCACACCCGTTATACTGTATATATTATTATGTGCGTTCAAAAAGTCTCTTCGCAGTCAACCAACACTTTAAAAAAAGTGTTTGACAACAAGTGTAGACGAGTTACTCTGTGCCTTCAAAATGGTGGAAAACACTTTTAACGCATGCTGTAAAATCAAAAGGTTATTTAATAAAATCACTAAATCATGGTTGAATGAAAACATTGTAGTTTTTCAATTTCCTATGCGTTTAACATAGCACTGCGGAGAGACTTTTCGAACGCACTATACATACAGTATATATATATATATATATATATATATATATATCACTGTCTGGTATCACAAAAAATTTGGATTTTTTATAGACTTTGTGTAGAGCAAGGTTGCTCAAGCATTATCTGCTGTTTTTGTAATTCAGAAAAAGTAAAAATGAGTACATCTCTGTCACTTCGTTGGTGGTACATAAACTTAAGACATCTCGCTCTTCATGATACATGCACCGAAACTTCATATTCGCACACCAGATATCTATCCCACATACTGCAAAGAAACGCACATTATAAAGAAAGGTGTGAAGATGATTATAAACAATTAGTCAAATGTGTTCAGTAGAAGTGGTCTTTAATGCTTTAGTCATAATAAAGCAGGTACAAGTCCCGATGGTACATTGCTCTCTTTCATTCTTTTGCCAAAGATAAAACATGCAAATACTTTGCATACGCCTGGTTCCAGTATTTTCAGTATAATAAATTGTGTATAAACGAGACATCTTTTCTTTAGTGAATACTTACTTTTAATTAAAAAAGCAAAGTATAAAGTAAAAATGCTGTATAGTGTATATATATATATATACAGGGTGGGGCACAGGAACCAAGTGTTTTTGGAATAATCAGGAAAATGATATTTATTTTTGTAAAGAAAATATATTGGTAGAACAACATTCGTAAGAACATAGCATTTCATGTCATAATAATCATGTACCGAAAATTATATCTGGCATATGATGTCCTTGGCCGTCGACGCATTGTTGAAGGCGTTTACGAAAATTGGCCTCCACTCTTCCCAGCAGGTCTCTGTTGATTTGGATGATTTGTTGACGGATCGCTTCCTTCAATGCATCTAATGTACGGGGCTTGTCCTCGTAGACACGTGACTTGAGGTACCCCCATAGAAAGAAGTCACATGTGGACAAGTCAGGGGACCGAGGGGGCCATGCAATGTCACCAAATCTCGAAATGAGATGGTTGGGAAACAGGGGGCGAAGAACAGCCATTGACGCTCTGGCGGTGTGTGGCGTGGCCCCATCTTGCTGAAACCACAAATGTCGACGAGCAATACGCCTTCTTCGTAACTCAGGGATGAAAAAGGTGTTCACCATCTCAATGTAACGCCCAGATGTTATGGTAACGGTAACCCATTTTGTTCGAAGAAATAGGGACCGATGACGCCAAACTTTCCCACCGCGCACCAAACTGTAACCTTAGGGCTATGCAGCGGTTTTTCATGGAGTTGTCGCGGATTTTCAGCAGCCCAATACCGACAGTTTTGATTGTTGACGGCCCCATTAAGGTGGAAATGGGCTTCATCACTCATTACCACCATCATGTTTTCATTCTGCTCATAAAGTGCAAGCATTTCCTGTGCAAAATTCAGTCGTTGGGGCAATCGTTTACATTCAATTCCTGCACCATCGCTAACTTGTATGGGTGAAAATGTAATTCTTCATGCAAAATCCGTCTAACAGTACGATTGCTGATTCCGAGTGCAGCTGAATGTCTCCGAGCAGAGCGGCCTGGGCTTTGCAACATCGCTTGTCTGACCCTTTCAACGTTCTCTGGAGTACGCACAGTGCGTTGCGGCCCCTTCGGTTTTGTTTTCATTATTGAGCCTCCTGTTCGAAGATTGTTAACCCAACGTAAGATTGTGTCACGAGCGGGAACAGAGTCATTTCGATGAATGTTGAATCTGCGGCGAAACGCACGCTGAACTGCTGTCACTGACTCGCCACTCCTAACAAAATGATCATACGCGAACATGCGGTGTTCTAACGTCCACTGCTCCATGATGGCACTGAAAGATAAAGGTGAGTGTTAGTTAAAGTTAAATGCTATGAACCCAGGAATGGAATGCTACCTACCGCACGCCCCTCCCATTCCTAATGGCCGATTACTAGCTATTCAAAAAAACACTTGATTCCCGTGCCCCACCCTGTATATATATATATATATATATATATATATATATATATATATATATATGATATATGCGTTCATAGTTTACGTGGAAGAATGAAGAGTTAAATATCCTTTTACATAGAGCACCATTCCGCCCATACACCCATTTCAGGGTACGTGCAGCTCGCAACAGCATTGCCAAGCAAATAAGGCGTCAAAGTTCTGACGAGGCTTTCGTACGTGGTTCATCACCAATGAAAGTAACAATGCTCTGTATTAGTCTAGTCCAAAGAACATCCATATCCGTATTTAATTTATTGCAATTTTCATTAGTTGGTATTGCAGACACCCCCAGTTATTACCAGTCCTGGTGCATGATTCTTCAGGAGCAAGATGCACCTCAAGTTTGTGTTTCCTCCCCAAGGCAGCACAAATTTTCCTGTTTGAATCACAATCACAGTCATTTATGTATAGAACGACGCTTGTGTAGAAGAGCATTCTGCACAAGATGAGGAGGGAGAACGAGCAAATGAAAAATGAGGTACCTCCCAGGAATCGAACCCGGGATCATCCAATTGCCGGTCGGACATGCTATCCACTACACCAAGGTCCTCGATCAATCAGAAGTCGTAATTCTCCTACATAGGAGCGGAATCAAATGCCCTGAGGGAGCACCTTCGCATGTATATACATTTTAACTGCAAACAACACACAGTATAATTAATGTAAAGAACGAGCTTGTGTAGAGAGCATGTCCGACCGGCAATGGATGATCCCGGGTTCGATTCCTGGGAGGTACCTCATTTTCCATTTGCTCGTTTCTCCCTCCTCATCTTGTGCGGAACGCTCTTCTACACAAGCGTCGTTTTTACATTAATATATACGTGTGTTGTTTTGCAGTTAAAATGTGTGTGTGATAATATATATATATATATATATATATATATATATAATATCTATATATATATATATATGAGAAATGCATGAATGTTAAAATTCTTTAATTCTATTCATATTATGTAAATAATATTTGTATAAAATCTATACGAAAGTTTTCTATACAGGTTTTATAAACAAAAGTAACTCATTAAAACTCCAAGCAAAGCTAATTACTGTAAATATAAATTCAAAGAATATTAAGATGATCTCAAACAATCATTAACAAAGATTAATTAAAACAAACGACCTTCTATACCCGAAAAACTAATAATTAATAATGAATCCATTGTAAACACAACAAATATTATAAATATTTTTAACTTCACTGAAGTGGGAGCTAAACTGGCGTTTAATATCCTACCCACGTACTTTCGATATGTACCTCTCAGGCCTCTCCTATAACATACTCTTTTTTTTCTTTTCACCTACGATGACATGCAATTTAATAACACTCATAAGTTAAGTGAAAAATAAAAAATGTACCCTTGACACAATATCAAAGGAAATTTGTAGAGAATGCGCGAATTTAATTGCGCCCAAGCTCGCAAAGCTCATTATCCTCTCAATTCAAAGAGATATCTTTCGGGGTTGCCTTAAAAAGGCTGGAGTATGCCATACTTTTAAATCGGACAATAAATCTTCCCCCTCAAACTACAGACCAATTTCTGTCCTTCCAACCGTCAGTGATATATAACGAGAAATTAATATATAATCAAATAATAAAATTTATATTAAAAACAAAATAATACACAGACAACGACAATTTAGCTTTCTACGAAATCACACGACTAACGAGTAACGACGCAACAACTGCTCTATTAGAAGAACTTTATAACAATGTAAACGACAGAAAGATGCCAATAATCATCCTACTTAATCTGGCTAAAGCCTTTGACACAGTAGCACAAGACAATTTTAAAAGCTCAAACATTACAGTTTCAGGGGACCACCCTCAACATGGTTCTGCTCGTATATCAGTAACAGGACAAAGTTTACAGCCATGATTCTCATATTTCGCAGACAAGATCCATATCACACGGATTAACTCAAGGGTGCATTATGGCACTGATACTATTCTTCCTTTACATAAATGCCTTCTACCCATTATTGACTAACTCGACCTGTTACCAGTACGCAGATGACACGACCACAATTAATTCAAATAAGGATTTATTACCACTCCAAACAGCTACCAACAATGAACTCCAAAGAATATATTTATGATTTAATACCATCAAACTATAAAAAGAAACAGATTATACAGTCATTACAAAAAAAGGAGACGATGCCCTCCTTTAAACCTAAATATAAATTTAATTCCCCATAAAATGCGTTGGATGCGGATTTTCCCGGGATGAGACCCCCGGTGGCCCGATTGTTGAGTACCCGTTCGTGGGTGGGTGGCAAACAAAAGTTCAGGGACGTGAACATTTTATACGATGTTTCCATAGCCAAATCTAGGTTCACAGTAGGAGTGCTACACACAATTTGACACACTATAATGCACAAATAATGGTTTATGCGCATCTTGGCAATTGAAAATTCAAAAGTTAATGAACACATGGAAATTTCAAATGAAACAACATTCGCCATCTATTTCGCCCAAACGAAAACTGTATTGGTTTAATCTGAAGTTATGTGGTGTTGTGGTGGTGAGGGGAACAAACTAGATGTTGAACAGTGAGAGACAAAAATCTTCTACGATGCCACGAAAAAAGAACGGATGGTATTAGCGTGCCTTGAGACATAAAAGGTTAGGACCCACTGTATTACACTATGGTAATAGTGTAATACTGTACAGCTAATACATTGCTGTATTAGCGCTTACAGCAATGCACGACAGTATTTAATTTAGCTATGGTGATCATGCAAAAACAAAATAATTAGGAAAATTTATAAATCAAACATGCGTAATGGAAGTATGGACGTAATGTCCCACTAAACAATTTGCTGATGAAATAGCATTTAAAAAACCAATCAACTTGTATTTTAAAAAAATTATTTTACGTCAAATTCAAATTGTCAGTATAGAATTCAAGACGTCAATTCATTTTTAACTTTTAATGTAATAAAATGTCGATTATATATATATATATAATGCGCCTCGGTGGTATAGTGGTTAGCGTCGCTGACTACAAATCCATCGACCCCTGGATCGAGACTCGGTGACGGCAGCCGGCGCGCAGCAAAACCCAGCTGTTCATCCTTTCACACAATAAAGAAAGTGGTTGGTAGATAAATGGGTACCTTAGGTGGCCCAGTGATTAAGACGCTAGGCTGCTGGTGGGGCGTGGTTCGGATTCCACGTAAATTGTAGGTCTAAGGTGGAGTGAAAAAAGCTTACTTCGTCAGTATGAACAATTCGGGCGGAATTTAACCGAAGGGAAGGTTTTATATATATATATATATACACACACACCTCAGTGACAGATTATTATAGCGAAAGCGAAAAAAACTTTAAATTTGAATTCTACAGGGTGAGTCAAAAGCCTGGAAACATAGAAACTATGCTTTTCAATGCAAATATACATTTATATTTGCATTGAAAAGCATAGTTACTATGTTTCCAGACTTTTGACTCACCCTGTATATAAATTATCTAACTGGAAAATGTTGTTGTTAATGTTATTTCATAAACAAAATAAAAAAATTTTATTAACATTTTAAAGAAAGAGAATTTTTTTCTTTTAAATGAAACATTTTCAAAGCAATGTTAAATGTTGTCTTAACAAACTGTAAAACATGTTTTTAAGATAAAATATAATTATTTTAAATGAAATTCTCCTTTAACTTAAATTATTTGGTTTACAAATGAAGGATTCAGCATAATTTTTGTTTTCGATGTATTGACATAATTTTATTATTATTTTTTTTAAATATGAAGGTACTTCAATATACAACATTCTTGTATAATATCAAAGTATTGAATATTATACATAAACATTCCTACAATATGATTCAGTTATTCAGTTATTTTTTTGCAAGGATTTAATTTTTATTTGTTTAATACTCAAATTATTATTATTATTATTATTATTATTTATTATTATTATTATTTATTATTATTATTATTATTATTACAGAACAATAAATAAATAAAAAATAAAATTATTCAGAATTTTAAACTATTTAGAAAAGAAAAGCATAATAAGCATATAATATATATGCCTCGGTGGTGTAGTGGTTAGCGTCGCTCGCTACGAATCCATCTGCCCCGGGATTGAGACCCGGTCACGGCAGCCGTCGCGCAACAAAACCCAGCTGTTCATCCTTCCACACAATAAAGAAAGTGGTTGGTAGATAAATGGGTAACTTGGGTGGCCTGTGGTTAAGACGCTGGGATGCTGGTGGGGCATGGCTCGGAATCCACTTTAAACTGTAGGTCTAAGGTGGAGAGTGAAAAGCTTGACCTTCGTCAGAATGAACAATTCGGGCGGAAGCAAACCATAGGTTACCAAAGGTATATATATCGGGTGATTCATAAGTCCGTTACCACTGTAATGGTGAGATATTTTCTGTTTCAGATTGTTGATTTGTGAAGGATAGGTAGGGTATATGCAACAAAACCTCGTAATGTCAATGGTTTAAAAGAAGGAATTTCCACTCTTAATTTCCAATGTGTAATTGTGTAAAAATAACCTAAAAAAAAAAACATCACAGGTTACTGTGGTTTGCAGTTACTTTTTATTCACCATTACAGTGGTCCGGTGCTTGTGTCTCCGAGCAACTGATACAATGAGCAAACCAACATATGAATCACCCGATATATATGTGTGTGTGGTGTGTGTATGTGTGTGTGTGTGTGTGTGTGTGTGTGTGTGTGTGTATGAATAGTTTTGTTTTTGAGATAAGAAAATCAATTAAGGCAAATTTCCCAAATGAATCGAAGTGTGGATATAATGAGTACTGATAAACAAGATTTTTAGTGGCGCGATACCAAGTCAAAAAGTTGTTAAAATTTTGCTTAATAATTTTTTGTTCGCGCATGCTTCGCCGTTCCATTAAAACTTTTAAAAGGGAGTCATGTTGAATCCGAATTAAAATCAAGATTCTCAGATGAAAATCCGAAAAAACACGATTTCTGTTGACTTCATCGGACAAAAATCAGAAATAAAAAAACCTGTTCTTTATCGTATTTTGATTTAAGTTTATTACAGATTTTAACAACATTTTTGGACGTGGTTTTCTTTAAGGACATTAATTACGATGATGCAGAAGGGCAAAAGACACCGTGGTGAGATTAATTTAAGGTAAACAAACTCCTTCCCAACTTCCTTCATGGTCACGAAGAAATTTTAAAAGTGTATGTAAATGCGTAACACGCATCGGTGAAGACTTTTCATTTAGTTGAACGACACCTCCACTGACAGACACGCCTATCTATTTGTTTATCTATTTATTTATTGACCATTCAGTCCATTTTCTGGAAATAAATGAACGAACTCCATTCCTATATAATAGAGAAATTACTTCCAAAATTTAACTCTTGTTCCTTTTAATTGCGTTCCCTAAAATGCAAAAGATAACATAAGTCAAAGCTCTTTCCACACTAATTAAAAATAAATAAATAGTAATATTCATTTGAAAATAATAAATTTCTCATTATAACGAAGATTGTCAACTTCGCAATATAAATGTATTATACATAAACAAAATAATATTTAGGTTCTCTCTCTCTCTCTCTTTCTCTCTGTATATATATATATATATACAGAGAGAGAGAGAGAGAGGAGAGAACCTAAATATTATTTGATCACTATAACATATTGCTTCCCAAAGCATTCGGGAAGCAATATGTTAAAGTGATCCCTCCTGGGAAGCAATATGTTAGTGATTAACAATGGGAAGCAATATGTTAAAAAGAGAAAGGTTGGTTGGTTAGAAAGAGGTTGGTAATCTAGGCTAACTAACGAAAATATTACTACCTAACCTAACCAATCGTCAAGGGCGTACAGTTGACCTAACGATTGGTTAGGTTAGGTCGTGATATTTTCGTTAGTTAGCCTTATAAGGCTAACTAAAGAAGGCTGGGGGCACTGATCTTCAGGTGATCCAAATATTTTACATTCTCAAAAAATGGCAGAGCATAATAAGTTAAGTTGTCTATAAATTTACATTTTCTCGACTAGCTAATCTCTAATATTATAAACTATTGTAATGTAACTGTAATTGGTTGTGTAATGTCTATTTTTGGGAAGCAATATGTTAAAGTGATCATATATATATATATATATATATATATATATATGTATGTATATGCTCCCATCAGGATTTGAACCCGATACCTCTTGCGTAGCAGTAGCGAACAGTTTCAAATCTTGATAAGGGCATTGTTGTTTCATACAAAAACCACGCGTGCTCATGTGTTATTCAATGAAAATGAAAATGAAAAGTTTATTGGCAGACTATAGTCCATATGACAAATATTATTAATACAATGACAGTTTATATACTAAGGATAGAAATATATACAAGTGATCAGAAATAATACTGCACTGTCGAAGTTAAGTGGAGCTACAGACAGACGTTTTCGTACCAAGAAGTCCATAGCTTAGAGGATAAATGGCAGGACTCATGGATAGCTTGGATGATCGGGTTGGTTGATTTTTAATTCTTTGCATTAGACTGTGTTGAGCACGTCTTGTTACCTCCGAGAAGCTCGGGACGTTGCGGGTAGCAAACATTTGCGAAGCTGAGCATCTCGGGGGTAATTTATGTAAGAGTCTAAAAGACCTGTTGTACAGCAAATTTAGGGTTCTGCCAGAACCTTTATTATAATTCACCCAGACTTGCTGACCATATATATTACTGCAGAAAGTACGAAAGAGTGTGTCTTTAGCTTCACTTGTACAGAAACGAAAGTTCCTTATGGTCATATTCAATATATATATGTACAGCTATATAACCTTGGTTAAAGTTGGTTTAGCTTCCGTTCGAATTGTTCATTCTGACGAAGGTCAAGCTTGTCACTCAACCTTAGACCTACAGTTTAACGTGGAATCCGAACCACTCCCCACCAGCAGCAGCCCAGCGTCTTAACCACTAGGCTATTCAGGGTATCCATTTATCTACCAACCATTTTTTTTCGTGTATGGAAAAATGAACATCTGGGGTTTGCTGCGCGCCGCCAGCCGTGACCGGGTCTCGATCTCGGGGCCGATGGATTCGTAGTCAGCGACACTAACCACTACATTTATATAAATGTAGCTGACACTTCATAATTCATTATAGATTTGCTGGTCGCAGCAATATAAGATTTAGTATAAAAATTATTAAATATAAATAAATATAAATGAAATAAAACTGATAGTTTTAATGGCCAATTAAAGTATACAAAATCAGATTATAATAAAAGGGAACTGATGCAAAGGAAACGATGATATAATATATTTATATGGTGTGTGTGTGTGTGTGTGTGTGACTTTGGCTTATGGCAGAAGGCTTTCATGGAGTATTAGTGGAAGAAGCATTATTTAAAATAAGAAAAGAAGTGTGGATTGTGGACGTGAAGAGATGTCTTTGGTGTCGAATGTGCAAATCTTTTTAGATTTGGAAACAAAAGAGCAACGATGTTTCACATTTCCGTTCATTCCTTTTTTAATTTGTTTGTTGTCTGAAAGGAAAGTGACAGAATTCACAGTATAATAATAAAAATCTTCTTTGATTTTATGTGAAAATTATGTTAAAACACAAATTAGAAAAATAAAATGGAAGCACGCTTATCATTCAAGGAACTAAGTTACATCTATCATTTCGTTAAAAAATGTAATTTTCCTTTACGTTTATCGAGTTCCTTAACTGCCACACGCACGATGCATGAAGGGAAGTCGAGCCAAGTATTCGAACTCGAGCTTCTCCGAATCGATAACATTCGTGTTTCACTTACATACAATTCTGTAAAGTACCTCTTTACCCAGAAATGACTTCACAAACTAATGCAACCATGCCTATGCGAGATGATTACCATGAACCCACTTTGGACGTTCCCCATTAGCCGTCAAAATGTGGCTACGCATCCTTGAATCCCTTTCCTATACAACTTAGTTAAAAAGTGTTGGAAATTTCATATGTTCAAAATATTGTCGAAGATATTTCGAAAATTTCTCAATCGATGAATCTGTAAACCTTTCAATAAAGCCGTGAGAAACTGCGCATTTACGATATCCTCTAAAAAAGTTTTGAACTTGGCCTGCCTTTAATATATATATATATATATATATATATATATATATATATATTATTCATAAGTTGTTAAAGGAGAAGGAATAAAATTGAAATTTTTTTGATTTATTGTCATTTCCGATACATACTATTGGTTCTTTTCAGGAAAAAGTGCACATACACTGAATCGCCAGAAATAATGTGATGTTTATACTATTGGCACCTTCAACAAACACATTATTGTGAAGTATTTTCATATATATATATATATATATATATATATATATAAAATACACATGTCTTCAGAAATATATATATATATATATATATATATATATCCCCGCAAGGGGGTTCTAAGCTCGTGCTCTTGAGTGCTCTTTGTGCTCGTTTGTACGTGTTTGTTCCTGGAGGTTTCACGTGCGCCCTCCCGGCCCTAGCACCCAAGGATGATGGGGCTCGACCCTGCAGTCCTTGTCATCCTTGGTCTTTTTCCACTTCGACTGTCCCCTCCACCCTTTCTTTTTCCTCTGTCTTTCCTCTCACTTTTTCTTTGTTTTTCCGCTGAGATATGCCCTTTAAATAGAGGCGAATCGGTTCTTCCTGAACTAAAAAAAAAAAATATATATATATATATTATATATATATTTCTGAAGACATGTGTATTTTATCCTACCTTTTAATTCATTAAGTATGAATTCGTTTTGAGCATTTCTCCTGAGTACATCTACACAAAGCAGTTTTAAGATTACGTGGGTATTCTCTCTTCTTTCGTTTCCCTCTTTTAGAATTTTTGTTTCTTTTCCCTTTTTAATTTTATTTTGTTTTGCATTTTTTATGTCCGTTTACCGTTTCTTAACACGATTCATTCCCACGATCTTTCCAGTCTTATTCAAGACTCCGTCACGAAAGCAAGTGGTACTGCTGTATTCAATATATATTCAGCAGTTGGCAACACTGTAAAGTCAGTATATACTGAACTCGTGTCGGAGTAGGATGTTCTGTGTCGCGTTTGCGATCATCTAAATTTTTTTTTGAAAACTAAGATTTAGTTTATTTTAAACACTGTTTATCAGTAATATATCTTTTGATTTAAATTAGTGATTATTTACTGTATATGACGTAAAACAAACAATTATAATATCTAAGCAGAGTTTGGTAGGCTTTTTGCTAGTGAATGCATGTACAGTATTTGTAATGGAATAATGAATTCAGAATTACTGGACCTTCGTTAAATAGGAGAGCATCAAGTATATTTTATCATGTAAGTTAGACCATAAATTTGTTATGTCTCACCAAGGCATTTTATTTATATGTATGATAGATACACTGAGTAAATAGGCTAAGTATGACTAACTAAACTCGTTTATTTTACGCTTATACTAAAGCGCTGAGGTAGTTAGCCTAATGATAGCTTTAGGGCTTAACTTTTAATAGAAAGGATAATTTGGCCTATAGTCAGTAGAAGTTATAGGCTAGGTGTATAACTTGTAAGTTTCTCAATATTACCTTCAAAGCATGCCTTTCGAGTGTTCAATAGGTGAGTGTAGGCCTAAATTCATACTCTTCAACATTATCAGCTACGGAAGCCACATTTGTATTCGGCCAACGGCCCTAATTAGCCAAATTCGATCGTTTTGAAATGCGGTTGCATATGCCGATCATGTTTTTGAAAATGGTATACAGTACATGCAGTTCATACAACGTATTATTAGCCTATTGGTTGCGTTCCTACCAAGGCTACTCTTCTCATAACAGGCCTAGACAAGTAATTAGAAATTTATTTTAATCGCATAGTCACGTTTTAAGCCAACCTAATAATAGGGCCTTCCTGAAAGTCTAAATTCCAAATGCCAGACTGAGTTCGGAGAGCGTTCATAATAACTTGGTAATATGTTAAATTAGGTTAGGTTAGTTGATAAGTATTAAGTTTCACGAAGACCAGTTCTTTGATACGTTACAAAGATCCTGATTAGTGGAAGTTGGGAAATAGCTAACCAATCTGAAACAACCACCTAACAAGTGTCTTATGGTCTCCATGAAACTTGAACGAAGTTGGTTAGGTTTGGTTAGTAATTAGGGCCTATGCACTCTGGATTCAGGAACTTTACCAAAACATATTAAGGAATCTCGACATTTCATGGGCCTAATGCTGGAGATAGTTTACTAACAAAAATAGGCCTCTAACTTTTGTCTTGAATAGGCGAGGCTCCAACATGAACCATATTTTTAATTTTCTTTGAACATATTGAATTTTTCAATATTAAACATACACTCATAAAACATATACCATTTGAAAACTCATTTTTCTGAGTCTAAAAATGTAGTAATCCAAAAGTATCAATAGCAAATAAAAAGTAACTAGGTTTAAATATAAAACCCTATACCGATCAAATTGTGATAAGTGATCTTTACGGGGGCTCCGCCCCCGTACCCCCGAGACCTAAATTATACAAATGATGATGTAATAACATTCATGTGAGGTTAAGTTAGCGTAACAATTACCAAAAATACCATCTTACAACACGGACTGAAGATTTATAACTTAGCCAACCTTTATAATGTAATTAATTACGTCACGCGTCAAACAATTAAACCTAGTTACTTTTTATTTGCTATTGATACTTTTGGATTGCTACATTTTTAAACTCAGAAAAATGTGAGCTTTCAAATAGTATATGTTTTATGAGTGTATGTTTAATATTGAAAAGATAAAAACATCCAATGCTTTCTCTTCATCTAGGGCACATGACGAATCAAGTTCTCAAAGTCAGAAACCACACGAACAGCACGTCATAATTCTATCACAAACACGACCAAACTGAATCCAATTAAAAAAAAAAGACAGAACAGAATCCAACCAACCAAGTCGCAGAGTAGCGAAAAATAGCCCAATCGAGAAAAATATTTTATGAAAAAAGTACATTATAGCCAAAACAGGAAATATTCACTATAAAAATGTAACTTGTAATTTTTTTCTGTAATCTTGCATTTGCTATTGATACTTTTGGATTACTACATTTTTCGACTCAGAAAAATGTAAGCTTTCAAATGGTATATGTTTTATGAGTGTATGTTTAATATTGAAAAATGGAGCGCTCCTAGAGATTATCCGTAAATTTTACAAGTGTACATTACAGGCTTTGTAAATCAAAACTATATTTTTCTGATGGTTTTTGATGCGGTTTGAACGAAGGTTAATTTCGTTCAAACAATCGGGAAAAACAATTTTAATATATAACCTAACCTAAAATTCCAAAATTCCTCAAAAGCCTGTAATGTACTCTTGTGAAAAAAAACAACCAAAAATAGTATTAGCTCTTACATATTTTAAAACTCTTTGCGTTCGGATTTTTATAGTAGGCTTATTTGTTTAATTTTCGGAACGAATTAGAATATGGTTGTTTTGTAAGCCCAGCCTGTGTCATACTGTCATATGTAGACCCTATCAAATCTTGCCCCATTTAGAAAGTGCGTTAATGAATAACCTTCATTATTATTTAACTCCAATATTTTACAACGACTTTCTTAAGCCTTTGTAGGCCTAACTAGTTTCCTGCAGCAAGGATTAATCGTGTAACTGTAGGCCGTATGATGTAGGCTTAAGTTACGGCTACCTTTATCTAAGGTGGTTGAGTGAACATTTTTAATTTTGTGTGATGTACCATACTTAACTTCCTAATTTTGCTCTAAAATAGCTACAAAGTTTAAACACGCCCTTACACTGTGACCTCCAGAAGTAGTTATGTTCGATAAGTTTTAACCCTTGGACAACTGACGGGACTGTATTGTTCCACCGGAAATAATATAAATTGTACTGCAATGCCTTTTTACTACATGTTTATATAAGTGTCATTTAATTGCCGGGAAAGGAACCCAAAATGTCTCATATTTCAGTGACTTGTTACTAAAATATTTAGTTTTGAATAACAATAAAACCTATACCGGTACCGTACCTTTTGGTGACAGAGTAACCGTATATGCTGCGGAAATCGTCCTTTAAGAAAATATTAAGGGAAAAACTGAAACTGAAGAATTTGAAATTTTACAAAGATTATCGTAATAAGAATGAAACTGTCCTTTCGTTCAAAGTTATTCTTAATCTGACCGAACTCAGTCTTGTAGTAATTAACTGAAGAACCAGGTAGTCCTTTTAAAACTACTATCCTCTACTGAAAATCAGTTAGTGTTATAAAATGGACTACGCTCTAGTTAATGATAGCAAGTCTTACTTTTGCTTCTTTAGGTTACTTGGGTTCACCCATAGGTGCCCTATGGTATTTTCTAGACAGTGTCTGTCTCATATTAAGAGTGGTCGTGGAGCCTATCTGTATCGTAAATTGTCAGGCAAAAATTTGATTGCATTTCAGTTTCATCAGAAATTGCAATAGGCCAACACAAGTCTGGAATCT
>JAJOZX010000844.1:1070000-1123891 GCA_023014485.1 Bathynomus jamesi
ACATTGCTATGGAAACAGGACTTAAAGGACCTGAATAGCCTGTCCAGTAACTTTCATGGGATAGGGGAGGCCACCAGAGATAAACAAGATGGTCTCCTTGCAGGTCACCCACCTGGTGGGATAACTATTTTATGGAGTTTGGGGTGTGGGAAATATATTAGTGAATTAAAACTTGTTTGAATTGGCTAACTGAAATAGAAATTTGTGTAGACAATAAAAACTTTGTAATTCTGTGTAACTATATGCGTTTTCAGGCAGTTGATAATGAAGATGGGGGTACCCCTCGTTCAATTGGGGTAGATCAGCAGTATTATTGATGAGTTGGATACGACATGTGTAGCTATTATTGGTGACGACTTTAATGATAATTCTTTGTTTAGCAACCACTTAAAAAGCCTTCTGTGAAGATAAGAACTTGACCCTTTCATCCATGTGTAGTCTTCCTGGTGATAGCTTTACTTATGTTAGTGATAGTTGGCACACCACCTTATGGTTGGATCATTGTATTTGTATGTTCATTATACACAGGGATTCACTGGCCTACTTAGTCAGTGCTCCAGACAACTATCTCTTAACCTTCTATGGCCCTCTTGCATAATGTTTGTACCTGTCGAGTCTGAAATAGTGTTTTTGTGTAACACATTGCTTCTAATTGCATTTAAATAGACATAAAGATCCTTTTCAAATGAGTGAAGTACCGTACCCGACATACAAAAGTAATAGTAATAGATGAAAATTAAAGTAATAAAAGGAATCAAAAGTAATGGTAATAGAAACCCAGTAATTGACCCCATGTCATATATATATATATATATATATGTATGTATGTATGTATGCTGTCCCAAAAGTCAGTTTACCGAGGAAAATGTTTTCTCCTGATGATTATTCTAAACTGACACAATTTTTTTTACAGCAAAAAGCCAGCATATCTTCAGGACTTTAAAGACTACGTTTGTGAAGAATTCCAGCTCTTAAGCAATGATTTAAGTAACTATGTAAAGCAATTTGCCGTCAACCGTTGACAGATAAAAGATGTGCATCGAACAACATGGACGACATTTTGAAGTTATTGTAACCAGAACTATTCTCATGTTTTGTAAATGTTTCAGAATTTTTTTTCTTTGTTTTCTGATGTTTTGTAAACATATTTATGAAAAGTTTTTCTTTGTAGTAAACTCACCTTAGGAGAACATTTTCTTCGGTAAACTGACTTTTGGGAGATATACACACACACACACACACACACACACACCCACACACACACACACACCACGGGTGGTCAGAAATTACAAAGACCTCACCCGGACTCGATCTCACGACCTCCCGATCAGCAGCCCAGCATCTTAACCACTAGGATACCCAGGGTACCCATTTATTTACCAGCCACTGAACGGCTGGTGATCTGCGCGCCACCTCTTGTTACCGAGAATCGAACCCATGGCCGATGGATTTATAGTCAGCGATGATAACCATTATACCATATATATAGGCCTAGTCATGAATGCCCAAATTGGTCAAACATGTCAGTTTTCGTCGGTGACCAATTTTTACCCAGTAAGTCGAACAGGTTATCTATTTTATATTCTCAAATTTTGAATCACTTCGCTTGTGTTAAAGTAGTGGATGGAGGATTCTACAAGGAAGTTTAGAGAAAGCTCTTTATATCCCATAGAGTAGACAGACAATGATTATTTTTCCAAATTTGACCCAGCATTATGATCTTAATAATAAACGTGGTGGAATAAGTCGTCCTTTATACGTACCTCAGACTTTACACATCTGATTTGTTTTAGGTTAGGTTAACCTAACCTCAAAATATCAAGTTGTAACAAATTCTGCCCGATTAGAAAACGGACGATGGATAATAGAATAACCTCAAGATAATGTGAAATAGTTTTAGAAATGTTGCAAAATACACGCGGCGACAGGTTCGCACAGGTTTTATCACGATACAGAATGACTTAGGCTAATGAATATTTCCTCTGGTTTTTCATAGTTACAACGCCATCCCCTACGATATTACAATAATTGAAAAAACATGGGAGCCCACGAAAGAGCATATTCGACATGTGATGCTGTATGAGTTCCATAAAAGATCTAACGCTAGTGAATCCCCAAAAAACATTCAGAGAGTTTATGGAAATGATGATGTGAGCGAATGGATGTGTTGGAGATGGTTTGAGAAATTCAGAAATGGAGAGACCATTTTGAAAGATTATCAACGACCAAATGAGTCGGATGAAGAGTTGCTGAAAGCAACAGTGGAGGAAAATCCAACGGTAACTGTAAGAGAACTTGGCCTGCAACTCGGCGTTAGCCATATGACCATTCATCGTCATTTGAAGCTGTTAGGAAAAGTAGTGAAGGTTGAAAAATGGGTTCCGCATGATTTGTCACAAGCGAATCTTCAACATCGAATCGATATTTGCACATCACTGCATTCTCGGCAACTGCAAGCACGATTTTTGAATCGGATCGTCACTGGGGATGAAAAAGGGGTTCTCTATGACAATATTAAGCGTCGACATCAGTGGCTTAGCCGTGAAACAAAGCCTGAACCTCAGCCAAGGAATGGACCCCATCCAAAGAAAATTTTGCCATGCGTTTGGTGGGATATGCAAGGAATTATTCATTTTGAGCTTCTGCCAGATAACCAATCACAATTGAAGTCTACTGCCAACAACTCCAACGATTGAAGATGGCATTACAGAAAAACGTGCTGCATTAATTAAGCGCAGAGGTGTTCTATTCCACCAGGATAACACGCGCCCTTGCACTGCTCGAATCACCACTGCCCAATTGGGGGCATTTGGTTGGAAAAAAAAATGCCTCATCCACCTTATTCTCCAGACATCGCACCTTCAGACTACCATTTATTCAGAAGTCTGCAACACCACCTAGATGGACGGAAGTTGCAATCCAGGGAAGCTATCGAAAACGAAGTGATCGCTTTTTTTAACTCGAAATCAAGGGATTTCTTCGAACGTGGCATAAAAAAACTTTTCTACAGGTGGGAGGTTAAAGAAAAAGGTGGTGGTGATTAATTTCTGTTCTGAATGACCTAAGAAATCGAGCAGAGTATATGTTACAACCTTACAGTAGATCGTACAAATCCGACTTCTTTACAAAGTTTAACCACATTGTTGGCGCTTCCCCCATACAAAATTCTCTCACGCGCATCAGCCTTTGGTTAGCTTCCGCCCGAATTGTTCATTCTGACGAAGATCAAGCTTTTCACTCCACCTTAGACCTCCAGTTTAACGTGGAATCCGAACCACGCCCCACCAGAAGCCCAGCGTCTTAACCACTAGGCTGCCCAGGGTTACCCATTTATCTTCCAACCACTTTTTGTGTGGAAGGATGAACAACTGGGTTTTGCTGCGCGCCGGCTGCCGTCACCGGGTCTCGAGCCTGGGGCCGATAGATTCGTAGTCAGCGACGCTAATCACTACACCACCAACGTTAATTTAACGTCTTCAAAATTCAACATATGAAATTTTTGAATATATATATATAAAATATGTGTGTGTGTGTGGCAGACTTTTTCAAATACTTTTGACCAAGATGACGTCACAACGCGGGACTCACTCAAGCATCCCGTCTGCCGTCACATCTCAACTCCGAAGATCGACTGACATGAGATAATTGAGATATCTCATAATGCAAACAGTATGTGCAGGCGCGGTTTGGCATGGTGTCGTTCACCTAACTTTATATAGAGATATATTACCTCGCGCGTTATTTATAGTGAAGTCCTTATTCAAGTGCACATTTATTCATTTCGACTGAACTAATGTTCAACAACCATTTATTTTGCTTTAATAAAGGAAGAAAACTCGTTCTATCAGTTAACCTAATTAATACCATTATTTGGTCTGCAGAAGACCTGGTGACCTCAGCTCCTATCAACATTCATTAACAATATATTATTATAGTGACAACGAAGGCACTAATATATATATATATATATATATATATATACAGGGTGTTCCAAAAAAAAACTATATACTCTTTATAGCATCATATATGTTAACCCCCCCCTTTATGGCCCTTTGTCGGTTCGGATTCGAAGGGGGTTCTAGTTAGGGAGGCAAGCAACGGATATTTCTTCTGATACTTTTCTTCTATAATTTTCTAATTCTTTCTCTGATACTTTATAACTTTTCGACTTTACTAAGTTCCTTTGACGATAGCCCAACTCGAGGGGGAAAATAAAAAGTTTCTCTTACTGTAAATTTACTTCTTAAAAATATACAGGTACTGCTCTGAATTTACAGGGGTAGAGGTTCGACCTCCCTCCCGCAGCGAGGCTGCTAACCAGGGGAGTCTCTTAGCAGTCCCCAAGGCAGTGTCTCGTAATCAAGTGTTCTTCATTTTACAAATACATGTATAAAATATGCCTGAATGTTGGGGGATGGCAGTTGGAGGTTAAGTTTCCCCCCCTTTTAAACACGATCAGGTGTTGAAAGTTTCCAAATAAAAATAATAAAAAAAAATAAATAAAAATAAAAACTAATCTATTTTTTTTGTCACGTCTTCATTTCTGAAGGCGATATCATTTTTGTTTGGGTTTATTACAATTATGATTGCGATTATGGATTACTTCCCATTCGCTTATGATTGTCCCTTACAGTTCGATTAAAGTACATTCTTACATTATATATAAAGTCATTACATTCAATTATAGTTTCATTGAAGTACATTACGTCGTTACCATTTTTACAGTGTTTTTATATATATATATATGGTTAGATTATATGGTTAGATTATATGGTCAGATTATATGGTCAGATTATATGGTCAGATTATATATGGTTATTATATATATGGTTATTAGTACAACACAAGTACATGAGACATGACAAGATAATTTATATACATAATATGTTATATTACATTATATGTTATAGATTTGGATCAAAGCGAAAGATGTTGTTTATCTTAGAAACGTTCGGTTCTGCTGATTCGCGAATTTGAGCATTTAACTACTGTAAGCCTAATGAGAGTTGAGGGTGAACGCACTTAAAAGAAAAAAATACATGTGGACGTATTTTACATGTAAGTAACAGAATAGGTTGTGTGCGTAATATAGACGCGTAAAATATGGACTGATAGGTTGATAGGTATCAGTAGACAATAGGTAGGAAGCAACATAACTAATGATGTATAGAGAATGGTTCTTTTTCTTTTTATTATTATTATTATTATTATTATATTAAGGAATTTACCATACATTCAATACGGAAGATGTCCAAATACTAAACACGTGATTCAGTGTTCAAGGTATGGAAAACGTGAAGAGAATTAAGTTACTTTATGACTTCATAGTTATTCACATTATGTCATACGTGCAGTATAACTGTAAGTCATTATTAGGGAGGACCTAAAAGAAACGAATTAAAGACAGAGTGGGTATCAAGGACTAAGAAGCACAACTACTGGTTCCAATCCTCTTATATGCAATGCGTATGTATAATCTAGGGTCGAGGGTGAGATGCAAGACAATCATAATTAATTATAATAACTTCTATAATAAATGAAAATGGATACGACTAAACCATAGGTATGGTAGATCGTAGGGTTTTGACACGAACAAAAATAGGAAGCCACAAGTAAAATTATTATCCAAACTCGCGTTAAGCGATTTTGGTTCTTATGTAAAAATGAATATGGATTCATTTCATTTTTACATTGCTCTCCCCTTTTTTTTAAAAACGATATTTATACAATAATCTAATAGGGTATCATTAATACAATACAAATGAGAAAATAACATTCTAACTAACTCAAGTTAGGTGACGAATTTTTTTTTTACATTACAAATTTTTATACAGAACAAGTGAGTTATTATATAATATAAAAAATTCAAAGATTAATACTTCAATTTTAGACAAACAATTACGCTAGACAAAGAATGGTATTGTTAATTTAAAAAGAAAATTTCTGTGGGGAAAATTACATACATACTGAATAGTAGTAAAAGGGAAAATATAAATTATTTTCCAAAGTTACCCTGATCGTGCAGTCTATAACTAATTTTATTGACTATTGTAGGTAAAAATCGAATTACGTAATGGATGATGTATAGACCTGTGGTCTAGTGTGTATGTGTGTGTATTAGATACAAAGTGTGTATCTTATAAATTTGAGGGATAGATTAGCGGAGAGGATTCTTAAATTAACTGAATAAACGCCTGAGCAAAAATTTATATATAGTAAGCAAAAATGCGTAGGACTATATAAATAGCATAGTTAGCACTTTCACGCTATGAAATAGTTTATTGTGACATCCAATGATTTTAGCATAAGGTTGTATATATATATATATATATATATATATATATATATATATATATAGTGCGCATACATGCGTGTGTATGTGTAGGGATTTGGGAGGTTTTTGAATTAACAAAGTTTAAAAATAATGTATAATAATTTAAGATGGGTTTAGGGTTATAAAATCTTTTGAGTCAATTGTTGTTGTTATTATTATCATCATCATTATTATTATAAAATCCTTTAAGTTCAAGGTAGTATTTAAGTATTTAATTAAATCAGTTCCACGTATTAAGGTAATACAAAGAAATGTACTTAGAGGACTTACAATTGATGAAAGTAAATCTCACGGTTTAAAAATTGAATTTTTGAAGATGGAATTAAATTCGACTAGTAACATTCCTAGCTATATAATTATGAACTATATAAACATTAACCAGAAGTATCGGTACGATAATTGAATTAAGAAAGTTAAGAATACAAATTAAAAATATGCATTTTAATGAGCTAAACATAATTTTATAATATTATTAAAAATAAAAGTAAATCGAACCTTAGATGAGTTTCGGCCAAGAATAAAAAGTGTTATTGAAATGGAAGGAAAGCATTTCGAACAATCTTTTCTTTTAATAATTTCAGGTAAATTTTACATTAAAAATTATTTTTTTTATATACTAAAAAAAAAATATTAAAAAGGTTTAATAATTTTTGCAGGTTAAGTAGAAAAATCATACTCTTTCGTTGAATGTTGATAGAATTTTGAATTATTTGATATTTTTAGTCTGAAAACTTGTTTGCATATAGACAAATACATCTGTTTTATTGCGTAGAAGTTTTATTAAAATTAAATGACTGAAATTTCATACGGGTAAATTTCCCGATCGTACAGAGCAGGATAAATTAGGTACATGATCGATTAATTGTTACACAACTATTATTATCACATATACATTACAATGATTACCAAATCGTTACATACAATTGTAAAAACTGTTTTGGGTTACAAACAACCAAATGTCATTTCACCTATATATTTTTATACGCAACACTGGCATAAAAAAAAAAAAAGACAAATCGGTCCATTTCCCTCTTACAACAAAACAAAGAAAGGTTCTCTTTACAAACAAAAAAAGGTTGAATTAAATTCTCTTAACTTACAAAGAAAAAGTTGAATTCAATTGATTGCATTGAAATGACTTGGGACTTAAAAACTGACTTCTTCAAAACTAACTTCTTCAAAACTAACTTCTTCAAAACTAACTTCTTCAAAACTAACTTCTTCAAAACTAACTTCTTCAAAACTAACTTCTTCAAAACTAACTTCTTCAAAACTAACTTCTTCAAAACTAACTTCTTCAAAACTAACTTCTTCAAAACTACTTCTTCAAAACTAACTTCTTCAAAACTAACTTCTTCAAACTAACTTCTTCAAAACTAACTTCTTCAAAACTAACTTCTTCAAAACTAACTTCTTCAAACTAACTTCTTCAAAACTAACTTCTTCAAAACTAACTTCTTCAAAACTAACTTCTTCAAAACTAACTTCTTCAAAACTAACTTCTTCAAACTAACTTCTTCAAACTAACTTCTTCAAAACTAACTTCTTCAAAACTAACTTCTTCAAAACTAACTTCTTCAAAACTAACTTCTTCAAAACTAACTTCTTCAAAACTAACTTCTTCAAAACTAACTTCTTCAAAACTAACTTCTTCAAAACTAACTTCTTCAAAACTAACTTCTTCAAACTAACTTCTTCAAAACTAACTTCTTCAAAACTAACTTCTTCAAAACTAACTTCTTCAAAACTAACTTCTTCAAAACTAACTTCTTCAAAACTAACTCTTCAAAACTAACTTCTTCAAAACTAACTTCTTCAAAACTAACTTCTTCAAAACTAACTTCTTCAAAACTAACTTCTTCTAAACTTCTTCAAAACTTCTTCAAAACTAACTTCTTCAAAACTAACTTCTTCAAAACTAACTTCTTCAAAACTAACTTCTTCAAAACTAACTTCTTCAAAACTAACTTCTTCAAAACTAACTTCTTCAAAACTAACTTCTTCAAAACTAACTTCTTCAAAACTAACTTCTTCAAAACTAACTTCTTCAAAACTAACTTCTTCAAAACTAACTTCTTCAAAACTAACTTCTTCAAAACTAACTTCTTCAAAACTAACTTCTTCAAAACTAACTTCTTCAAAACTAACTTCTTCAAAACTAACTTCTTCAAAACTAACTTCTTCAAAACTAACTTCTTCAAAACTAACTTCTTCAAAACTAACTTCTTCAAAAAACTTCTTCAAAACTAACTTCTTCAAAACTAACTTCTTCAAAACTAACTTCTTCAAAACTAACTTCTTCAAAACTAACTTCTTCAAAACTAACTTCTTCAAAACTAACTTCTTCAAAACTAGGGCGGTTGTCCCTCTTGGATGCAACCTATTTACTTGACCTCTTACCAAGTATTTCTATAAATCTCTGGGGCGGTTGTCCCTTTTGGCGCAACCTTCTGACTTGACCTCTTATCAAGTATTTCTATAAATCTCTGGGGCGGTTGTCCCTTTTGGCGCAACCTTCTGACTTGACCTCTTATCAAGTATTTCTACAAATCTCTGGGGCGGTTGTCCCTTTTGGCGCAACCTTCTGACTTGACCTCTTATCAAGTATTTCTATAAATCTCTGGGGCGGTTGTCCCTTTTGGCGCAACCTTCTGACTTGACCTCTTATCAAGTATTTCTATAAATCTCTGGGGCGGTTGTCCCTTTTGGCGCAACCTTCTGACTTGACCTCTTATCAAGTATTTTCTATAAATCTCTGGGGCGGTTGTCCCTTTTGGCGCAACCTTCTGACTTGACCTCTTGTCAAGTATTTCTATAAATCTCTGGGGCGGTTGTCCATCTTGGCGCAACCTTCTGACTTGACCTCTTGTCAAGTATTTCTATAAATCTCTGGGGCGGTTGTCCATCTTGGCGCAACCTTCTGACTTGACCTCTTGTCAAGTATTTCTATAAATCTCTGGGGCGGTTGTCCCTTTTGGCGCAACCTTCTGACTTGACCTCTTGTCAAGTATTTCTTGAAACTTAACTATCTAACTTGAACGCTTGTCAAGTATCTTTATAAATCTCTGGGGTTTGGTTATCCCTTTTGGATGCAACCAACTGGAAACTGATTTGCAACTTATTTGCAAATAAAACTGACTCGAAACTACTTCGAGTATCTTTATAAATCTCTGGGGTTTGGTTGTCCCTTTTGGATGCAACCAACTGAAAACTGATGCAACTTATTTGCAACGAAAACTGACTTCAAAACTGACTTGCAACTTATTTGCAACGAAAACTGACTTCAAAACTGACTTGCAACTTATTTGCAACGAAAACTGACTTCAAAACTGACTTGCAACTTGTTTGCAACGAAAACTGACTTCAAAACTGACTTGCAACTTATTTGCAACGAAAACTGACTTGCAACTTATTTGCAACGAAAACTGACTTGCAACTTATTTGCAACGAAAACTGACTTGCAACTTATTTGCAACGAAAACTGACTTGCAACTTATTTGCAACGAAAACTGACTTGCAACTTATTTGCAACGAAAACTGACTTGCAACTTATTTGCAACGAAAACTGACTTGCAACTTATTTGCAACGAAAACTGACTTGCAACTTATTTGCAACGAAAACTGACTTGCAACTTATTTGCAACGAAAACTGACTTGCAACTTATTTGCAACGAAAACTGACTTGCAACTTATTTGCAACGAAAACTGACTTGCAACTTATTTGCAACGAAAACTGACTTGCAACTTATTTGCAACGAAAACTGACTTCAAAACTGACTTCAAAAATCTCTCTAAATCTATAACTCTCTGTAAACTCTCTCTCTTAATTTGCAAGTCAATTCAATTCCGTAATTGAAAAAAATTTGCAAACAAAAATATAAAATGTAAACGACATTTCACTCTGGTATTATTATGTTTGGTACATAAAATAAAATTATTCTATACTGAATATAACAGTGAAATTAACTCTCTTTTGAAATTAACTCTCTTTTGAAATTAACTCTGTTACAATAAACTTTCTGTTACAATAAACTTTCTGTTACAATAAACTTTCTGTTACAATAAACTTTCTGTTACAATAAACTTTCTGTTACAATAAACTTTCTGTTACAATAAACTTTCTGTTACAATAAACTTTCTGTTACAATAAACTTTCTGTTACAATAAACTTTCTCTGAAATTAACTCTCTTTTGAAATTAACTCTGTTACAATAAACTTTCTCTGAAATTAACTTTCTCTGAAATTAACTCTCTCTGAAATTAACTCTCTCTGAAATTAATTCTCTCTCAAATTAATTCTCTCTGAAATTAATTCTCTCTTACATTTAACTTCTCTTACATTTAACTCTGTTACAATTACTGTTTTCACTAAAAAAAATGTATCACTGGTGTCTGAAATGTTCACTGTGTTTTGTGTAAATTCTGACTTGATACTCATTATTAACTGTTAATAATACTGATTTTTTTCAAGTGTTTATAAATTACTTAAAAAAACAAAATGTACTTAACAAAAGTTCTACTGGCAAAATCCTCAGAGACGTGTCCTGAAGACGTGTCTTGCTGGCCACTTCTTCTTGGATGAAAACTAGGCGTAGAGAACTTGGAGTCGTGACACACCGGTCAAGGGTGGATGTTACGAACTAGAAGTCGTGACACGCCGGTCAAATGGTTTTATCCTGATAAATCTTCTTTTATAAATCTTCTTTTATAAATCTTCTTTTATAAATCTTCTTTTATAAATCTTCTTTTATAAATCTTCTTTTATAAATCTTCTTTTATAAATCTTCTTTTATAAATCTTCTTTTATAAATCTTCTTTTATAAATCTTCTTTTATAAATCTTCTTTTATAAATCTTTTTTTATAAATCTTCTTTTATAAATCTTCTTTTATAAATCATCTTTTATAAATCTTCTTTTATAAATCTTCTTTTATAAATCTTCTTTTATAAATCTTCTTATCCTGGTAAAGGGTCGCCAGCTCTTAGACCCTTCCTTCTTCTATGTGTTTATCCTGGCTATAGGGTCGCCAATTGTTAACCCCCCCCTTTATGGCCCTTTGTCGGTTCGGATTCGAAGGGGGTTCTAGTTAGGGAGGCAAGCAACGGATATTTCTTCTGATACTTTTCTTCTATAATTTTCTAATTCTTTCTCTGATACTTTATAACTTTTCGACTTTACTAAGTTCCTTTGACGATAGCCCAACTCGAGGGGGAAAATAAAAAGTTTCTCTTACTGTAAATTTACTTCTTAAAAATATACAGGTACTGCTCTGAATTTACAGGGGTAGAGGTTCGACCTCCCTCCCCGCAGCGAGGCTGCTAACCAGGGGAGTCTCTTAGCAGTCCCCAAGGCAGTGTCTCGTAATCAAGTGTTCTTCATTTTACAAATACATGTATAAAATATGCCTGAATGTTGGGGGATGGCAGTTGGAGGTTAAGTTTCCCCCCCTTTTAAACACGATCAGGTGTTTGAAAGTTTCCAAATAAAAATAATAAAAAAAAATAAATAAAAATAAAAACTAATCTTATTTTTTTTTGTCACGTCTTCATTTCTGAAGGCGATATCATTTTTGTTTGGGTTTATTACAATTATGATTGCGATTATGGATTACTTCCCATTCGCTTATGATTGTCCCTTACAGTTCGATTAAAGTACATTCTTACATTATATAAAGTCATTACATTCAATTATAGTTTCATTGAAGTACATTACGTCGTTACCATTTTTACAGTGTTTTTATATATATATATATGGTTAGATTATATGGTCAGATTATATGGTCAGATTATATGGTCAGATTATATGGTCAGATTATATGGTCAGATTATATATGGTTATTATATATATGGTTATTAGTACAACACAAGTACATGAGACATGACAAGATAATTTATATACATAATATGTTATATTACATTATATGTTATAGATTTGGATCAAAGCGAAAGATGTTGTTTATCTTAGAAACGTTCGGTTCTGCTGATTCGCGAATTTGAGCATTTAACTACTGTAAGCCTAATGAGAGTTGAGGGTGAACGCACTTAAAAGAAAAAAATACATGTGGACGTATTTTACATGTAAGTAACAGAATAGGTTGTGTGCGTAATATAGACGCAAAATATGGACTGATAGGTTGATAGGTATCAGTAGACAATAGGTAGGAAGCAACATAACTAATGATGTATAGAGAATGGTTTCTTTTTCTTTTTATTATTATTATTATTATTATTATTATTAAGGAATTTACCATACATTCAATACGGAAGATGTCCAAATACTAAACACGTGATTCAGTGTTCAAGGTATGGAAAACGTGAAGAGAATTAAGTTACTTTATGACTTCATAGTTATTCACATTATGTCATACGTGCAGTATAACTGTAAGTCATTATTAGGGAGGACCTAAAAGAAACGAATTAAAGACAGAGTGGGTATCAAGGACTAAGAAGCACAACTACTGGTTCCAATCCTCTTATATGCAATGCGTATGTATAATCTAGGGTCGAGGGTGAGATGCAAGACAATCATAATTAATTATAATAACTTCTATAATAAATGAAAATGGATACGACTAAACCATAGGTATGGTAGATCGTAGGGTTTTGACACGAACAAAAATAGGAAGCCACAAGTAAAATTATTATCCAAACTCGCGTTAAGCGATTTTGGTTCTTATGTAAAAATGAATATGGATTCATTTCATTTTTACATATATTTTATAATTTAAAAAAAGCCGAACAATATATTGTTATAGCAATTGCCAATGAAAGGTAAATTAGTAATCTAAGTGATCAAAATGTTATAGCGAGTTGTTTGCATATAAAATTTATTTAACTACGCCAAGTGCTCAAAATGTTCTCCGGCGGCATGAATGCACTTTTGAATGCGTCGACTAACTGATTCGCAGACATGGACTAATGTGGATGCTGTGATGGTCTCGCACTTTTCCCTAATTGCATCCTTAAGGTGTTCGAGTGTTGCAGGTCTTGTACCATAAACTGCATCCTTCAGGTAGCCCCACAAGTAAAAATCGAGTGGAGTCAAGTCCGGTGAACGTGGAGGATACTCAACGCTTCCTCTTCGTCCTAGGCAACGTTTCATCGAGGTACCTTCTGACATCAAAATGATAATGAGGGGGGGCTCCATCTTGTTGAAAGTAAAAGTCGTCGTTTCCAAACAACTTCCGAACTGCAGGTATAATTTCTGTCCGCAGCATGTCGAGATATGCGGCACCGGTAACTGTCCCATTAAAGAAAAATGGTCCAACCAAACCCCTGGATGATAAACCACACCATGCTGTTAATCCTGGTAAATTAACATGTTTATCCACATAAACGTGTGGATTATCAAGTAACCAGTACCTGCAGTTGTGTCGATTTACTGTGCCATTCAGCTTGAAGGTAGATTCATCAGACCACACGATTTTGTTGTATTGAAAGTGCATTCATGCCGCCGGAGAACATTTTGAGCACTTGGCGTAGTTAATTAAATTTTATATGCAAACAACTCGCTATAACATTTTGATCACTTAGATTACTAATTTACCTTTCATTGGCAATTGCTATAACAATATATTGTTTGGTTTTTTTAAATTATAAAATATATGATGCTATAAAGAGTATATAGTTTCTTGGGACACCCTGTACACATATATATATATATATATATACACACACCTCGTTGCTGTTGTGTGCGTTCGTCTCTTCACACGGTCAAGCTGGTGGCCTCGCCTCTAGGTCTAGTTTGGTGGAGGAGCGAGTTCTTCTTGCGCTCCACCGTACATAGCCAGGTACACCCGGCTCATCTGGTACCGTCCTGAGCCATGCATGTAGTCTTCTCTTGAAGACTTCAACTTTGACCCCTGTAACGTTTCTGAGGTCCTTTGGAACCTGGTTGAAAATTCTTGGCCCCCTTCTCTGACAACCAAGCTATTTTCCTTCAGAGTTGAGGAAGTCCCTTGTCGGGCCTTTAATTTGGGAACACTACACATTCTGCCTTTCTTATTTTGCAGCGTTGTTTGGATGGTAATTGGGTTTAGGTTTGGTAGCAGTTTTTCGATAATTTTCCATATGTTGATTACACAGGCCTGCAAGTGAGAACTTTGAGAGAGTTGTTTTGTTACTAATAACTGATTTTATATAATTCAACTACGTTGATTTCGAATAAGGTGTCCATTTTTTTCTATCACGTAAGGATTTTCTGCAAACTGGAAGGGAAAAAACAACAAAAGAAATAAATATTTCGATTTACATTACTTATTTCGATTTATACTAATTACAAATGCAAACAACTTTAAAAAGAAAGAAGACTATTAACGTCAATTACATATTCATCTTTATTTGTCTTGAGTTTTCTTGCGAGATCTATGCCTTTTAGTCTCGAATGTACCCGCTGTTCCTTTTCTTTTATGTAATAATTCTGGAGTATCCCGTTTCAACATCCATCAGTAATCAGCCATCATGCTGATGTCCCACTTTCCCTGATATCCCTTCTCCATTTCTTTGTCTTGGTGAAACGAAGCATTTATAAGCACTTATAGGCAGTAGTTTTTAAAAATTTAATGAAAATTACTTTCATCCATCCATCGTGTTCTGCCTATTAGGCAGGTCCAACTCGTGTGTCCCGCCAAAGTGTTCTATCTTGAGCTGTCCTTTTCATCTCGTGATTACTTACATATGTTATATGAAATATGACATTTTGTGGAAAAGTCTGTACGTGATGGCGAAAAATTAAAATTATTTTCGGAATTAGCGTGCAAAAATTATTGTGATAAAATATTTCGGACAACAAAACCATCGCAGGCCTGTGTTATGGTATACCTCTCTTCTTTCCAGGGCGTACAGATTTAGTTTACGTAGTCTTTCCCAGTAGTCGAGTTCTTTGCAGCCATCAGTCTTGGCTGTGAAATGTGTGCGCGTTTCTTCTAGTTTATTAATTTCTTCCTCCTTATATAAGGACGTCAAAACTGAGCAGTATTCAAGTTTTCGTATGATCAGTGTTCTCAACAGGGGAATCATTACTGTCCTGTCCCTTCTTCTGAACTTTCTTAGTACCTGTCCCACGACTCTTTTTGCTTTGTTTATTGCCATCTGATTTTGTCTCGAGTTTGGTATCATCGGTCATTATTACCCCCCAAGTCGACCACTTTCGTGCTTCTCTGAATTTCCTGTCTATCTGGCGCATAATATGCAGGCTGTTTAAGTTCCTCTTTTCTACCATATCTCAAGAGCTGAAATTTCTCGGTGTCAAATGTCATATTGTTGTCTCCTGACCATGTGTATATTTTGTTCGTGTTTGTTCTGCAAGGCCTCCACTTCATTTGCATCGCTGATTTTTCTGCTGATCTTTGTATCATCCACAAAGGATGTTACTATACTGTTGCTGTTTACGCCACTGTCTGTCTGTTAGCATGATAATGAACAACAGTGGGGCCAGCAATGTATCTTGTGGTACTGAGCTGTGTAATTCTGATGATGATACACCGTGAATTTTGACGTTGTAGTATATATATATATATAGATATATATATATATATATAGATATAGATATATATATATATATATATATATATATATATATATATATATATATATATATATATAGATATATATAGCACCAACAGTAAGCCACTTTTTTACTAATATTTTATAATGATATGGGTGTGTTGTTGGCGTGTTTTAGGTGACGCCAATTCGATGGCGGGGTTCGGATCCACTGGTCTTGGAGTATCTGGGTTCCCCTTTATAATTACTCGGGCACCAGGATGGCATCGATGCTTGGGTTGGTAAGCCGCTTGAAGGGATGAATAATGAGTGATTCGGCTGGCATAACTCTTTATTATGATAACTAATGGAGGTACATGAACCGGCCTAACGGCTACGGGTTTATGGGTATAGCATGAGTTTGCAATCAGTAAAAGAATCATCCAGGGCGCCGCTCGAATCTGCATTTTATACATTCGAGTCTCGCGCGTGCGCATTGGGCTCGAGCTTTTAGGGGTTGGCATTATTCGCACCGGAAGCAAGCTATACGCCGCCGGAAAGGTTCGTATTCTATAACACTAATTACGTCGGATTTTGTAAATAAATCTAATTTCTTTGTAAGACCTACTTTGTTGAGCATCCAACATCTCCCGTTGCGATGAAGTTCAAAGCGCAGCCGTCAGCAGGTAAAGTTATGCTGACACTGTTTTGGGATACATGAGGCCCTATCCTTGAACATTATTTAGAGCAGCAGTTCTGAACCTTTTTCGTGTAATTTACCCTTTCGACCAGTTCACCCAGCCAGATTTACCCCCCCCCCCCTCCCTTAAATAGGTTAAGCGTTAAGACGGTTAAGTAAACAAACTAGACTCGATGACAAACTTTATTATCATTAGGTAATAATAATCACTGTGATGGCTGAAATTGCATTGATATATAATAAACAATATTTTGTTTGTCTGATTTAACCTTACGTCTCAAAAAGCGTGATACTTTCCCGCGGTTCCAAAATTTACCCCCTACAACCAAGAAATTTACCCCAGGTTAAGAAGTACTGATCTAGAGCGTGGAACTACAGTAACAAGTGCATCGTATTCTGACATACCTCGGAATGAGTTAAAGCAAGCAATTCGCACAAAAACGGAGAGAGAGATTGTCGGAAGGTGGTGTTCTGTTACACGACACTGCGCGCCCTTATACCGCTGCAAAGACTAGAAAATGCCTTCAAGAAGTTAAATTTGAAGTTCTCGACCATCCAGCCGACAGTCCAGACCTGGCACCTTCGGATTTTTACCTGTTTGGACCACTAAAAGACGCTTTGAGAGGTCATCGATTTCAAGGCGATGATGACCTGAAGGAGGCGGTGCATGACTGGCTACGCACACAACGAAAAACATTCTTTGTGATGGCATTAGGAAGCTTGTAGATCGCTGGACTAAGTGTATTGAGAAACAGGGAGGCTACGTTGAAAAATGATGTGTTTATGATCTATCAGATGTGAAAATAAAAAGTGCGGATACTTATTGAATTACTCTCGTGTTTTATCTAAACTTTCTCGTAGAACCCCATCCCCCTTCTACCTTAACACAAGCGAAAGTGATTAAAATTTGAGAATATAAAGTGTGAGATCTGTTCGACCTACTGTACTTGGGCATTTTATATATATGATGAATAAAACCACGAAAGAAAGGAAACACAGAATGGTGCTCAAGCGCTTTCGTCTAATGACATCCTCAGGAACACTGAAGTACATAAAGAGTTACAGCCTATATACGGTATAGGTTACACGGAAAAAAAAATATATATATGTATATACACACACACACACAATAAACGGAAAGATAAAAAATAAAAATTAAAGGATTGTGGGAGGAGCATACAAATTTGTTAGGAAAAACTACAATTTTTAGCAAGATCAAATGAATTGTTTCCAACCAATGTTATAGATAACACCGGTCTGCATGAAAATCGATTTCTTTATTTTGAATTGTGATTCTGAAGCAGTTCGCTGCGCTGAATTAAAAAATGCTACCAGTTTTTTTCTATCACCCACAGTTTTAAAGTTATTAGCAAAACAATTTTGGGGCGTTTTGTAATTTTTTACCTTTTTTATCTTTAATTAATTTCGTTTTTTCATATTTTTCAGGTAGATAATTCTAACATTACGTCTTTAAAACTTTAATAATGGCTTCTAGAGGATGTACCCATAGTCCAGACATATTTTATTATATTTGTGGTCGGTATGTTGTAAAACAAAGGACAAATGTAACGACCTTCATTAAGAGAGCTTATGCTTATTTTGGAATTAAATTAGGAGATCAAGACAAAAGTTGGGCTCCACACAAGGTTTGTCTTACGTGTGTTGCGGCACTAAGGAATTGGAGCAAAGGTAAAAAGAAAAGTTTGCCATTTGGGATCCCTATGGTATGGCGCGAGCCTAGAAACCATACCGACGACTGCTACTTCTGTTCTTGCAATGTTAAAGGTTATAATGCAAAGAATAAAGAGAGCCTTCAATACCCAAGTCTTCCATCTGCAATAAGGTCGGTACCCCATGGTCCAGAAGTTCCTATTCCCCGCCCACCCGAGAGTCTGGATCAATACAATTCAGATTCTGATTCAGCTCCAAATCCAGACAATGATGATGTTTATGAACAGCCAACAGCCAGCAGCTGACCGAGATCCTCCTAAACCATTAACCCAAGCCGAACTAAATGACTTAGTCAGGGATTTAAATCTGCCTAAGGACTGCAGAACTTTTGGGGTCTAGATTGCAGGAGAACCATTTATTGGCATCCGACACATACTTCGCTTGGTACAGAAATCGTGAGAAAGACCGTGCCTTTTTTTCGAAGAAGATCCCTTGGTATTTTGCAAGGACATCACAGGATTAGTGTGCAAGCTAGGCATCGAATACCAAACCAGTGACGAGGTTGTTTATAGATTCCTCTAAAACCAGTCTAAAAGGAGTGTTACTGTACAACGGTAACAAATATGCATCAATCCCAGTGGCCCATTCTACTCATTTAAAAGAGAGCTATGATAACATGAAACTGTTTCTGGAAAAATTCAGTATCAAAATCACAGATGGATATTGTGTGGGGATCTCAGTCCTTTGCATGTTACTTGGGCAGCAATCAGGATACACTAAGATGCCATGTTTCATCTGTGAATGGGATAGTCGAGCACGTGACCAGCACTGGAAGAGGAAAACTTGGCCTCCTAGAGAGAATCTTACCCCAGGATCAAAGAACATTTTACATGAACATCTAGTTGGACCAAATAAAATCCTCGTACCACCCTTGCACATTAAATTGGGCTTGATGAAGCAGTATGTCAAAGCATTGAATAGAGAAGGTGAGTGTTTCAAGTACATTTGTTCAAAATATCCAAAGATTAGCTACGAGAAAATGAAGGAAGGTGTTTTTATAGGTCCTCAGATTAGAAAGTTGACAGACGATCATTTCCTGAACACAACGACTAATAAAGAAAAAGAAGCATGGCTTTGTTTCAAAGATGTTGAAAACTTCTTGGGAAACTACAAAAGCCAAAATTATGAAAGACTGGTGGAAAATATGCCTAAAACGTTTTGCGCCTTTGGCTGCAACATGAGCCTGAAAGTTCACTTCTTATTTTCGCATCTTGACCGTTTTCCCGAAAATCTCGGAGATGTCAGTGAGGAGCAAGGGGAACGATTTCACCAGGACATCAAAACCATGGAAAGAAGATATCAAGGAAGATGGCATACAAATATGATGGCGGATTACTGCTGGTGTCTGCAACGAGATCAGCCTAACGCACAGCATAAGAAAACATCAAAGAAGCACCGGTTTAGTCGTCATTAGTCAGATCTACCTTCGTAGTCTTAAGCCTTTGGAATAAGTCCTGAAATGTTTGCAAGTAAAGAAGGTAAATATATTTTGTTTCTTTGTTATTTTTTTATTCTTTCATAAACAAGCAATATGCTTGTCCAAGAGCTAGGAGCTATTTAATTCTGCCTTAATTATGTTTTACTCTATCACCTAAAGATTTCGTGCTACAAGGGGTGTTGTAATACCTCATCTGTCCCCAAATGTTAACCACCCATTGATGGGAGGGGAGAGAGTATTTTGCTGGGAACGGGACTGGTTGTTATATATATTTACCCTACATTATTATGTAAGCGTTACTGTAGTCTATAACAAAATTTATGGTTTAGCATATGCAATCCAATGTTGGTCTCGATAAGATGGTTCACATTTGGGGATAAATGGGGGATTTATGACACACCCTGTAGTAAGAAAACCATACGTGATAGGGAAAAACTAACTATATTTTTGAGATCAGCGCACTCAAATTATATAGAATCACCAACTAGTTTGTAAAAATCGATCGATAAGTTTTCAAATGTGTACTGGTGTAATTAAAAAAAAAAAAAAAATACAAATTTATACCGGAGATCTGCCCGGGTTTTAGCACTCTGCCCTTCTTGTTTAAGTTCGATATATATAAAAAAAATAAATTGAAGAATAAAAGTTATTAGAGTAGCATACAAGTTTACCAAAGATTTAGCGTTCTACCCTGCTTATCTAAATCTGTTCTGAAGGAATTCAAAACAACAGGATCGAGTTGAAAAAGACCTTTGCTTATGTTGAAGTTATTTGTAAGTTGGATAATGGCAGACTCAAGAATATTTCTATTAACAATGTTGCTAGAGTCAAATAAAACTGAAGCATTATTCCAATCAATACAGCGGGATAACTCTGACAAATGGACAAAAAGGGCACTGGACGACTGTCCTGTTCTAACGGAATATGCTGTTTTATACGTGTGTGCAAATCCTTTCCCGTCTGACCTATGTAAAAGGAATCACATTGTTTACAACCAATTTTATAGAAAATGCCTGAATTATTGGTAGGCCTATTTTTTACTATGATATTTTTCACAATATTGTTATAGGAAAATACTACATTAATATCCAAAAGTTTAAATACATTAACGATGCCTAAAAAGCCCGGGAAAAATGGAAGTACTGAAATATTCTTTGACAAGGTATGAGTGTTATTATTCACACGATAGAAAGTTCGGTTTGCCTTGTTAAGACAAGATTCCATAAACGCAGATGGATAACACAGATCACTTCTAATACCGTTGATTTTTTCCAATTCGGCATCGATGTATTCCGGACTGGCGATCGTAAGGGCGCGGAGAAACATTGAAGAAAAAATGGCCTTCTTAGTGGGGTGTCATGTCCCGAGTAAAAGTGTACGTAGGACAAATTTTTTTTTTTCGGATAGATACTAAACTTAAAACCTGGGCTTTCCCTATGTACACGCGCATCCAAAAACGGGATTGAGTTGTCTTGTTCCACTTCTAAAGTAAAGTTAATGGAGGGGACTTGATCATTTAACTGAAAGAGGAAGTTATCCAGGTCACGATTCATGGGCCAGATACACAAAATATCGTCGACGTACCGCAACCAAGGGATGCCAACCCCCAGGATTCTCGGAATGTAAGTAATTTCGAAAAACTCCATATAAATATTGGAGAGGAGGGGCGACAAGGGGTTGGTTGCCCATGCCCATCCCAAAAACTTGTTGATAATACTCGTTATTGAAAGTGAATTTACAGTCTTTGATGCAAAGCTTAATAAGTTCCAAAACAATGTGTGAAGGTAGTGGCAGGTCATACTTATGTAATTTTCGGGAGAGAAAGTCAAGCATATCGTCAATCGGCACTTTTGTAAACAATGAACAAACGTCAAAACTGATCAATCTATCGTTGGTTTCAGTACGTGCATTATTCAGTTTTTCAGTAAGATCCATGGAATTTTTTACATGTGAATCAGAGATAGTTCCGAGAATGGGGGACAAGACTTTGACAAGCCATTTGGAGAGTTTATAAGTAATAGAGCCCACCGAGCTAATAATAGGGCGCATAGGGTTGCCAGGTTTGTGGGTTTTAATAAGACCGTAAAGGTAGGGGAGAAGGTGAAGTGGACATGAAAAGCGAAATTAAGTCCTTATGATCTTTGAGAATGCGTTTCAAGCCACTATTAAATGATTTGATGACGTCATCCTGCGGGTTCTTCCTAAGTTTGTTGTATGTGGCGTGGTCCTGGAGAAGCTCGTTCATCTTTCTCATGTAGTCCACTTTGTCCATAATAACTATGGTGTTAGCCTTGTCTGCTTTAGTAATATGGAGCTCCATCTTTTTTTAATTGAGAGGCTATTGCGAAAACGTTTAGGAAAGTTATCTTCGTAACTACTATTCGCCGCACTATAAACAAGGCCTTTAACTATGTTAAACAAATACTGAGGGAGATTACACTGTTTTTCAAAACAAGCGAGACTGTAACAAATCTGTAAAGCCGAAGGTTTTTAACAATACAAAAGGATATACCATATCCAAGGGCACTTTTTGCATCGATCGTCGCTAATGTTTTTCGAAGAAAGGTTCAAAATACACTTTGAGCTTGCTTTTTTACTCCACTGACTATTTCGAATGAGACTTAATTTTTCGATCCAAAATGTTTGTTTTATTTCACTCTATGCAACATTGTTAATATAAATATTCTTGAGTCTGCCATTATTCAACTTACAAATAACTTCAACATAAGCAAAGGTCTTTTTCAACTCGATCCTGTTGTTTTGAATTCCTTCAAAACAGATTTCGATAAGAAGGGTAGAACGCTAAATCTTTGGTAAACTTCTATGCTACTCTAATAACTTTTATTCTTCAATTTATTTTTTTATATATATCGAACTTAAACAAGAAGGGCAGAGTGCTAAAACCTGGGCAGATTTCCGGTATAATTTTTTTTTTTTTCCTATAACGTTGGTTGGAAACAATTCATTTGATCTTGTGCTAAAAATCGGTAGTTTTTCCTTACAAATTTGTATGCTCCTCTCACAATCCTTTAATGTTTAATTTTTATTTTTATCTTTCCGTTTATTGTATATATATATATACAGGGTGTCCGAGAATTATCTGTACAATTTTTGGCTGTTATTAAAAGTCAACCATGAAGTGTAGAAATTCCACTGTTGTCCCATTTTATAGAGAAACTCATTAAGTTTTTCTGATACCACGTTTTGACAAGTTTTTTAGAAATGTACGCGGGTGACAGACATTGATGATTTAAAAGCAAGAATCACAGCTGCTATTGAGCGAATTGATGTGGATATGCTGCAGCGTACATGGCAACATTTGGAGTATCGATTGGATGTTTTGCGAATCACTAATGGTGCACATATCGAATGTTTGTAACAACGTTACTTTAATAAAAGAAACTTTTGAAAATACAGATTCTAAATAATCTTGTTTAAGAATTTTACGTGTGTCATCAAGAATTTTATTAAAAGATGAAATTGTACAGATAATTTTCGGACACACTGGAATTTCTAAAAAACTTGTCAAAACTTGGTATCAGAAAAAACTTAATGAGATTCTCTGTAAAATGGGACAACACTGGGATTTCTACACTTCATGGTTGACTTTTAATAACAGCCAAAAATTGTACAGATAATTCTCGGACACCCTGTATATATATATATATTTTTTTTCATGTAACCTATATATAGGCTGTAACTCTTTATGTACTTCAGTGTTCCTGAGGATGTCATTAGACGAAAGCGCTTGAGCACCATTCTGTTTCCTTTCCTTCGTGGTTTTATTCATCATAAATATTTTTCACGTGTTACTTTCGTGAAATAATTTATATATATATATATATATATATATATATATATATATATATATATATATATATATATATATATATAATAATAAATTGGTTTTGCTTCCGCCCGAATTGTTCATTCTGACGAAATTAGAAAATTTGAATTCGAAAAGCTGAGCAAGAAGTACTTTGGGACTGGAACACCTGCGGACTACACGTACCGCCTACTAAGCAAAAGCCTTTGTGGAAATTTAATCTGCATTTTTGAAATAGCGACTAGATTGTCTTTAGCCGAAAGGAGTTGGTAAGAGGAATTGACAGTCCGTTAAAAAAAAAAAAATTAATGAGCATTCGTAGATTATTTTGAAATGGCTCGGTTTAGAATCTTATGCCTTAATAGGCAATATAGTACATATTGTTTAAAAGTAAATGGTGATGGTCGTATTATTTGTGGTTGCGGTACTTTGGGTACAACGTAGACCTGTTGAAAAATTCTTTGGTAATCACCATTTTCACGTCACAGAAAATTATTAGATCGTAAAGTCGGTGATGCGTAAATTGGATTTAGAGGTATGTGGAGCAGTCAGAAAGCTTTCTTGATTTTTCTTCTGTGAAGTTGGTACAGTGCAATTCCTCCGGGCTACCGTATTGTATAGTCATTAGGCATGATGTTTTTCCACTGATTCTTACTTAACTAGGCGTCCTTTTTTGCCAATACTTGATGGAATTGATGCTTCTGAGAATTGTGTACGCCTTCCAACATTTAGTAATTGGCTGTTAATAGGCCTATGTCAACTTTAACATCGCCGTTTAGAGCGTTTTTCAGTTTATTCAGTTTGTTAATTATGTTAAATACATAATTATTTCCATGATGTGTTATCATATTTGCCCAGTGTAAGCTTTACACCAGAAATAAGTGTAGTAGGCTTTACTGATAAGTAAAGGCATCCGCAGTTCTAGAATTAGAACATTGGTTTGTTACCGTTATTGCAGCTTGTTACATCATTTCCTTGTGTATATATTAGTAGGCTGTATAATACTTTTACAGGTTCTTCCACAAGGACTATGTTAAATCATGTAAGGAATTTTTTACATACGGATCGGCAGGCCTACGAGTTTTCACTTCAAAAGTGGGCATACGTACACTTTTAAACCTTAGGTCAGTTTCTTTACTGGTAAATATAATTGGGAAGGGTTTTCGCATGTAAACTGTTAGTTGAGATAACCCACGAGAAACAACTTCTGAAACGAACATGCTTCCAGTTTGGTTCATTTTTCAATTAGGTAGGTATTGTTTAAATCCAGAAAAATTAGTGCCGTAGTTACATTTGAACAGTTAGAGAGTAGCATTTAAAGCTACGGCAGTAGTAGTTACCATATTAGGCCTACGTTATCTCCGAAACTCACTGCGAGTGAGAAAAAAATTCTTGAGGCTTATTTGTGCAGTAGCCACACGGCCAGTTTTTTGTTATATCCTTTATAAGGATAAATTTAGAAATTTAATTTAGCCATTACTACTTCATTTCAGCTCCATTTAAAAAAAAAAACTGCCAAGTCCTACCATCGGGTATCCAGAGCCTATTGAAATGTATCTTGTCTAACAACTCTGCTTCTCAAGTTTTGTGAGTGGAGCGAGCGAGTCCTGAATACGTTTCAGCGGCTGCATAGTTTGACTGCATTTTCTGAATTGCAAATTGTTGGCCTTGAATTCGGATCGAAATTTAAAGAAAACATTCGCTCGCTTCACTCGGTCAATACAATATTAAGAGGATTGTCGGGCTAGGCGTTGTCGTAAATTAATCTCTCATATGGCCTGCCGCCACCTAGTACGGCATTATTTATTAAATATAACGTAATATAATAGCCTACTGTAACTGCCAAACCCAGACTAAGCCGTAAAATGGTGAATATGAACTGATGGTAATCTGATGTTTACAGAGAAGCACCAGCTCGTCTAAATTTTAACAGTTGAAAAAAGTTTTTATATTTGTAGAGAACAGAAATGTTAAATTGAATGTAACCTCATTATGTCGTTGAAGAAGTCTAAAGGCGTTTCAAAGATATTAACTGTACACACTAATTTTATGGCTGGCTGTTACCGTACCCTGTACCCCTATTATGTAGACCGTCTCTCTCGAAATTACGTTTAAGAAAACATTTTACTGTTCCATTTTATAAACGAGAGCCCATTCGAATGACTTCGAAATTTGGGATATTACAGACTGAAATAGAGCGGAAGAGTGCGCCCACAAGAGAAGAGGAAAACAGAAAAGATTCGTAGCTGTGTACCGCGGGTGAGCGACAACCAAGTAGGAGGAAACACCAAGGAAATTGGCCCCAAGATTCACAGATGGAACCGTTTCTCCCTCGTCCCTATTTCTGGTAATAGGCCTTATTATTAGGACAGTAAAAGGACTAACGGGGAGTCTCATAAGTGTGGGTAAGCTGTAGATTATAGGCTAGAAGTCTCGAAAAAGAAAAGGCCAAGCCCAAAAGAAGCGAATGCTCGTAGCTCGTCTACCACTCACCGTATCTTGGAGTTTAGTTACCATTACACTATACCGATGACACTCATTTCCGAGTTAATAGCCCGTAATTTGGCTTCTGATTTTATAGAATTTCGCATGAAAGAGAGGCAAAGAAAACGTGTGATGTTTCAGTTCGACGTTTTGGCCGCCTCCTCCTCCGCCTACCGAATTGGTAGGCTATTAGAGTGAGAGAAAGGCACAAGTGGAATTTCTTATTAGAAGCATTAATGGTCATTGACGAGGGACAGCGGTTGCGATTCATCTCCTCGAGTCTTCCTATTGATTTTGATGGCTTCATTGATCATCAATAGCTGTCGGACTTTCTTGTTATTGAATTTTTCTTTTCATATCAGTTTGTTTCCTTATTAAAAACGAGGTAATAAAGCCTTCAGTCGTAGACCTTTATTGGCTCTTCTTTTGATTTAATGGGCTTTTGCCGGAGAATAGCTTACCCGAAGACGGTGGTCACGAGTAGACGAGAATGAACGGTTACAAACAAACAACATCGAAATATCTGGAAAACCAAGGCTGAACAGTTAACAGCAACAAACTGGTAATAAACTTGGGTAATTATTCGTTTTTTGACCCAGTCTCTTTTTATAATGAGAGCAAACTTTTCTGGTCAATTTTGAGGTGTTCTGCACGAATCTGCCATCCGTTTCCTGTGCAAATGCGTAGTTTTCGAGATATCGTCATCTTAAAAACTACGCATTTGCACAGGAAACGGATGGCAGTTTCGTACAAAACACCTCAAAATTAACCAAAAAAGTTTGCACTAGTCATTTTCGTTTAAACTAACGAATTTAAACGAAAATATCATGACTTAACCTAACCAATCATCAAGGGCGTACAGTTGACCTAACCGGTGTCACGTACTGAACTGTCCGCAAAACATTAGGACCGATCAATTTGTGATGCGTGATCTTTATGGGGGCCCCCCGAGACCTAAATTATACAAATGATAATGTAATAACGTGCCAACCTTGCATGGGTAGTCCGCTAAATTTCGCCTGCCCTTAAACTGAAACGACACACGTTTATTTTTAGGATTTTTTTTACGGCACCTAAAGACCTTCTGGTCTTTTCTTAAAATAAAAGCACTATTGCATTTAGGGCAGGTCACGGATGTCTTAATTATTTCGTGATTGAAAAAAAGGTCTAAACTCTTGTCTTCATCGAGGGCAATATGGCGGATCACGTCTTCAACATCAAATATGCATAACTGACACGTCATACTTCGTCACAAAAAAACAACTGAACAGACGAACAATTGGTAAAAATGATTTATTTGTAAAACAGGACAAATTGAATTACGCAGAAGTAGCCAGAATCACCAAAAATAAGAAATATTCACCAAATAGTCGATATATATATATATATATATATTGAAAAAACACCAAAAATAGGAAATATATTTTAATAAAAAACACATTTTATACAAATTTGCACAAGATAATATATATATATTTTCTTATTCAGTTTTCATTGGTTATTCAATATATATTGCTGTTATAGCTGGGTGTGACTGGGTCAAAAAACGAATAATAACCTAAACTTATATTCTATCCACTCATCCATATTCGTGTATATTCCTTATATATATATATATATATATATATATATATATATATATATATATATTATATATATATATATATGAGCTCAGAATGGTTCCCTGAGTTTTTTATGATACACACAGACCGTGCATGGAACAAGGAACTCTTCTGGGATAATTAAATCCACTATAGTCCGAATAAGTAATGGTAAATGACAAATACCATAGTTTTTATTTTTCATGATGCAAGCCCGACGTGGGCAACGGGTCTCTCGCAAAGAGGTCCCATAAATATAGCTTCCCTCATTTAGAGGACCATCACCATAAGTACTGAAAAGTTAAAATTTTTGAAAGTTAGTATTTTGTATGACCGCCCTTTTCCTGCAAAACTGCTGCGATTCGATTTGGAATGCTATCTTGGAGTTTTTGTAAGAAATCCGCTGGAATGTTGTTCCATGCATCTAAAAGGACGTGGTCTGCCATAGCTCTTCACTCGATTTTGGCTGCTTTTCTCGCTTCTTTCTGTCTAAATAATCCCAAACAGCCTCAATAATATTTAAATCGGGGCTCTGGGGAGGCCATTCCATCAGTTGCGAGTTTCCACGTTCTTTTTTATTCTCCAAATAGGGTTTGACTACATTGGTAGTATGCAAAATAAAATTTTGCTTAATTAATCTCCGACCTGATGGCACAGCATGATGAATTAGGACCTGTCTGTATCTTTCTGCATTCAGTATTAGGGGTGTGCCGGATAGTATTTTTTACTATCCGGCCGGATACCGGATAGCCGGATAGTAAAATAAAATATCCGGCTGGATACCGGATAATATTCAAATAATTCATAATTTTTTATATATTATTATTTAGCTATTACTTGACTAATTGACTATACTATCAAATTTTAATCACTATTTGATGTAAATTATAGCTATCTTTCAATAACTTTACTAATTACCTATATTTTATCCTTTTCAGGATTGTTTCATTGTCTAAATCATATAGCTATATAGCTAGTTAGTATTAGTTACAGGCTTACAGCAATATTTTAACATTTACCCCCTAAAATGGCTAGTTTTATTTGGAAAATATTTACAATACATGAGACTAATCCAACGATAGCTATTTGCTCTCTATGTTCCAAACAGATTAAAAGGGGATCAGAGAAATTGGGTGCTAGGTGCTATAGCACAAAACCTTTGCACAATCATGCAAAGATGCTGCATTCAAAAGAATATAAAGAAGTGTCTCAACTTAACAAATCATCTGAAAATCAAAATCAACCTATAGTGACCACCTCAATGGCTCCGAAAGAGAAAAAATTAGTTGCCATGGAAAAGCAACTCACGTTAGAAGAAAGTTTTTCCTTTAAGAAAATATGGGATATAAATGACTCAAAAGCTCAAGCTTTACATAAAAAGTGAGGATTAATGATGGCATTGGACAACCATCCTTTTAGTTTAGTTGAACAAAATGGCTTTATAGGACTGATGGCCCACGTACAGCCAAGGTATTTGCTACCAAATCGAACATATTTTTCAGAAAAAGTCATACCCAAAATCTATGAAGAACTCAAAGAAATTGTTATGAATAAATTGAAAGAAGGGAAATACATTAGCTTCACTTCCGATATTTGGACCTGCTCTTCTTCAAATGAATCATTCATTTCCTTGTCAGGTCATTGGATCATGAATGACTACACTCATTGTAATGCAGTATTGCATTCAGCTCATTTTTCAGGATCGCATACAGGAATTAATATAGCGGACAAATTGCAATCTATGTGGCAATCATGGAATATTGACAGATCAAGGCGTAATATATTGGTCAGAGATGGAGCTTCTAACATAGCTTTGGGATGTGACCTTGCGGAAATACCTTCTGTTCACTGTTCAATTCATTTGCTACAGCTAGTGGTGAATGATGCATTAATGGCTCAATGATCTATAAAAGATCTTTTGGCAAAGTGTCGACGTTTAGTGACACATTTTAACCACTCCCCACTGGCTACTTCTGAATTTAAAGCTCTCCAAACACAACAGGGTCATGTTCCTCTTCTATTGGTACAAGATGTTTTAACGCGCTGGAACTCATCTTATTTGATGCTAGAACGTATGGTTAAGTTGAAAAAATCAGTTCAAATATACCTTGCTGATCATAGTGAATTACTTATTTCATCTAATGAGTGGCACTTGATTGAAGATCTTTTAAAGCTTTTACAGCCATTTTTTAAACTCCCCCAAGAAATGAGTACAGAATATAGTTTACTTTCAACTGTTATCCCAAACATGTGCGCGCTTGAAAGGTTTCTTTCAAAAATTGGCCAGGATGATCAAGGAGTCCAAACTACAAAAGATGAACTGTTGAAGTCATTGCGGTCACGATTTTTTGCCAATGAAAGCAATGAAAAAAGAAAGTGTCTAAATGTCTTAACAAATCGGAAGTATGCTCTAGCAACTGTCATTGATCCACGATTTAAATTTTTGTTTTTCAAAGATCAACAAAAGGAAAATATTAAGACATGGCTAATTGAAGAAATAAATGAAATAAACAACCTAGAGAAAATTAGAGATAAATATTTTGAAGAACAGGCTCACAGCAGCGACGATTCTAATTCTTCTTCCTCCTCAACAGGAAGAAAAAAGGCAAAGTTTGATGATGATCCACTCTGCTTGTTTCAGGGAACTAACACAAGAAAATTCAGAAAAGATACCTGGTGAGAAAAAGTTTAAAAAAAGCCGCAAGATGGCTTCATTCGCAGAAATAGCAGAGGAAATTGAGCAATATGCAAAAAAACCCATATCAGACAGACGACTATCTCCACTTGAAATTTGGAAAAATGAAGAATCCTTTCCATCTCAAGAAAATTGCTCTAAAATGGCTAGTGACACCAGCATCTTCAGTTTTCTCAGAAAGAATGTTTTCCGAATATGGAAACATTTTTGAAGAAAAAAGAAGTACTTTGCTACCAAAGCGAGGGGAAATGCTTCTTTTTATCCATCACAATGGACGAAAATTTGATTTAAACTTGTGAATCTAGTGTCTTGAACATACTGTAGTATTAATTTTTATTGTTTAATGTGAGTTTTTACTTTTTAAGGTTTTGCTATTTTAATAATTTCACTTACCTTACTGGTATATTTGATTAGGCTATATGTTTTATTTTTATATCTCAAATCTTAATGAAAGGTTTCGCTAATTCATATTTTTTCATATTGTAATTTGCAATATATATAAAAATACAAAAAAATTAAAAAGTAAGGGAAGCTGGGATCTTAGCTATGCGTCACACGTTTAGCTGGACCAAACATTTTGCCTTTAGCAGTGTTAATATAGTTACATACTAGTAGTGGTACATGCTTATTTATCAATTATTTTAATTTTAGATTTTTGTACAACTATATTCAACTTTTGCTAGCTAAAGGCTATGCAAGCTAAGATTGGAAAAGGGCGGGCCCAGATGGTATTCCCATTACAAAAAAGACTATCATAAATATCCGGCTATCCGGCCGGATATCCTGCCGGATAGTGGTATCCGGCACATCCCTATTCAGTATTCCATCAATTTTGATGACATCCCCAACACCATTTGCTGAAATGCAGCCCCAAACTTGAATAGATCCTCCACCATGCTTAGTTGTTGGTTGCAAACACATTTCCTCGAATTGTTCTCCGTTTCTTCTTCTCGCATACTGTGTTCTCTTTGTGCCAAAAATTTCAAATTTTGACTCGTCACTCCAGAGGACCCTTTTCCACTGGTCAGCATTCCAATTCTTGTGCTTTTGAGTATATTTGAGCTTCTTTAACTTGTTTCCTTTCCTGAGAAATGGCTTTTTGATTGCCACTCGACCATTAACACCATTTCTGATGAGTGATCTCCCCATGGTGGATGAGTAGACTTGTAATCCTGAGGTCTTGGCAAGTTCTGCACTGGATTTTCGTCTATTTCCGAGGATGTTAGCTTAAGGCGTGTGTTCTAGTTTTTAGAAAGTTTCCTTGGCCTTCCACTGCGTTTTCGATCTTCAACTTTGCCTGTTTCGCGCCGTTTCTTCAAAATTGCTTGAATACCACATCTTGATACCCCAGTTTGTCGCGATATTTCTGATTGAGATTGACCCTACTCGTGCAATAATGCCATTACTCGTGCAATAATGCCACTTGGTGTCGAGTTGCAATGGATATTTTAGCCATTGCTTAACCAATGTAAAATTTTATGCCTTTATCTGGTAAAAGAGAAAATTAACAATTAAGAAATTTTATTAAAAAAAATTTAATTTAATTTAGTTAGGAGCATTAAACAATTACAAAAACATACAATAGAAGTTCTGTTTACAAACTGTTACTGAATGAGCTTGGAATATCTTGTAAAGTAGTGTTAAAATGAAAGTGCTTTGTGTTAAATTTCGTTCTCTCTCCAGCAGTAGCACGTTTTGAAGAAACATCCGTTTTCTTCGTTAAACTGCCAAATAACTGATATTATTGACAATGATTATACATTATAATTTATATTTATAATAAAACAACAATAACTTGCTGAAATATTCCGCATAATTATAAAAAAAAAAAACGCAACTGTACAAGGGCGCCTAAAACTTTTGCATAGTGTGTGTGCCGCGGCGTGTGTGGTGTGTGTGTGTGTGTGTGTACACACACACGAGGGTACTTCAATAAGTATCCGCACTTTTTATTTTAGTGATAATATAGTATATATAATATATACTTGTAATAACGAGCCAAACTGAGATCTATAGGCTTATTTAGGCTACTCGTAGCTATCACATATCGTACGAGTAGTGAGCATGGCTGCGCCGCTTTCAATTTGTACTGTGGCAGAACAGAGATCCGTGGTTCATTTTTTGTGGGCAGAAGGTGCGAAAGGAGCTGAAATTCACACGCGTTTATGTGCTCAGTATGGGAATAATCTGTTACCACGGCGAAGTGTGTACGAGTGGATTCAAATGTTCAAGGAAGGTCGGACATGTGTGACAGATGCTCAGCGCTCATGGCTACCGTCAACATCAACCAGTGGTTGATCAGTGCCAGTGCCGATCGGCTCCCGGGGCCGGACCTATTCTCAGCGTGCTATTTTTTCAATTACAGGGAGCAATTGCGTGCTCCCCCAACTACTCTTACTCTGGCGACATTAAGACTAGTCCAGGCCCCACTACAACTTACACATGTCACCATACACAAATACATAGGCACAATAGCACCATGAGACACATACAGAAGTATAATATTAACATATTACAGTACAACGTAGATGGCCTCAAACAAAATCATGCAGCTTAGGGAATTGTACACAAACAAAACATTCACATAGCATTTATACAAGAAACAAAACTAAAACGCACACACAAAACACCCACCATCCCTGACTTCACGGCGATCCGTCAAGATCGTACCGCGGGTAATGGGGGTGGACTCATCACTTACATACGTAAAAGCATTAGCTACACTGATGCTACCCAAAACATTACAAACACAATCCAAGCAGATAACACGATAGAAATACAGGCAGTTAACATTAAAACGCGCGCAAAACACACCACACTAATCAACATTTACCATTTACCATTTTAAACCTTATATCAGCTGGCTGATTATAGCTTTTAGGATGAAATTGCATAACCTTAGTTTTTGTAACATTAAAAAGAATATCATGTTTCTGTGAATACACTTCGCAGACTTTTAGTAGCCGATCCAGACTTTTAACAGAGGGACTTATTAACACCATATCATCGGCATAAACTAAGTTATTTATCCTTGTGGTATCTATACAACATCCCACTGTTGCCTCATTAAGTGAAGCAATTAATCCGTCAATATACACATTAAACAGCATAGGGGAGAGCAAGCAGCCTTGTCTCACCCCGCAAGAGGAGCCAAAACATTCGGATTGTACATTGCCCCACCTAATGGTAAAAGATTGGTGGGAATACCAAAATTTCAATAAATTTAATATGTACATGGGAACCTTCCTGTCTTCTAGTTTTTTAAATAAAATATTGTGGATCACTATCATGTGCCTTACTTATATCTAGGAAACGGCTATAAATAGTTGAATTACTGTCAATGTATTTAGATATATTGTTTCTTTAACCCTTTAGACGGATGGTACCTTAAAGGTCCACCAGAAATAATAATATAAATTGTACTACAATGCCTCGTTTCTATAAATGTTTCTACGTGTTTATATATAGATGTCATTTAGTTGTCGGGAAAGGAACCCAAAATGTGTATCATTTCAGTGACTAGTTACTAAAATATTTAGTTTTGAATAACAATAAAACCTATACGTTCTGGTAACAAGAGTGGCCGCATATGCTGCGGACTCGTCCGTAAAGGGTTAAGTACATCGATACACAGGTCGGCTGAGTGGGACCTTTTAAAACCAAACTGATTAGATGTTCATAGGTAATCATTTAATCGGAGTAACAAGAGTCTTTCTAGTAGTTTCGAGAAGCAGGAAGCGACAGCAATAGGCCTGTAATTATTGCTGGACAGAATGTCTCCGTACTTATATTTAATATATTTAAACTATACTATTTACTGTAGTTTACTATAAACTATACTGTTTAATATTTAAACTATACCTTTTATTTAAACCATACCTTTTATTTAAACCACATATTTCGTGTATCTGTAAACTGATTTTCAATTACATCGACAAAAAGTAGTTACACACACAACTATATATATACAGGGTGATCAAAAAGTAACGCAACCCATGGGAAAACGATTTATTTCGGAGCAAGTGCTGGAAGTGGGCACCGTTCTGTGCTTCACACAAGTGGATACGGCGATTCATGTTCTTAAAGACCCTTTGCAACGTTTCCTGTGAAATTGCATCAACACACTTCTGAATCATCGCCTGCAACAGAAGGAAAAAATCAATTATGTGCGTTTCTCCATGGGTTGCGCACATAATTGATTTTTTCCTTCTGTTGCAGGCAGGGTTGTGGAGTCGTGGAGTCGGAGTCGGAAAATTTTGGACCGACTCCACAACCCTGGTTATAGCCACTAGGTTAAGAAGGGTTATTCAATTTTAAGTAGGACTACTACTGGTTAGACCTTAATTATGTTTAAGAGAATCTTTTTCATTTATATATATATATATATATATATATATATTATATATATATATTGGAAAAAATAAAAATCCCTTAATATGATAATATCTACAAGTCAATATCCTTCTTAATATTTGAATGTTCCCTTATCCTAGAAAGTAACCTGACGATTCATGTGGTGGTGATGAAATGTCTTATTATTATGATAATTATAGAGTGAAACACTAGAGGAGTCGGAGTCGTATATTTAAAATGTGAGGAGTCGGAGTCGGATTTTTAGATTTTTTACAATGTGTGGAGTCGGAGTCGGAGTCGAATTTTTACAATGTGTGGAGTCGGAGTCGGAAAATTTTGGACCGACTCCACAACCCTGGTTGCAGGCGATGATTCAGAAGTGTGTTGATGCAATTTCGCAGGAAACGTTGCAAAGGGTCTTTAAGAACATGAATCGCCGTATCCACTTGTGTGAAGCACAGAACGGTGCCCACTTCCAGCACTTGCTCTGAAATAAATCGTTTTTCCCATGGGTTGCGTTACTTTTTGATCACCCGTGCATGGATCAAGGACCTTTTCTGGGAAAATTAAATCCACTATAGTCCGAATAAGTAATGGTAAATGACAAACACTATAGTTTTTTCTTTTTCATGGTGTTATTCCGATGTGGGCAACGGATCACTCGCAAAGAGGCCCCAAAAATATAGCTTCCCTCACCAGCTATCTGCAAAGCAGATAGGATCCAGTTTTGGGACAGGATCTAAACCGTAGATCTAGACCCTAGATCCTGTCCCAAAGCTGGGTCACTGTTCGCAATCTCTCGTTTTCTGTGTGGGCTTGTGAGAAGTGAGCAATACTCAATTATTGGTAGGACTAGACTCTTCCATAATTTGAGCATGATGTTTGCTTTTCTGCTGCGGAAGTTCCTCCAGATGATTCCCATTATTTTTCTAGATGTTGTAATTTTGATTTTATAGTGCTCTCTGAATTCTGCATCCGACGACATTACCGTATTACTCCAAGATCCATGACTTGTGGATTTGGTGTTATCTGTTTGGCGTGCAGAGTTTTGAACCCTTTTTTCTGTAGCTATTTGTTATTACCATATTTTAGAAGTTGACATTTTTCTTCGTTGAACTTCATATTGTTGTCTTCTGCCCACTGGAATAATGTTTCAATGTCGTTTTGTAACTTTCTTGTCATCTTCGTTCAATATTTCCTTACGTATCTTTGTGTCATCTGCGAAGCATGATACAATACTGTCCTTAATATCTGCATCAATATCTGCAATCATTATTTTGAACAGCAAGGGAGCTAATACTGTGCCTTGTGGGACAGAGCTCACGACTTCCGATTTAACTCCGTTTACCACCACTCTTTTCGTTCTTTGCGTCAAGAAGTTAAATATCCACCTTCCTAGCCTTCCAGTAATTCCTATATCCTTAAGTTTGTGAGCTATGATTCCATGGTCACATTTATCGAAGGCTTTAGCAAAGTCAGTATATATATTACATCAATGTTTTGTCCTCGACCCAATGTTCCTAATATTTTCTCCTGGTGGTCTAGTAGCTGTGACAGGCATGATCTTCCCGCCCTGAAGCCATGTTAATTTGGGTTGTATAAGTCTTTTTTCTTGTAGGTAGTTTTGCCTCTAATTATGCGTTCAAAACACTTTATAAGGTGTGAGGTGAGAGCCACTGGCCGATAATTTTTGGGCATTGCTCTGTTACCACCTTTAAATAGGGCGGCAATGTTCGCGTTCTGTAAGGGCAGTGGAATTTGTCCTGTGTCGAGTGATTTCCTCCATAGTAAGTATAGCAGTTTTGCAATACTCTGCATTTCTTCAGAAATGTGGCACTCCATGTGTCTTGCCCTGGCGCTGAATTGTCTCGCATCTGTGATAAGGCCGTAAATACATCTCCTTCCGTGAACTCGAAGTCCATTAATAGGTTTGTGCCGGAATTTGTTCTTGGTTGATCTGTATCTCTGTCGAAAAATTCGTCTGGGTTTTCCACTTCCATCTCGGACTTAGGGATGCTAAACAGATTTAAATTGTTCCCTAAGCAGTTCACTTATTTCTTTCGGGTCATTTGTGTATTCGGCCTCCCCGTCTATCAACGGTCCAATACTCTCCTTACACTGCATTTTTCTTTTCGCGAACGTGTAGAAGTATTTTGGGTTATTTTTTGTTATATATATATTAGTGATTGGACGATACCAAAATTTTTAACGATTCCGATTCCGATACCACTAAAAAGTCTCGATTCCGATTCCGATTCTCAATATTTTTAAATATAATTCTATACTTGTTTTTCTGGAAATTGTCATATTTTACTCTGGTAAGATTAACTATTTACATTATGAGTATGGTAATATAAATTATAATAGATTGGTTTAAAAATAAAAATCAACTGTAAGTTGTAACAATTCATTTTAATCTTCTTGATTACACATCATGGATATACATGTTTTAATGTATAGCTACAATACAATAAAAATAAAATTTGTTATCCTCTTTCATTTAAATTTTTAAGTTTACATTGCAAAACTGGTTCAATTAAAAGTTAAAGAATCGTTTTAAGAATCGGAAATCAGGGTACAATTCTCTCGATTCCGATTCCGATTCCTGAAAAATTCTCGATTCTTCCGATTCCGATTAATCGTCCCATCACTAATATATATATAATTAGGGTGGCCCTTAGTATATATAGAGAAAAATGAAAGTTGGATATTTGTTTCTCTACCCCCCCCCCCCCCAATTTGTTCAGTTCCAAGTAAAACCCACGTGCACAAAGTATTTTTGAAATCCAAGAATATTTAGAGGTCGCCCTCGTCCGTTGAAGTTTACTCAGGCAGCCAGGTCCCCTTTCTTCAACAAGAAGTATTAGCCGCTCGGTGGCGGGGGCCTCTTGGAAGCCTACTCCTCATTGTCGCCTGGTTCGAGGTGCAAGTGTCGTCGTCTTGCGGACCGGGAACTGCCGCCTGTGATCAGAGACAACTTGGAGGAGGAATTGCAGCTGATGCTCTCCACGAGTCAACTTCTTGTTGAACTCTTGGATGAAAACTACTACTACTATCCGTTCGGTCGTTGACCACGGCGAAGTTTTCAACGACCTGCAGAGCTTTCCTGAAGGAGGAGTCCTCAGGGTTGGCAAAAAACCAGCTGGGTTTTTGCCAACCCTGGTCCTCCGCCGGCCAACTCTCCGGATCTTTGTGAAGGAATTCATCTGGAAGTTGGAGGCGAGTGAAGAGGGTCTTGGTGTTCCTCGTCACAAATTGCTCAAGGCGCACTCGGACGCTTCGGCGGATGGTTGACGACATCTTCGTCCAAGGCTTCGACCATGAGTTTCTTCATGGCTAAAGGTATTCTGTCGTCAAAGAAGGCCATCCCGACGAGCTCCTCCGACAGGTACCAGAGGTGGTGGGAAAGCTTCTTGCTGGTGGCGGTGGAAATCACTCGATGTGGGTAGCGCATCAGCTCCTTCATGAGATGGAGGTCGTTCCAGGGTGCTCCCACCGCCTGAGGAGCCGTGTTCCGTGCTTTCATGTAGATCACCACGGCAAAAACCGCGAAATCACGCACTCCTCTCTCCTCCCATGGTGTCATCCTGAACTGCTCCCGGAAGAGCCACATTTTGATCGCGTATAGCACCTTCGCCATCCATCGAGCGCGATGCATTGCTCCGGGACCTGTGAACTTTATTCCACGCTCTCGTGTTCCTCCAAGAAAGATTGTACTGAGCTCGAGGAACTCGCGGTAATCGTCGCGAACATGAACCGTTTGTCTTCTTGAGAAATCGAGCAGTTCGTCCCGCGAAGATGCCACCGAGCTCTCTACAGAGGGATCAGTTGAAGCTGGCTTGAACTTGTCTTGATCAATGAACTGCCAGTGACCCATGAACCTTTTGTACAGGAATATCTCAGGTCCCGTCGACGATCCCCCGATGGTTGTCTCGAAAGCGGCTCCAATCACAAGTTCCAAAACATGCTGCCGACAGGCAAAGAACAGAAGATCTCTGCCAAGTTTCTCCTCGATGAGAGCACAGGCGCCAGATCGATGACCTTTGTTCGAAGCTGTGGTGTCGAAGCTTAACGCCTGAACCCCGTCGTCGATCTTCCAGTCTTCGAAACACTTGACAACGACCGCTGCTTGCGCCTCTCCAGTTCCGGGTGGAAGCTTTGGAGCACCCAAGAGTTGCTCAACTCCGAGGCCAGACACGAGGACAGGCAAGCGATCAACATGTTCTCGGGATGTCAGATCCTCCATGAGCTTACCATCCCAATGAACGGTAAGGGGGACGTCGGTGGAGAACTAGTCCTTCAAACCTTTCGACTGGGCGGAACGATGGCGAGCCCTTTCTGTGGATGGAGTTCCGATTGATGTTCAAGTCGATGACATCATGGCCAAGGCTTTCAGCGGCCTCGGTAAGAACGTAGGTCGCATTTCTGGAGGAGATCTGCGTCCGGTCGAGGGCAGCAGCCAGTTGAGGTGTTATGATATTCTTCGTGGCTCTTTTCGGAGCAGACGCAGCGGCAGCACCCCCAACTACACCTTCCTTCTCCGGGTCATCATCAGTCTCTTCTGCCGCACTTGACGATGATGATGATGCCAGCACCGCTCGGCTGGTTGAAGCTTCCTGCTCCTCCTGTGCCCTCTTCCGTTGCCTAGCCTCCTGCTCTGACGTCTTCGGGATTCCTCGTCCTTCCGGACCTGTACCATACCCACAGAGCCGATGTAGCCTGGCCTCCCCTTCTGTCGCTGGGCCAGAAGGGGATTCTTCATCAGGACCAGTGCATCCGCATGAGTGATGTCAGAGATCTTCCAAGCACTCTTGAAACTCCTGTTCCTTCCGCTTGTGGGATGTACTTGTCCTGGTCTGATGTTTTTTCAGAGCTTTCCACTCCTTGAAGACCGCCTCCAGCTTCTTTATGCAATGCTGATCAGCTCGCGTTGGGATGCTGGCTTTATCCCATAACGCCTTGATGATGACTACTGTTTCGCGACTGGCGTCCCGGGTGGTCTTTTTCTTCTCCAAATGGAGGAACAGGAAATGCCCAAAAGCTTGCCGATGTGATGGCAATTTAGCGCCCTTGATTTCCGGTTCAACAGAACCGATCAAATACACCTTCTTTCTCGATTCCATCCTGAGGAAAGAAAAAAGGAGTGTTAGATACAACTTTCATGTATATGTACAACTTCCTGTATACTAGTAAAACTTCAACTCACGAGGGCGACCTATAAATATTCTTGGATTTCAAAAATATTTAGCACGCATTGTTTTTCCTAGGAACTCCACAAATTGTGGGGGTTAGAGAAACAAATTTCAAACTTTAATTTTTAAGGGCCACCCTAATATACAGTGTATATATACATATATATATATATATATATATATATATTATATACACACACACACACACACACACACCTTTGGTTAGCTTCCGCCCGAATTGTTCATTATGACGAAGGTGAGCTTTTCACTCCACCTTAGACCTACAGTTTAACGTGGAATCCGAACCACGCCCCCATCAGCAGCCCAGCGTCTTAAACACTAGGCCACCTAGGCCAAGTACTTTCTTTATTGTGTAGAAGGATGAACAGCTGGGTTTTGCTGCGCGCCGGCTGCTGTCGGTCTCGAATCCGGGGCCGATGGATTCGTAGTCAGCGACGCTAACCACTACACCACCGAGGCGCATATATATATAATGAAGGATGGGGAATTAAAAAGAAATTAGTTTGATTTTCGATTTCAGTTTGATTGTTTTTACTTTGAGTTTTTTAATATCAGTTTTATATGTATATTATAGCTACTCAACTCTTTAGTACGTAGGGCCTTATGAATGTGTTCAATGTATATAAAAAAAGTACATGTATTTATGTAAGGCCTGCGTTAATTCTTTATTTTACCAGGTGATTCTACAGTGTGTCCCATAAGTCTAGAACCATAGGGCAAAATGATAAAAACGGCAATAAAAACGCTGAAGAGACTTTTGGGGACTGTTTGTGAAATGAGCGAGGATGGTAGCGGCTGTGTCATCGTCGGTGGATGTCCTCGGAGGTCCACTGCGTGGTTTATCTCCTATGGATCCCGTTTCCCTGAACTTTGCTACAAGTTTGCTGACACAGCTGTGTGTTATCGGCGCGCGGTCCGGATGCAATATCTTAAATTCCTCAGAGACCTCCCTCTGACTCCGATTTCCTACGAGCAGAATTACCTGGATGCGTTCTTCCTTACTCAGACATCATGGGCACTTGCATAAACGGAAAAACATGAATTACTTATTTTACCCTATGGTTCCAGATTTATGGGACACCCTGTATATCTTTTATTAGAGGCTGATCACTTGAAGCTCATATCGGAAAGAATTTCCTGCTAATTGGCCTTAGGTCTATTCAGAAATCTCGCACGAGAAAATATTTTTTGCTTCTCTCTGCATATTCTTTAACTCGCCTATTTTATATGCTGCTGCTATTATTATTATTATTAATAAATAAAATAAAATAAAATTAGTAGGCCGTAAATAAAACTTAAATAAAAACTTTTATTTGTTTCTATTTAGATATAAACGGTTTTCAGTTTCATATTTCAGGTTTTTTCGATTTCGTTTTTTTTTATCGGTTTATCGATTTCCATCCCTGATATATATATATATATATATATATATATATATATATATATATATATATATATATATATATATATAGCCTTGGCCAAAAGTATTAGCCACCTTATGGGTAATAGTGTTAGTCTTGTCTCTTTTGAGGTTAAAAAAAAATATATAAAAGAAAAGTTTATTCTGAAAAATTTTAATGCCTAATTACATCCACCATTTGCTTTATTACAGCTTGAATGCGTCTTGGCATCGAATCGACTAATTTTTTGCAAGTTTCAATATGCATATTTTCCCATTCTTCAAGGAGCTTAGCATGCAGTTCAGCTTTAGACAAAGACTTGTCTCCGGACAACCTTGCCTAATACTGCCCACGGGTGTTCTATGGTTTTTTTTTTTGTGTGTGTGTGGTGTGGTGTGTGTGTGTGTGTGTGTGTGTCTGTCTGTCTGTCTGTCTGTCTGTCTGTCTGTCTGTCTGTCTCAGGCAGCTATGATTTCTTTGTCTTTTCGTGCCTTGAAATCAGATTCTACAAGCCTTCTTCTCACTGTTCTAGATGACACTTGTTTTTTGCTTGGAATAGCTTTGCAGCTAGCTCAGATGATGTTTTTTGGCGATTTTGCAAAGATAAGCGTTTCAAGAATCGATCCTCACTAGCATTAGTAACCCTCTTTCTCCACTCCTTGGCTTAGATGCATGGCTCTTGGTGTCTTGAAGACGTTTTAAAGTTGTTTGAACAGTGCACCTTGAACATCTAAATTTTCTTGCAATTGAAGCTTGTGAAAATCCTTAAGAATGGAAAACCTCTATTTTAGCCCTTTCAGATTGGGTTAACTCTTTTTTCTTACCCATTGTTCGAAACTTATGAATATATCTGAAAAAATCATCAACATTTTGATAGTATATATATATATATATATATATATATATATATATATTATATATATATATAATATGGGTTACACAGAATAATGGAAACACTCGCATTCTCGATGCTATATTTTCTGGCATCATTAATGGCATTATGTACTTTATTAAATTAATGTGTAACCGCATATAATATTGAGAACATCATCTATTTTAATATGTTCATATTGGTTTTTCATGTTCTTGTAGAATAAATAAAAATATGGCGCTTGGAAAAAATGTTACTGACTGTGAAAGGGGCATGATAGTAGGAGCTCGTTTGGTTGGCGTCTCAGTATTAAAAGTCGCGTGATTGTCCTTGCACCTTGAACAGTCCCATAGTTATGAATACATGGAAAGAAATTTTAAAAAACTACACCACATAAGTACAGAATTGTTCCCATTATTCTCCCCAACTCCAAATTCATTAGAACTTTGGTAGGTACTGGTTCGTGTTAAAATAGGCTTTACTACAGTTCCCATAACATACTTATGAAGTTATGACTGACACTGGTCTTTGCGGACTATTGTTAAATTCTGAACAAAAAAGTTTTGGTGCAGCAGTCTTTGATTCTTCACAGCTCATAATTATCATATAAGGTTCTTCTGTCGCATTCTGTCAGTGTTGCTTTACGCTCGCTATATTCCTTATTCGATGTTCGTTTTTTATTATTTTTGCATGTATTCAAAACCTTGAGGACTGTTCCTCTAAATACAGGAGCAATTATGTGACTTTTATTACTGAAATACCAACCAAACGGGCTCCCACTATCATGCCCCTTTCGCAGGCAGTAACATCTTTTCCAAGCACTAATTTTTTTTATCTTAAAAGAACATGGAAAAACCAATATGAATATATTAAAATAGATGACAATCTCAATATTATATGCAGTTACATATTAATTTAATAAAGTACATAACGCCATTAATGATATCAGAAAATGCGAGCATTTCCATTATTCTGTCCAACCCCAGTGTGTGTGTGTGTGTGTGTATATATATATATATATATATATGAATATATATATGAATATATATATGAATAGAAACGACATAAGTGTTAAGGAACGTTTCTGCACACGAGGAGGAGAGATAACGAATAATGAAAAATGAGGCGAACCGCCCAGGAATCGAACCCAGGGCCTTCCAATTGCCGGTTGGACGCTCTACCATTATGCTACGGACCTCACTCAATCACAAATCTATTCTATTCATTTATATACTGCGCGGTCATTGCAGTTATATGCGCATATTCACGATTTGCGAGGGTGCCCTCTCAGGGCATTGGTTTCTGCCCTATGTGGGAGAATTTCGATTTGTGATTGAGTGAGGTCCGTAGCATAATGGTAGAGCGTCCAACCGGCAATTGGAAGGCCCTGGGTTCGATTCCTGGGCGGTTCGCCTCATTTTTCATTATTCGTTATCTCTCCTCCTCGTGTGCAGAAACGTTCCTTAACACTTATGTCGTTTCTATTCATTTATATACTGCGCGGTCATTGCAGTTTTATATATACATATATACAGGGTGAGTCAAAAGTAGCGCCCGATTTCTGTTTTTTCGGCTGTCAGATTCTTTCTGGGAAGTCATGTTGTTAATAATTGTCTTGCAGATACAGTTCCGGTACAGTTCCGTAATAATTTTCCCCCCAATAAATGGTTAGATAAACATGTCATTCATTTATTTCTACCTTCTTGTACACTGTAATACAAATGGCAAACAAACAATCAACTGACAGAAATCGGGCGCTACTTTTGACTCACCCTGTATATATATATATATATATATATATATATTATATATATATATATATATATATATATATATATAACAACTGTTGGCTTCTGTGAGCGTGTGGGAATTATTAAACTAAAACAAATGTGGCATACATGAGGCACAGTTGTAGTAAATGATTTGTGGGTCGTGTATGTATGGTAAAGTAGGAACTATTTAACTAATAAATTTCTTTTTTATACTGCATTTGCTATGGACTTTGTGAGTCCTTTCTAGATCTATAAAATCTCCTTCAACCATCTTCACTTCACTTTACAGTTATTTTTATACCATCTTATCCAACTTCCCACCCGCAACCGTCATATATTTCAAAAGACGTTAAAAGTTGATGTTCTCGCTTAAATGGCGAGCTACAGAGCGGTTAAGCGGTAGTGCGGTGAAGGATACACCTATTTTGGCTTTTAAAGCTTAAGCGGTTGTAAATTTACGTTTATAGCTGTTGAAAGGAAGCGCTCCGGACAGTCTAAGAGGGTGGTAAGAAGCGGCACTCTTTTAATTCCAAAATTACGCTTTTCCCTCTTACTTCGACCTTAATAGCTGTCGACCACCTTTCTTTAATTCAGATATACCGACATACCGGAACCTACCTAAAATATGTATCGAGGAAATTTAAAAGAAGAATTAGAGGCTTAATGCAGTCATTTGTTTGAACGGTAGACTTTGGCCAAGTTAAATTGTTCTCGCAAAAACACGAGGCTGCCGTACCTGATGATCTCATTATGCATTGGTTAATTAACCTTTTGGAAATATTTAAATTTCAGGATTAAGTCGTACAAACATCTTAAGCCTATTTAAATCGGTAGGTTGCTTCAGCTATCCTTTTGTCTATACTATTTGGCCCTAACGTCAGGATATGTATTTTAACAGGCTATATGGGCCTAACGTTTATAATTATTACCATATTCTTTTAAACCTTATCAATTTAGTACTAGAGACCTGTTGAGACCAACTCTCAGCGGCAATTCCGCCACTTCGACTTTATTGCATGATAAGACTTAGGTAGGCCTCGTACCAAATTCATCCAGATTTAGATAAGGCCACGGCGAGAATCCCTTATCCTAACCCCCTTACCAAACATAGCGACGTTGTAGGTAAAGCGTCATAAATTTTCAATCTCTCTCTCTCCCCCCACCATCACAATCCACTATTAATTTATTGCTTCTCGCGGATCTTCAGCATCGAATTTAATGAAAGAATTGAGATGGTATTGTTCCTCGTACCACTTTTATTGGTTCATTCAGGTGTTTTCATTACAGAAATAAAGGAAGTTCTTTCAAATATATTACGTTCATATAATTAAATTCTTCTCTTACCATCCATTCAGTATTGCGTCTTTGAACAAGAGTAGAACATTGCTTTTATTAGTTTTATTTCGGAAAAGACCAATTGTCTAACAATGGTGCTCTAGTAGCCCAAATTTTATTAGCTTGGGTTCGATTAGAAATTGCGAGGCTAGACCTATAACCTTTTGATATGAAGTATTTTTTTTATCCTGAAGTTAGAATGCGATGTAACATCGTGACTAAAGGAGCAGCAGCAGACTATATAGACCTAAGCTACCACGACTGCGCGTTATCGCTTCGGCTAGGGCTACATCGTGACCATATCGCAACGATGTTTCTCGTTAGATAAGCGAGGTTAAGCGACGCGACGGTTCGGGTCTGGCTAGTCGTTGGGTGACCGTCTTTCGCATTCAGTTGTAACGATTCGTGGTTTGGTTTCCACGTAAAGCTGTATGTCTCTTCCGTCACGTGACCTTTGTCCTAATGATGGTGTTAAACAACTCCCCAAATTTTTATCGCCGAGGTCAAAGTAAGAGTTGAGAGAGTAATCGTGCCAGGTTAGTGTTGGGTCTACCGAGTATCATGTATTCCTTTAAGATCCCATTCATACCTTCAGTTTTTTGGGAAGGGTTATCGATACGGGTTCAAGACACAGCCTTAAATGACCCATATTATCCGAATGACCACATTTGTAGTCAAATTTAGTGTCACCTACTTTAATCGCAAAATTTAATTTTTGCATCAAATTTCTTTTACAGGTTCTTTTCTCCACTTGAAGTACATATATTAATTTTATAATATAAACGTATATATATATTTCTTTTAAAACAAAACTTCTATTTTAATTCATTTAACCGAAATTACAACGTGATGAAATACAGTATTGCGCTACTATAATTTTATTTTATTCATTATAATTTTCAAGCTTGTACATCCTTCTTTTATTAAAGAAATTGTAATAAAAATGCAAAAATTTTAATAATTTAGATTTTTTTTTACTCTATTTAAGCCTGACTCGTATATAGTATATTTATAATTGAGAAAGATAAATATAATTTTGTGGCGTTATATAAAAGCGTATTTACGCCAAAAATACAAAAAGACAACTTTGTGAAGATTTTGAAACCACCACCTGCTATTACGAGTTAAAAGTAGACAATAATCTTAAAGGGTTAAATTGTCAAGTCGCGAAGCGTAGATATTTGTTCACTGTCCTTTTACTTCCCTATCACGTGGTACGTAGGCCTACATGCGTCCAACTAGAAGCAGCTATTATCTTTATAGGTAGCAAACGCCATTTAGGTGGACTTTGAATAAATACAGTACGGCGTGCCTTTAGTTGGCCTCCCCTCATTTCACTTATAAGTGAACATACGTACAAATGGTGTACCATAATTCAGATTTTCATAAAGTCAGAACGCAATAGAGCTTAATAGGAAAACTTAAGCCAAGTAAACGTAATTTTGTCTCAGACGTTTCGTGTCATATTGTCCTCGGCATGAGTTAAGTCAGAACTGGTCTTGTTTCCTTAATGAAAACTGGACCTTATAAATAGGGTTGTATGTAGGTCTTGTTGACTAGAAAGAAGTAAATTACCCAGAGCATTTATACCTGTTAACTTGTATGAACTGATTAAGTTTAACCTTGTGTACATTTAGAATGTTATAGGTCTTAGAGTATGGTTCATAGTGTTTAGAATTAAACATTCGTGATGGGCAAGAAGGAAATCTTGGTAATTTTGAAATTATTCAAGATGAATACTAGACCAGGGGTGGTCAAACTTTTTCGCAGGCGGGCACATTTTACAAATGCTGCAGCACAGGCGGGCACATTTTACAAATGCTGCAGCACAGGCGGGCACATTTTACGAATGCTGCAGCACAGGCGGGCACACACAAAAAAATTATGATAAAAAATATTATTTCTGGTTTTAATTGCAATATTCTTTCTATTAACCAGTCTCTTAAACCTTATCTGGCGGCTACTCGCGGGCACAAATATGCCCGCGTGCACAGATTTGAACATCCCTGCACTGGACCTTAGATCAGAGGTCACCAATTAATTTTCTCTGCGGTACGCTTGTATTTCTGTAACTCAACCGAGGTTCGCGACCCATCCATTAATTGGCACGCCTAAAAAAACAGGTTGGTCACTCCTGGTCTAGACCCATAAAGCTTTATAGAAGTACAGTAAACTAAGTAGACATGTGGTGACGTGTTATTGTACCTAGGTACTACTGTTGGTGAGTTAGATTTTAGTAGGCCGAATCACCAGGCCCTATTTACATGTCTCCATTCTGAGTATTAGTAAGATTCAGTAATGAAGGCAGATTTGCAGTGACTTGGTAGTAACCTACCTAACTTCCTCACACACAGGACACATATATTCAACAATTACCTACAGTAGGTAGGCCATATAATTCTTTTAGGCAAGGCAATAACTTCCATAGGCTAGGCTTACAGCTTATAATTCATCTTTGAGTAGGTGTCTTTTACTGTAATAAAGATAGGCCTAACTCATTTATATCCTCGAGGGAAATGTTACTGGTAGCCAGAGAATATAGGCTCGACCTATAACTTATCGTCGGCTTTGTCACATGGGGTCTGTTAATCATGAGTGAGGTGTTTCATGCGTCAGTGAATCGCATATTCTTTTTAAAACTGTAATCGAAAATGACTACGAAAGCGAATCAATAACGATGGGGATTTATCTTCAATTCGTCGTCCAAACCCATTCACATTCGCACAATCCCTCACTTAGAAATTCGTTTTTGCTTTTATCCTGAATTCTCATATAAGGGGTTAACTCATCTGATGCCATTAAGCTCCCGTCTTCTTGCCTTGCTGTATTTCGATTTGCGCTCAATCATAGACCAAAATATCAGGGTGAGCTTGAAGTCAACCGAGCCCATTTTGAAAACGGTCTGTTATATTTTGTTTTTAACCCTTGAGAATCAGGGTTTGAAAAAAAAAAGAGAGCGATGAAATAGGCTAAAAAAGGTCTGTAATAAACCCAATGTATCGGGACAAACGGTTTAGAGTTTAGACTGACTAAACTACATAGATCTGAAGGCTCGCAGTACGAAAGTGGCAGTATTGACACGCAGGCCCTATACCGTAATATACAATCTACAGGATTAGCCTATATTTTGCAAGACTAATTTAATATAAAGCTATGAAATAAGGTGAACTTGTGCTTTCTCTCCATAGCCCGAGGTGAATTAGGCCTATGATGGGCCGCCTTATCGTACTGTGAACATTTGTAGTCTCAGTACTGTACCAAAATAAATATTGAGCTGTTATATTAAAAAAAAGTGCCAGAAGTGAGAAGAAAGACTGATCTATATTCTTTAAATACAAGGCCAAATTCGACTCGCGCATATATATATATATATATATATATATATATATATATATATATATATATATACCGGTATACACCTTTGGTAACCTTTGGTTTGCTTCCGCCCGAATTGTTCATTCTGACGAAGGTCAAGCTTTTCACTTCACCTTAGACCTACAGTTTAACGTGGAATCCGAACCACGCCCCACCAGCAGCCCAGCGTCTTAACCACTAGGTCACCCAGGGTATCCATTTATCTGCCAACCAATTTCTTTATTGTGTGGAAAGATGAACATCTGGGTTTTGCTGCGCGCCGACTGCCATCACTGAGTCTCGATCCGGGGCCGATAGATTCGTAGTCAGCGACGCTAACCACTACACCACTGAGGCGCATTTTATATACGATATATCTTTTTCCTTGTGGGTTTGCATTATATATATATATATATATATATATATATAATGCATAGATGCATGCATGTATGTGCGCCTTTGGCCTTACATTTTAAAGATATGGATCCGTTCTCCCCCTCACTTATGGCACTTTTTTCGTTTCTGAAATGGTGAAGGGTCCTAATTAAGCTGCGAGAGGCTCGAGATGACAGTCTTTATTTATTTCATTTTTGCGAGATAGAGAGAAGGCGCAATTTTATTCAGAAAATCTCATTCATTGTTTAGTTGCTTTGCATTGTGTTTCGAGTACTGAAATGGAGGGGCGGATATTTCTTAATTATAGGGGTACATTTGATTAACTTCATTTGGACAGGTTTTCTTTTTGTATAACCTGCATTGTATTTCGTACTTGGGCTTTAATACTTCCGCGAGTTATGTTTGGATTTCTTGATTATTTCATTTAAATAGTGCATATACATTGCTCGATTGTAATAATAGGTCCTTGCGTAACTTGGTTCTATTTAAAGTTAAAATTATATCGTCTTGCAGAAATTTTGACTGTTTAGGGAACTGTTTGCCGAATTGATTGAAAGCTGATCAGATTTTTCAAAATTGAAAACCGAATCGGGGAAAATCCTCAAAAGAAACATTTTATGCTAAATTGTTCATGGGGTTATCCTAATTACCACACTAAAATGTGTTATCTTGGGGAAAACAAAAGTTGGTTCGATATGAATATCCAGTCCTTATCAGAATAACGTCTGCAATCTCCATTTTTTCTTAATTGAAATAGGGCCAAAAGGCAGTGCTACAACTAAGCAATCAATCAGTGAAACGAATAGTCGTTTCTTCCCTTTATTCTGTAGGCCTTATACGTACAAATACTCTAATCCTAACTATTATTAGGCTTAACTTAGCGAAACTGAACTGCGGTGTTCTCCAGTCTAAGTATCAACCCAGTCTTTTTTCTTCCAATCAGTACAGTAGAACGGAGTAATAAGCTTACTTGGAGCTCGACCTTACTGCTTTAAACCTATCTCATCGTGGCTGTAAACTGTTAGGGAACGTGTTAAATAGGTCTTTGAATAATAACTTAATTAAAAATGGGGTTAATCGTTATTGTTCATTGTTTTCAGGTAGGTCAGCAGCCACTCAAAACTACTGCATCAATAGGTTATAGAATAGCAACTTCAGAGATCTTCTACTGGACATAAAGTAATCAGAAACTTAAAGGTAAGCCATTTTGAGTTTGAACTTTAAAACACGTAGGGCCTACCACTTAAAAGTTTTCGTCTTGGACAAAGATGACCACCTATGCTGTAGCGTACGTAACTTGCATATATATATATATATATATATATATATATATATATATATATATTCCCCGCAAGGGGGTTCTAAGCTTCGTGCTCTTGAGTGCTCTTTGTGCTCGTTTGTACGTGCTTGTTCCGGAGGTTTCACGTGCGCCCTCCCGGCCCTAGCACCCAAGGATGATGGGGCTCGACCCTGCAGTCCTTGTCATCCTTGGTCTTTTTCCACTTCGACTGTCCCCTCCACCCTTTCTTTTTCCTCTGTCTTTCCTCTAACTTTTTCTTTGTTTTTCCGCTGAGATATGCCCTTTAAATAGAGGCGAATCGGTTCTTCCCGAACTAAAAAAAAAAAAAAAAAAAAAAAAAAAATATATAATATATATATATATATACAGTATAATATATATATATATTATATATAACCTTTTAATTTTTTTTGAAGCAATGAAAAGATTTTCTTATTCAAACCATATCATCCCCCATTTTAACTGCAGGAGAATCTGTGCAATGCAATTTTCATATTAAATAGACTTGAATGAATCGAGTGTAAAGTCCGTAACCTAACCTAACGTAACACCTTATTTTGCTCCATTTTATTCAGTAATATGGATGGGAAGCTAAGTAAATCGAATGGAATAAAGTGGGACAAAGTAGATTCGCACAAACTGGACATATGTCAAACGTATTGGAATTAGATTTAACTACGATTTAGTACCCCGTTAGGCTACATTTTTAACCGTTAGTTATCCCCTTGGTTGGATTAAATGTACGAGTTCGTTAAACTTGATTTGCGTAAAGTTCACGAATTAAATAGAATGGAACCAAGTCTAATTCGACGTTATTCCAATTCGATTTCATTCATGTAAGTGACATTGGTAGATATATAAATAGGTAATGTATTGAAGGGAGTTAATAAGGCAGTGACCGCCTGCATATTTATTCTTTGTGATGGGCTGTAGCGAGCGAGCTTACTGACAGGTCCCAAGAATCTAGTCATGGGTGAATTGAGGCTGTATACAGCTTTTATTGACTCGCCGTCCTCCTCTGAATTCCCTTATTAACGCATGACGAAACTAGGCCCGCGGACGCCGCTGTGAGCCAAAGTGCTCGTCCTTCGTCGAGGCAAGCGCGTACCGCGTGGATCGGCCCGTCCGTCCGTCCGTTCGACTTCCTCCTCCTCCTCCCGTTGAAATCGTCGCAGGCAGTGACGTTCGAGCGTGGCAAGACGTGATGAATTGGAGTTTTGCATGCGGCCTCCGCGAACTAATTCCCTTCCTCGCGATGGATACCATTTTTGAATTTCAATTCCAAGATGAATACCATTACGTCCGATGACAGGCTTTTATTTATTCAACGATCCGATTTACGTGTACCTTTAATATATTTGTTTTAAGAAATTCTTCCTATAATAAAATAGTGCGAACATGCTTCGAGGCCGTAAAAAACAGCGTTCCACTATCGATTGTGCACAACTGTAATTTTGAATATTTATGTCTTGGGTAAAACTATTTAGAAAATTGTTTTACAATGACTTTTACTTTAATTAAGGAGAAGAATTTCAATTAGAAGGTGTAGCAGATTGAAAGTAGGAGGTACGTATCAATAAAATATGGGTGCTTGCCTCTGTTTTTCGTCTAATTTGGACTCGGCGCGTTATGATAAATTGGCCTTGGGGTAGACCACCCCCGCGGAATTAAGACTCGCCTCGCAGTTGGTGACACCAGTAAATTGAGAGAACTTTTTCACTTTCATCGATTTATTTTTTGGGGGAAAGTTTACAAACACTTATTGTACTTGTTTGAAAACTAAACACTTTCGAAGGAGGACAGGGAATGCTCAAAGATATATATATATATATATATATATATACAGTATATTATATATATATAATATATATATATATATATATAAATTATTTCACGAAAGTAACACCGTGAAAATATTTATGAATAAAACCACGAAGGAAAGGAAACACAGAATGGTGCTCAAGCGCTTTCGTCTAATGACATCCTCAGGAACACTGAAGTACATAAAGAGTTACAGCGTATATATAGATTACAGAAAGAAAGAAAAAAAAAATATATATATATATACAATAAACAAAGAAATAAACATAAAAATTAAGCATTAAAGGATTGTGGGAGGAGCATACAAATTTGTAAGGAAAAAACTACCGATGTTTTAGCACTTTGCTCGAATCCAACACAAGATCAAATGAATTGTTTCCAACCAATGTTATAGTTAATTAAAAAAAAATAATAAATTTAAAAATAAAAATAAAACTTATAAGAGGAGCATACAAATTTATACTGGAAATATGGCCAGGTTTTAGCACTCGGCCCTTCTTGTCTAAGTTCGATGTATATAAAAATAAATTGAAAAATAAAAGTTATTAGAGTAGCATACAAGTTCACCAAAGGAGCATACAAATTTGGCCTCTTTTCTGTTCTACCCCAGATTTCCAGTATAAATTTGTATGCTCCTCTTAAGTTTTATTTTTATTTTTAAATTTATTATTTTTTTTTAATTAACTATAACATTGGTTGGAAACAATTCATTTGATCTTGTGTTGGATTCGAACAAAGTGCTAAAACATCGGTAGTTTTTTCCTTACAAATTTGCATGCTCCTCCCACAATCCTTCAATGTTTAATTTTAATTTTTATTTCTCCGTTTATTTTTATAATATATATATATATATATATATATATATATATATATATTATATATATATATATTTTTTTTCTGTAATCTATAATTTATGTAATCTGTAATTCTGTAATTTATGTACTTCAGTGTTCCTGAGGATGTCATTAGACGAAAGCGCTTGAGCACCATTCTGTTTCCTTTCCTTCTTGGTTTTATTCATTACACACACACACAGACAGACACACACACACACACACGCGCGCGCACACACACACACACACACACACAACACACACACCTCTGCCAGTTGTGGTTTAAGTTTTGGTTTTTGGCTAAAAATATCATAGTTACCCCTTTTTCTTTGATGTATTCAATCTGACGTGAAGGCAGCGAGTCTTTTGCTTATATTGAGGTTCTAAATGTAGCGGGGCTAGGCTGCTTTAACCCTAGATCCTGTCCCAAAGTTGGATCCTATCTGCTTTGCAGATAGTTGGTGATGGAAGCTATATATATGAGACCTCTTTGCGAGTGACCCGTTACCCACGTCGGGCTAACATCATGAAAAAGAAAAACTATAGTGTTTGTCATTTACCATTACTTATTCGGACTATAGAGGATTTAATTTTCCTAGAAGAGTTCCTTGTTCCATGCATGGTCTGTGTGTTATTATATATATATATATATATATTATATATATATATATATTGTGTGTGTGTGTGTTTTACAGGGAATCTGTGTAACAAGGGATTTCGTGTAAGGTTAAGTCGTGCATATTTTCGTTAGTTTACGAAATATCACCACTTACCAAACCAGTCGTAAGGGCGTACAGTTGACGTAACCGGGCATTCAGTAATTTTCCATAAACTGCTGAAGCATGTAAAAAAAACTTAGCCCTGTTACCGTACCTTCTGCAAAGGAAAAAGGTGTGTAAATCTTCGATCTTTGTTATACCCAACCAGATATTAACTTTAGGAGAAATCTCCA